>JAUIMM010000340.1:8775000-9310181 GCA_031769625.1 Taudactylus pleione | reverse complement strand
ATACATTTCTTACACTGCCTCTCTCACACACACACTATACATTTCTCACACTGCCTCTCTCACACACATACTGTATATTTCTCACACTGCCTCTCTCACACACACACTGTACATTTCTCACACTGCCTCTCTCACACACACTATACATTTCTCACACTGCCTCTCTCACACACATACTATACATTTCTAACACTGCCTCTCTCACACACACACTATACATTTCTCACACTGCCTCTCTCACACACACACACTATACATTTCTCACACTGCCTCTCTCACACACACACTATACATTTCTCACACTGCCTCTCTCACACACACACTGTACATTTCGTACACTGCCTCTCTCACACACACACTATACATTTCTTACACTGCCTCTCTCACACACACACTATACATTTCTTACACTGCCTCTCTCACACACACACTATACATTTCTCACACTGCCTCTCTCACACACACACTATACATTTCTCACACTGCCTTTCTCACACACATACACTGTACATTTCTCACATTGCCTCTCTCACACACATACACTATAGATTTCTCACACTACCTCTCTCACACACACACTATACATTTCTCACACTGCCTCTCTCACACATACACTGCACATTTCTTACACTGCCTCTCTCACACACACACTATACATTTCTCACACTGCCTCTCTCACACACATACACTGTACATTTCTCACACTGCCTCTCTCACACACACACTATACATTTCTCACACTGCCTCTCTCACACACATACTATACATTTCTAACACTGCCTCTCTCACACACACACTATATGTTTCTCACAATGCCTCTCACACACACACTATACATTTCTCACACTGCCTCTCTCACACACATACACTGTACATTTCTTACACTGCCTCTCTCACACACACACTGTACATTTCTCACACTGTCTCTCTTACACACACACACTATACATTTCTCACACTGCCTCTCTCACACACACACTATACATTTCTCACACTGCCTCTCTCACACACACACTGTACATTTCTTACACTGCCTCTCTCACACACACACTATACATTTCTTACACTGCCTCTCTCACACACACACTATACATTTCTTACACTGCCTCTCTCACACACACACTATACATTTCTCACACTGCTCTCTCACACTCATACACTGTACATTTCTTACACTGCCTCTCACACACACACACTGTACATTTCTCACACTGCCTCTCACACACACACACTATACATTTCTCACACTGCCTCTCTCACACACACACTACACATTTCTCACACTGCCTCTCTCACACTCATACACTGTACATTCTCACATGCTCTCACACTGCCTCTCTCTCACACACACTATACATTTCTCATACTGCCTCTCTCACACACACACTACTATACATTTCTCACACTGCCTCTCTCACACACCACACTATACATTTCTCACACTGCCTCTCTCACACACACTATACATTTCTCACACTGCCTCTCTCACACACACACACTATACATTTCTCACACTGCCTCTCTCACACACATACACTGTATATTTCTCACAATGCCTCTCTCTCACACACACTATACATTTCTCACACTGCCTCTCTCACACACACACACACTATACATTTCTCATACTGCCTTTCTCATACACACACTATACATTTCTCACACTGCCTCTCTCACACACACACTATACATTTCTCACACTGCCTCTCTCACACAGACACTATATATTTCTCACACTGCCTCTCACACTGCCTCTCTCACACACACACTATACATTTCTCACACTGCCTCTCTCACACACACTATACATTTCTCACACTGCCTCTCTCACACACATACACTGTACATTTCTTACACTGCCTCTCTCTCACACACACTATACATTTCTCACACTGCCTCTCTCACACACACACTATACATTTCTCACACTGCCTCTCTCACACACACACTATACATTTCTCACATTGCCTCTCTCACACACATACACTGTACATTTCTTACACTGCCTCTCTCACACACACACTATACATTTCTCACACTACCTCTCTCACACACATACACAGTACATTTCTCACACTGCCTCTCTCACACACACACTATACTTTTCTCACACTGCCTCTCTCACACACTGTACATTTCTCACACTGCCTCTCTCACACACACACTATACATTTCTCACACTGCCTCTCTCACACACACACTATACATTTCTCACACTGCCTCTCTCACACACACTGTACATTTCTCACACTGCCTCTCTCACACACACACTATACATTTCTCACACTGCCTCTCTCACACACATACACTATACATTTCTCACACTGCCTCTATCACACACACTGTACATTTCTCACACTGCCTCTCTCACACACACACTATACATTTCTCACACTGCCTCTCTCACACACATACACTATACATTTCTCACACTGCCTCTCTCACACACACACTGTATATTTCTCACACTGCCTCTCTCACACACACACTATACATTTCTCACACTGCCTCTCTCACACACACACACTATACATTTCTAACACTGCCTCTCTCACACACACACTATACATTTCTCACACTGCCTCTCTCACACACACACACACACACTATACATTTCTCACACTGCCTCTCTCACACACACACTATACATTTCTCACACTGCCTCTCTCACACACACACTGTACATTTTCTTACACTGCCTCTCTCACACACACACACACACACACACAGAACATTTCTCACACTGCCTCTCTCACACACACACTGTACATTTCTCACACTGCCTCTCTCACACACACACTGTACATTTCTCACACTGCCTCTCTCACACACACACTATACATTTCTCACACTGCCTCTCTCACACACACACTATACATTTCTTACACTGCCTCTCTCACACACACACTATACATTTCTCACACTGCCTCTCTCACACACACACTATACATTTCTCACACTGCCTCTCTCACACACATACACTATACATTTCTCACACTGCCTCTCTCACACACTGTACATTTCTCACACTGCCTCTCTCACACACACACTATACATTTCTCACACTGACTCTCAAACACACTGTACATTTCTCACACTGCCTCTCTCACACACACACACTGTATATTTCTCACACTGCCTCTCTCACACACACACTGTACATTTCTCACACTGCCTCTCTCACACACTATACATTTCTCACACTGCCTCTCTCACACACACACTATACATTTCTCACACTGCCTCTCTCACACACACACTATACATTTCTCACACTGCCTCTCTCACACACACAATACATTTCTTACACTGCCTCTCCCACACACACACACTATACATTTCTCACACTGCCTCTCTCACACACACACTATACATATCTCACACTGCCTCTCTCACACACTATACATTTCTCACACTGCCTCTCTCACACACACACACACACAATACATTTCTCACACTGCCTCTCACACACACACACACTGTACATTTCTCTCACTGCCTCTCTCACACACACACTGTACATTTCTCACACTGCCTCTCTCACACACACACTATACATTTCTCACACTGCCTCTCTCACACACACACTATACATTTCTTACACTGCCTCTCTCACACACACCACTTATTACATTTCTCACACTGCCTCTCTCACACACATACAATGTACATTTCTCACACTGCCTCTCACACTACCTCTCTCTCACACACACTATACATTTCTCACACTGCCTCTCTCACACACACACTATACATTTCACACACTGCCTCTCTCACACACACACTATATATTTCTCACACTGCCTCTCTCACACACACACTATACATTTCTCACACTGCCTCTCACACTGCCTCTCTCACACACACACTATACATTTCTCACACTGCCTCTCTCACACACACACTATACATTTCTCACACTGCCTCTCACACACACACACTATACATTTCTCACACTGCCTCTCTCACACTCATACACTGTACATTTCTTACACTGCCTCTCACACACACACACTGTACATTTCTCACACTGCCTCTCTCACACACACACTATACATTTCTCACACTGCCTCTCTCACACACACAATACATTTCTTACACTGCCTCTCTCACACACTGTACATTTCTCACACTGCCTCTCTCACACACACACTATACATATCTCACACTGCCTCTTTCACACACTGTACATTTCTCACACTGCCTCTCTCACACACACACTATACATTTCTCACACTGCCTCTCTCACACACACACTATACATTTCTCACACTGCCTCTCTCACACACACACTATACATTTCTCACACTGCCTCTCTCACACACACAATACATTTCTTACACTGCCTCTCTCACACACACACACACTATACATTTCTCACACTGCCTCTCTCACACACACACACTATACATATCTCACACTGCCTCTCTGACACACACTATACATTTCTCACACTGCCTCTCTCACACACACACACAATACATTTCTCACACTGCCTCTCTCACACACACACACTGTACATTTCTCACACTGCCTCTCTCACACACACACTGTACATTTCTCACACTGCCTCTCACACACATTATACATTTCTCACACTGCCTCTCTCACACACACACTATACATTTCTCACACTGCCTCTCTCACACACACACCATACATTTCTCACACTGCCTCTCTCACACACACACTATACAATTCTCACACTGCCTCACTCTCACACACACATTATACATTTCTCACACTGCCTCTCTCTCTCTCACCCACAGTTATGCGAGCAGCCAGGAGGCCGCTCCAATTTTAGGTAGGAGGGCCCTGATTCAGAGCGAGCGCTCTTATCAGAGCGTCCGGCTCTGAATCAGGCCCACTCTACATTTCTCACACTGCCTCTCTCACACACACACACACACACACACACACACACACACACACACACACACACACACACACACATACACACACACACTACATTTCTCACACTGCCTTTCTCACACACAAACACAATGTACATTTCTCACACTGCCTCTCACACACACTGTACATTTCTCACACTGCCTCTCTCACACACACACTGTACATTTCTCACACTGCCTCTCACACACACACACACTGTACATTTCTCACACTGCCTCTCTCTCACACACACACTGTACATTTCTCACACTGCCTCTCTCACACACACACACACACACACACACACACACACACTGTGTACATTTCTGACATTGCCTCTCTCACACACACACTGTACGTTTCTCACACTGCCTCTCACACACACACAGTACATTTATCACACTGCCTCTCTCTCACACACACACACTGTACATTTCTCACACTGCCTCTCTCACACACACTGTACATTTCTCACACTGCCTCTCTCACACACACGCACTGTACATTTCTCACACTGCCTCTCTCACACACACACACACTGTACATTTCTCACACTGCCTCTCTCTCTCTGACCCACAGTTATGCGAGCAGCCAGGAGGCCGCTCCAATTTTAGGTAGGAGGGCCCTGATTCAGAGCGAGCGCTCTTCTCAGAGCGTCCGGCTCTGAATCAGGCCCACTCTACATTTCTCACATTGCCTCTCTCACACACACACACACACACTGTACATTTCTCACAATGCCTCTCTCACACACACACTGTACATTTCTCACACTGCCTCTCACACACACTGTACATTTCTCACACTGCCTCTCTCACACACACACTGTACATTTCTCACACTGCCTCTCTCACACACACTATACATTTCTCACACTGCCACTCTCACACACACACAATACATTTCTCACACTACCTCTCACACACACACTGTACATTTCTCACACTGCCTCTCACACACACTATACATTTCTCACACTGCCTCTCTCACACACATACACTGTACATTTCTCACACTGCCTCTCACACTGCCTCTCTCTCACACACAGTATACATTTCTCACACTGCCTCTCTCACACACACACTATACATTTCTCACACTGCCTCTCTCACACACACACTGTATACATTTCTCACACTGCCTCTCTCACACACACACTATACATTTCTCACACTGCCTCTCTCACACACACACACACTATACATTTCTCACACTGCCTCTCTCACACACACACTATACATTTCTCACACTGCCTCTCTCACACACACACTATACATTTCTCACACTGCCTCTCTCACACACACACACTATACATTTCTCACACTGCCTCTCTCACACACATACACTGTATATTTCTCACAATGCCTTTCTCTCACACACACTATACATTTCTCACACTGCCTCTCTCACACACACTATACATTTCTCACACTGCCTCTCTCACACACATACACTGTACATTTCTCACACTGCCTCTCTCACACACACACTATACATTTCTCACACTGCCTCTCTCACACACACACTATACATTTCTCACACTGCCTCTCTCACACACACACTATACATTTCTCACACTGCCTCTCTCACACACATACACTGTACATTTCTTACACTGCCTCTCTCACACACACACTATACATTTCTCACACTGCCTCTCTCACACACACACTATACATTTCTCACACTGCCTCTTTCACACACACACTATACATTTCTCACACTGCCTCTCTCACACGCACACACACTGTACATTTCTTACACGGCCTCTCTCACACACATACACTGTACATTTCATACACTGCCTCTCTCACACACACACACACTGTACATTTCTCACACTGCCTCTCTCTCTCTGACCCACAGTTATGCGAGCAGCCAGGAGGCCGCTCCAATTTTAGGTAGGAGGGCCCTGATTCAGAGCGAGCGCTCTTGTCAGAGCGTCCGGCTCTGAATCAGGCCCACTCTACATTTTCTCACATTGCCTCTCTCACACACACACACTGTACATTTCTCACACTGCCTCTCACACACACACACACACACTGTACATTTCTTACACTGCCTCTCTCACACACATACACTGTACATTTCTTACACTGCCTCTCTCACACACACACTATACATTTCTCACACTGCCTCTCTCACACACACACTATACATTTCTCACACTGCCTCTCTCACACACACACACACTATACATTTCTCATACTGCCTTTCTCACACACACACTATACATTTCTCACACTGCCTCTCTCACACACACACTATACATTTCTCACACTGCCTCTCTCACACAGACACTATATATTTCTCACACTGCCTCTCACACTGCCTCTCTCACACACACACTATACATTTCTCACACTGCCTCTCTCACACACACTATACATTTCTCACACTGCCTCTCTCACACACATACACTGTACATTTCTTACACTGCCTCTCTCTCACACACACTATACATTTCTCACACTGCCTCTCTCACACACACACTATACATTTCTCACACTGCCTCTCTCACACACACACTATACATTTCTCACATTGCCTCTCTCACACACATACACAGTACATTTCTCACACTGCCTCTCTCACACACACACTATACTTTTCTCACACTGCCTCTCTCACACACTGTACATTTCTCACACTGCCTCTCTCACACACACACTATACATTTCTCACACTGCCTCTCTCACACACACACTATACATTTCTCACACTGCCTCTCTCACATACACTGTACATTTCTCATATTGCCTCTCTCACACACACACTATACATTTCTCACACTGCCTCTCTCACACACATACACTATACATTTCTCACACTGCCTCTATCACACACACTGTACATTTCTCACACTGCCTCTCTCACACACACACTATACATTTCTCACACTGCCTCTCTCACACACATACACTATACATTTCTCACACTGCCTCTCTCACACACACACTGTATATTTCTCACACTGCCTCTCTCACACACACACTGTACATTTCTCACACTGCCTCTCTCACACACACACTATACATTTCTCACACTGCCTCTCTCACACACACACACTATACATTTCTAACACTGCCTCCTCTCACACACACACTATACATTTCTCACACTGCCTCTCTCACACACACACACACACACACTATACATTTCTCACACTGCCTCTCTCACACACACACTATACATTTCTCACACTGCCTCTCTCACACACACACTGTACATTTTCTTACACTGCCTCACACACACACACACACACACACACACACACACACACACACACACACACACACACACAGAACATTTCTCACACTGCCTTTCTCACACACAAACACAATGTACATTTCTCACACTGCCTCTCACACACACTGTACATTTCTCACACTGCCTCTCTCACACACACACTGTACATTTCTCACACTGCCTCTCACACACACACACTGTGCATTTCTCACACTGCCTCTCTCTCACACACACACTGTACATTTCTCACACTGCCTCTCTCACACACACACACACACACACACACACACACTGTGTACATTTCTGACATTGCCTCTCTCACACACACACTGTACGTTTCTCACACTGCCTCTCACACACACACAGTACATTTATCACACTGCCTCTCTCTCACACACACACACTGTACATTTCTCACACTGCCTCTCTCACACACACTGTACATTTCTCACACTGCCTCTCTCACACACACACACTGTACATTTCTCACACTGCCTCTCTCACACACACACACTGTACATTTCTCACACTGCCTCTCTCACACACACACACACTGTACATTTCTCACACTGCCTCTCTCTCTCTGACCCACAGTTATGCGAGCAGCCAGGAGGCCGCTCCAATTTTAAGTAGGAGGGCCCTGATTCAGAGCGAGCGCTCTTGTCAGAGCGTCCGGCTCTGAATCAGGCCCACTCTACATTTCTCACATTGCCTCTCTCACACACACACACACACACTGTACATTTCCCACAATGCCTCTCTCACACACACACTGTACATTTCTCACACTGCCTCTCACACACACTGTACATTTCTCACACTGCCTCTCTCACACACACACTGTACATTTCTCACACTGCCTCTCTCACACACACTATACATTTCTCACACTGCCACTCTCACACACACACAATACATTTCTCACACTACCTCTCTCACACACGCACTGTACATTTCTCACACTGCCTCTCACACACACTATACATTTCTCACACTGCCTCTCTCACACACATACACTGTACATTTCTCACACTGCCTCTCACACTGCCTCTCTCTCACACACAGTATACATTTCTCACACTGCCTCTCTCACACACACACTATACATTTCTCACACTGCCTCTCTCACACACACACTGTATACATTTCTCACACTGCCTCTCTCACACACACACTATACATTTCTCACACTGCCTCTCTCACACACACACACTATACATTTCTCACACTGCCTCTCTCACACACACACTATACATTTCTCACACTGCCTCTCTCACACACACACTATACATTTCTCACACTGCCTCTCTCACACACACACACTATACATTTCTCACACTGCCTCTCTCACACACATACACTGTATATTTCTCACAATGCCTTTCTCTCACACACACTATACATTTCTCACACTGCCTCTCTCACACACACTATACATTTCTCACACTGCCTCTCTCACACACATACACACACTATACATTTCTCACACTGCCTCTCTCACACACACACTATACATTTCTCACACTGCCTCTCTCACACACACACTGTACATTTCTTACACTGCCTCTCTCACACACACACTATACATTTCTTACACTGCCTCTCTCACACACACACTATACATTTCTTACACTGCCTCTCTCACACACACACTATACATTTCTCACACTGCCTCTCTCACACACACACACTATACATTTCTCACACTGCCTCTCTCACACTCATACACTGTACATTTCTCACATTGCCTCTCTCACACTCATACACTGTACATTTCTCACACTGCCTCTCACACTGCCTCTCTCTCACACACACTATACATTTCTCATACTGCCTCTCTCACACACATACTATACATTTCTCACACTGCCTCTCTCACACACACACTATATATTTCTCACACTGCCTCTCTCACACACACACTAAACATTTCTCACACTGCCTCTCACACTGCCTCTCTCACACACACACACTATACATTTCTCACACTGCCTCTCTCACACACACACTGTACATTTCTTACACTGCCTCTCTCACACACACACTATACATTTCTTACACTGCCTCTCTCACACACACACTATACATTTCTTACACTGCCTCTCTTACACACACACTATACATTTCTCACACTGCCTCTCTCACACACACACTATACATTTCTCACACTGCCTCTCTCACACACATACACTGTACATTTCTCACATTGCCTCTCTCACACACATACACTATACATTTCTCACACTACCTCTCTCACACACACACTATACATTTCTCACACTGCCTCTCTCACACATACACTGTACATTTCTTACACTGCCTCTCTCACACACACACTATACATTTCTCACACTGCCTCTCTCACACACATACACTGTACATTTCTCACACTGCCTCTCTCACACACTATACATTTCTCACACTGCCTCTCTCACACACACACTATATGTTTCTCACAATGCCTCTCACACACACACTATACATTTCTCACACTGCCTCTCTCACACACATACACTGTACATTTCTTACACTGCCTCTCTCACACACACACTATACATTTCTCACACTGCCTCTCTCACACACACACTATACTTTTCTCACACTGCCTCTCTCACACACACTACACATTTCTCACACTGCCTCTCTCACACTCATACACTGTACATTTCTCACACTGCCTCTCACACTGCCTCTCTCTCACACACACTATACATTTCTCATACTGCCTCTCTCACACACATACTATACATTTCTCACACTGCCTCTCTCACACACACACTATATATTTCTCACACTGCCTCTCTCACACACACACTATACATTTCTCACAGTGCCTCTCACACTGCCTCTCTCACACACACACACTATACATTTCTCACACTGCCTCTCTCACACACACACTGTACATTTCTTACACTGCCTCTCTCACACACACACTATACATTTCTTACACTGCCTCTCTCACACACACACTATACATTTCTTACACTGCCTCTCTCACACACACACTATACATTTCTCACACTGCCTCTCTCACACACACACTATACATTTCTCACACTGCCTCTCTCACACACATACACTGTACATTTCTCACATTGCCTCTCTCACACACATACACTATACATTTCTCACACTACCTCTCTCACACACACACTATACATTTCTCACACTGCCTCTCTCACACATACACTGTACATTTCTTACACTGCCTCTCTCACACACACACTATACATTTCTCACACTGCCTCTCTCACACACATACACTGTACATTTCTCACACTGCCTCTCTCACACACTATACATTTCTCACACTGCCTCTCTCACACACACACTATATGTTTCTCACAATGCCTCTCACACACACACTATACATTTCTCACACTGCCTCTCTCACACACATACACTGTACATTTCTTACACTGCCTCTCTCACACACACACTGTACATTTCTCACACTGCCTCTCTCACACACATACACTGTACATTTCTTACACTGCCTCTCTCACACACACACTATACATTTCTCACACTGCCTCTCTCACACACACACACACTGTACATTTCCCACACTGCCTCTCTCACACACACACTATACATTTCTCACTCTGCCTCTCTCACACACACTGTACATTTCTCACACTGCCTCTCTCACACACACACTATACATTTCTCACACTGCCTCTCTCACACACACACTATACATTTCTCACACTGCCTCTCAAACACACTGTACATTTCTCACACTGCCTCTCTCACACACACTGTACATTTCTCACACTGCCTCTCTCACACACACTATACATTTCTCACACTGCCTCTCTCACACACATACACTATACATTTCTCACACTGCCTCTCTCACACACTGTACATTTCTCACACTGCCTCTCTCACACACACACTATACATTTCTCACACTGCCTCTCTCACACACACACTATACATTTCTCACACTGCCTCTCACACTGCCTCTCTCACACACACACACTATACATTTCTCACACTGCCTCTCTCACACACACACTGTACATTTCTTACACTGCCTCTCTCACACACACACACTATACATTTCTTACACTGCCTCTCTCCACACACACTATACATTTCTTACACTGCCTCTCTCACACACACACTATACATTTCTCACACTGCCTCTCTCACACACACACTATACATTTCTCACACTGCCTCTCTCACACACATACACTGTACATTTCTCACATTGCCTCTCTCACACACATACACTATACATTTCTCACACTACCTCTCTCACACAAACACTATACATTTCTCACACTGCCTCTCTCACACATACACTGTACATTTCTTACACTGCCTCTCTCACACACACACTATACATTTCTCACACTGCCTCTCTCACACACATACACTGTAGATTTCTCACACTGCCTCTCTCACACACACACTATACATTTCTCACACTGCCTCTCTCACACACACACTACATGTTTCTCACAATGCCTCTCACACACACACTATACATTTCTCACACTGCCTCTCTCACACACATACACTGTACATTTCTTACACTGCCTCTCTCACACACACACTGTACATTTCTCACACTGCCTCTCTCACACACACACACTATACATTTCTCACACTGCCTCTCTCACACACACACTATACATTTCTCACACTGCCTCTCTCACACACACACTGTACATTTCTTACACTGCCTCTCTCACACACACACTATACATTTCTTACATTGCCTCTCTCACACACACACTATACATTTCTTACACTGCCTCTCTCACACACACACTATACATTTCTCACACTGCCTCTCTCACACTCATACACTGTACATTTCTTACACTGCCTCTCACACACACACACTGTACATTTCTCACACTGCCTCTCTCACACACACACTATACATTTCTCACACTGCCTCTCTCACACACACACTACACATTTCTCACACTGCCTCTCTCACACTCATACACTGTACATATCTCACACTGCCTCTCACACTGCGTCTCTCTCACACACACTATACATTTCTCATACTGCCTCTCTCACACACATACTATACATTTCTCACACTGCCTCTCTCACACACACACAATACATTTCTCACACTGCCTCTCTCACACACACACACTATACATTTCTCACACTGCCTCTCTCACACACACACACTATACATTTCTCACACTGCCTCTCTCACACACACACTGTACATTTCTTACACTGCCTCTCTCACACACACACTATACATTTCTTACACTGCCTCTCTCACACACACACTATACATTTCTTACACTGCCTCTCTCACACACACACTATACATTTCTCACACTGCCTCTCTCACACACACACTATACATTTCTCACACTGCCTCTCTCACACACATACACTGTACATTTCTCACATTGCCTCTCTCACACACATACACTATACATTTCTCACACTGCCTCTCTCACACACACACTATACATTTCTCACACTGCCTCTCTCACACATACACTGTACATTTCTTACACTGCCTCTCTCACACACACACTATACATTTCTCACACTGCCTCTCTCACACACATACACTGTACATTTCTCACACTGCCTCTCTCACACACTATACATTTCTCACACTGCCTCTCTCACACACACACTATACATTTCTCACACTGCCTCTCTCACACACACACTATATGTTTCTCACAATGCCTCTCACACACACACTATACATTTCTCACACTGCCTCTCTCACACACATACACTGTACATTTCTTACACTGCCTCTCTCACACACACACTGTACATTTCTCACACTGCCTCTCTCACACACATACACTGTACATTTCTTACACTGCCTCTCTCACACACACACTATACATTTCTCACACTGCCTCTCTCACACACACACACACTGTACATTTCTCACACTGCCTCTCTCCCACACACACTATACATTTCTCACACTGCCTCTCTCACACACACTGTACATTTCTCACACTGCCTCTCAAACACACTGTACATTTCTCACACTGCCTCTCTCACACACACTGTACATTTCTCACACTGCCTCTCTCCCACACACACTATACATTTCTCACTCTGCCTCTCTCACACACACTGTACATTTCTCACACTGCCTCTCAAACACACTGTACATTTCTCACACTGCCTCTCTCACACACACTGTACATTTCTCACACTGCCTCTCTCACACACATACACTGTACATTTTTTACACTGCCTCTCTCACACACACACTATACATTTCTCACACTACCTCTCTCACACACATACACAGTACATTTCTCACACTGCCTCTCTCACACACACACTATACTTTTCTCACACTGCCTCTCTCACACACACACTGTACATTTCTCACACACACTGTACATTTCTCACACTGCCTCTCACACACACACTATACATTTCTCACACTGCCTCTCTCACACACACACTATACATTTCTCACACTGCCTCTCTCACACACACTGTACATTTCTCACACTGCCTCTCTCACACACACACTATACATTTCTCACACTGCCTCTCTCACACACATACACTATACATTTCTCACACTGCCTCTATCACACACACTGTACATTTCTCACACTGCCTCTCTCACACACACACTATACATTTCTCACACTGCCTCTCTCACACACATACACTATACATTTCTCACACTGCCTCTCTCACACACACACTGTATATTTCTCACACTGCCTCTCTCACACACACACTGTACATTTCTCACACTGCCTCTCTCACACACACACTATACATTTCTCACACTGCCTCTCTCACACACATACTATACATTTCTAACACTGCCTCTCTCACACACACACTATACATTTCTCACACTGCCTCTCTCACACACACACACTATACATTTCTCACACTGCCTCTCTCACACACACACTATACATTTCTCACACTGCCTCTCTCACACACACACTGTACATTTCTTACACTGCCTCTCTCACACACACACTATACATTTCTTACACTGCCTCTCTCACACACACACTATACATTTCTTACACTGCCTCTCTCACACACACACTATACATTTCTCACACTGCCTCTCTCACACACACACTATACATTTCTCACACTGCCTCTCTCACACACATACACTGTACATTTCTCACATTGCCTCTCTCACACACATACACTATAGATTTCTCACACTACCTCTCTCACACACACACTATACATTTCTCACACTGCCTCTCTCACACATACACTGTACATTTCTTACACTGCCTCTCTCACACACACACTATACATTTCTCACACTGCCACTCTCACACACATACACTGTACATTTCTCACACTGCCTCTCTCACACACACACTATACATTTCTCACACTGCCTCTCTCACACACACACTATACATTTCTCACACTGCCTCTCTCACACACACACTATATGTTTCTCACAATGCCTCTCACACACACACTATACATTTCTAACACTGCCTCTCTCACACACATACACTGTACATTTCTTACACTGCCTCTCTCACACACACACTGTACATTTCTCACACTGCCTCTCTCACACACACACACTATACATTTCTCACACTGCCTCTCTCACACACACACTATACATTTCTCACACTGCCTCTCTCACACACACACTGTACATTTCTTACACTGCCTCTCTCACACACACACTATACATTTCTTACACTGCCTCTCTCACACACACACTATACATTTCTTACACTGCCTCTCTCACACACACACTATACATTTCTCACACTGCCTCTCTCACACTCATACACTGTACATTTCTTACACTGCCTCTCACACACACACACTGTACATTTCTCACACTGCCTCTCTCACACACACACTATACATTTCTCACACTGCCTCTCTCACACACACACTATACATTTCTCACACTGCTTCTCTCACACTCATACACTGTACATTTCTTACACTGCCTCTCACACACACACACTGTACATTTCTCACACTGCCTCTCTCACACACACACTATACATTTCTCACACTGCCTCTCTCACACACACACTACACATTTCTCACACTGCCTCTCTCACACTCATACACTGTACATTTCTCACACTGCCTCTCACACTGCCTCTCTCTCACACACACTATACATTTCTCATACTGCCTCTCTCACACACATACTATACATTTCTCACACTGCCTCTCTCACACACACACTATATATTTCTCACACTGGCTCTCACACTGCCTCTCTCACACACACACACTATACATTTCTCACACTGCCTCTCTCACACACACACTGTACATTTCTTACACTGCCTCTCTCACACACATACACTATACATTTCTTACACTGCCTCTCTCACACACACACTATACATTTCTTACACTGCCTCTCTCACACACACACTATACATTTCTCACACTGCCTCTCTCACACACATACTGTATATTTCTCACACTGCCTCTCTCACACACACACTGTACATTTCTCACACTGCCTCTCTCACACACACACTATACATTTCTCACACTGCCTCTCTCACACACATACTATACATTTCTAACACTGCCTCTCTCACACACACACTATACATTTCTCACACTGCCTCTCTCACACACACACACTATACATTTCTCACACTGCCTCTCTCACACACACACTATACATTTCTCACACTGCCTCTCTCACACACACACTGTACATTTCGTACACTGCCTCTCTCACACACACACTATACATTTCTTACACTGCCTCTCTCACACACACACTATACATTTCTTACACTGCCTCTCTCACACACACACTATACATTTCTCACACTGCCTCTCTCACACACACACTATACATTTCTCACACTGCCTTTCTCACACACATACACTGTACATTTCTCACATTGCCTCTCTCACACACATACACTATAGATTTCTCACACTACCTCTCTCACACACACACTATACATTTCTCACACTGCCTCTCTCACACATACACTGCACATTTCTTACACTGCCTCTCTCACACACACACTATACATTTCTCACACTGCCTCTCTCACACACATACACTGTACATTTCTCACACTGCCTCTCTCACACACACACTATACATTTCTCACACTGCCTCTCTCACACACATACTATACATTTCTAACACTGCCTCTCTCACACACACACTATATGTTTCTCACAATGCCTCTCACACACACACTATACATTTCTCACACTGCCTCTCTCACACACATACACTGTACATTTCTTACACTGCCTCTCTCACACACACACTGTACATTTCTCACACTGTCTCTCTTACACACACACACTATACATTTCTCACACTGCCTCTCTCACACACACACTATACATTTCTCACACTGCCTCTCTCACACACACACTGTACATTTCTTACACTGCCTCTCTCACACACACACTATACATTTCTTACACTGCCTCTCTCACACACACACTATACATTTCTTACACTGCCTCTCTCACACACACACTATACATTTCTCACACTGCCTCTCTCACACTCATACACTGTACATTTCTTACACTGCCTCTCACACACACACACTGTACATTTCTCACACTGCCTCTCACACACACACACTATACATTTCTCACACTGCCTCTCTCACACACACACTACACATTTCTCACACTGCCTCTCTCACACTCATACACTGTACATTTCTCACACTGCCTCTCACACTGCCTCTCTCTCACACACACTATACATTTCTCATACTGCCTCTCTCACACACATACTATACATTTCTCACACTGCCTCTCTCACACACACACTATATATTTCTCACACTGCCTCTCTCACACACACACTAAACATTTCTCACACTGCCTCTCACACTGCCTCTCTCACACACACACACTATACATTTCTCACACTGCCTCTCTCACACACACACTGTACATTTCTTACACTGCCTCTCTCACACACACACTATACATTTCTTACACTGCCTCTCTCACACACACACTATACATTTCTTACACTGCCTCTCTCACACACACACTATACATTTCTCACACTGCCTCTCTCACACACACACTATACATTTCTCACACTGCCTCTCTCACACACATACACTGTACATTTCTCACATTGCCTCTCTCACACACATACACTATACATTTCTCACACTACCTCTCTCACACACACACTATACATTTCTCACACTGCCTCTCTCACACATACACTGTACATTTCTTACACTGCCTCTCTCACACACACACTATACATTTCTCACACTGCCTCTCTCACACACATACACTGTACATTTCTCACACTGCCTCTCTCACACACTATACATTTCTCACACTGCCTCTCTCACACACACACTATATGTTTCTCACAATGCCTCTCACACACACACTATACATTTCTCACACTGCCTCTCTCACACACATACACTGTACATTTCTTACACTGCCTCTCTCACACACACACTATACATTTCTCACACTGCCTCTCTCACACACACACTATACTTTTCTCACACTGCCTCTCTCACACACACACTACACATTTCTCACACTGCCTCTCTCACACTCATACACTGTACATTTCTCACACTGCCTCTCACACTGCCTCTCTCTCACACACACTATACATTTCTCATACTGCCTCTCTCACACACATACTATACATTTCTCACACTGCCTCTCTCACACACACACTATATATTTCTCACACTGCCTCTCTCACACACACACTATACATTTCTCACACTGCCTCTCACACTGCCTCTCTCACACACACACACACTATACATTTCTCACACTGCCTCTCTCACACACACACTGTACATTTCTTACACTGCCTCTCTCACACACACACTATACATTTCTTACACTGCCTCTCTCACACACACACTATACATTTCTTACACTGCCTCTCTCACACACACACTATACATTTCTCACACTGCCTCTCACACACACACACTATACATTTCTCACACTGCCTCTCTCACACACATACACTGTACATTTCTCACATTGCCTCTCTCACACACATACACTATACATTTCTCACACTACCTCTCTCACACACACACTATACATTTCTCACACTGCCTCTCTCACACATACACTGTACATTTCTTACACTGCCTCTCTCACACACACACTATACATTTCTCACACTGCCTCTCTCACACACATACACTGTACATTTCTCACACTGCCTCTCTCACACACTATACATTTCTCACACTGCCTCTCTCACACACACACTATATGTTTCTCACAATGCCTCTCACACACACGCTATACATTTCTCACACTGCCTCTCTCACACACATACACTGTACATTTCTTACACTGCCTCTCTCACACACACACTGTACATTTCTCACACTGCCTCTCTCACACACATACACTGTACATTTCTTACACTGCCTCTCTCACACACACACTATACATTTCTCACACTGCCTCTCTCACACACACTGTACATTTCTCACACTGCCTCTCTCCCACACACACTATACATTTCCCACACTGCCTCTCTCACACACACACTATACATTTCTCACTCTGCCTCTCTCACACACACTGTACATTTCTCACACTGCCTCTCTCACACACACACTATACATTTCTCACACTGCCTCTCTCACACACACACTATACATTTCTCACACTGCCTCTCAAACACACTGTACATTTCTCACACTGCCTCTCTCACACACACTGTACATTTCTCACACTGCCTCTCTCACACACACTATACATTTCTCACACTGCCTCTCTCACACACATACACTATACATTTCTCACACTGCCTCTCTCACACACACACTATACATTTCTCACACTGCCTCTCTCACACTCATACACTGTACATTTCTTACACTGCCTCTCACACACACACACTGTACATTTCTCACACTGCCTCTCACACACACACTATACATTTCTCACACTGCCTCTCTCACACACACACTACACATTTCTCACACTGCCTCTCTCACACTCATACACTGTACATATCTCACACTGCCTGTCTCTCACACACACTATACATTTCTCATACTGCCTCTCTCACACACATACTATACATTTCTCACACTGCCTCTCTCACACACACACTATACATTTCTCACACTGCCTCTCTCACACACACACACTATACATTTCTCACACTGCCTCTCTCACACACACACTGTACATTTCTTACACTGCCTCTCTCACACACACACTATACATTTCTTACACTGCCTCTCTCACACACACACTATACATTTCTTACACTGCCTCTCTCACACACACACTATACATTTCTCACACTGCCTCTCTCACACACACACTATACATTTCTCACACTGCCTCTCTCACACACATACACTGTACATTTCTCACATTGCCTCTCTCACACACATACACTATACATTTCTCACACTGCCTCTCTCACACACACACTATACATTTCTCACACTGCCTCTCTCACACATACACTGTACATTTCATACACTGCCTCTCTCACACACACACTATACATTTCTCACACTGCCTCTCTCACACACACACTATACATTTCTCACACTGCCTCTCTCACACACACACTATACATTTCTCACACTGCCTCTCTCACACACACACTATACATTTCTCACACTGCCTCTCTCACACACATACACTGTACATTTCTTACACTGCCTCTCTCACACACACACTATACATTTCTCACACTGCCTCTCTCACACACACACTATACATTTCTCACACTGCCTCTCTCACACACACACACACTGTACATTTCTTACACTGCCTCTCTCACACACATACACTGTACATTTCTTACACTGCCTCTCTCACACACACACTATACATTTCTCACACTGCCTCTCTCACACACACACTATACATTTCTCACACTGCCTCTCTCACACACACACTATACATTTCTCATACTGCCTTTCTCACACACACACTATACATTTCTCACACTGCTTCTCTCACACACACACTATACATTTCTCACACTGCCTCTCTCACACAGACACTATATATTTCTCACACTGCCTCTCACACTGCCTCTCTCACACACACACTATACATTTCTCACACTGCCTCTCTCACACACACTATACATTTCTCACACTGCCTCTCTCACACACATACACTGTACATTTCTTACACTGCCTCTCTCTCACACACACTATACATTTCTCACACTGCCTCTCTCACACACACACTATACATTTCTCACACTGCCTCTCTCACACACATACACTGTACATTTCTTACACTGCCTCTCTCACACACACACTATACATTTCTCACACTACCTCTCTCACACACATACACAGTACATTTCTCACACTGCCTCTCTCACACACACACTATACTTTTCTCACACTGCCTCTCTCACACACTGTACATTTCTCACACTGCCTCTCTCACACACACACTATACATTTCTCACACTGCCTCTCTCACACACACACTATACATTTCTCACACTGCCTCTCTCACACACACTGTACATTTCTCACACTGCCTCTCTCACACACACACTATACATTTCTCACACTGCCTCTCTCACACACATACACTATACATTTCTCACACTGCCTCTATCACACACACTGTACATTTCTCACACTGCCTCTCTCACACACACACTATACATTTCTCACACTGCCTCTCTCACACACATACACTATACATTTCTCACACTGCCTCTCTCACACACACACTGTATATTTCTCACACTGCCTCTCTCACACACACACTGTACATTTCTGACACTGCCTCTCTCACACACACACTATACATTTCTCACACTGCCTCTCTCACACACACACACTATACATTTCTAACACTGCCTCTCTCACACACACACTATACATTTCTCACACTGCCTCTCTCACACACACACACACACTATACATTTCTCACACTGCCTCTCTCACACACACACTATACATTTCTCACACTGCCTCTCTCACACACACACTGTACATTTTCTTACACTGCCTCTCTCACACACACACTATACATTTCTTACACTGCCTCTCTCACACACACACTATACATTTCTTACACTGCCTCTCTCACACACACACTATACATTTCTCACACTGCCTCTCTCACACTCATACACTGTACATTTCTTACACTGCCTCTCACACACACACTGTACATTTCTCACACTGCCTCTCTCACACACACACTATACATTTCTCACACTGCCTCTCTCACACACACTATACATTTCTCACACTGCCTCTCTCACACTCATACACTGTACATTTCTTACACTGCCTCTCTCACACACACACTATATATTTCTCACACTGCCTCTCTCACACACACACTATACATTTCTCACACTGCCTCTCACACTGCCTCTCTCACACACACACACTATACATTTCTCACACTGCCTCTCTCACACACACACTGTCTCTCTCACACACACACTGTACATTTCTTACACTGCCTCTCTCACACACACACTATACATTTCTTACACTGCCTCTCTCCACACACACTATACATTTCTTACACTGCCTCTCTCACACACACACTATACATTTCTCACACTGCCTCTCTCACACACACACTATACATTTCTCACACTGCCTCTCTCACACACATACACTGTACATTTCTCACATTGCCTCTCTCACACACATACACTATACATTTCTCACACTACCTCTCTCACACACACACTATACATTTCTCACACTGCCTCTCTCACACATACACTGTACATTTCTTACACTGCCTCTCTCACACACACACTATACATTTCTCACACTGCCTCTCTCACACACATACACTGTAGATTTCTCACACTGCCTCTCACACACACACTATACATTTCTCACACTGCCTCTCTCACACACACACTACATGTTTCTCACAATGCCTCTCACACACACACTATACATTTCTCACACTGCCTCTCTCACACACATACACTGTACATTTCTTACACTGCCTCTCTCACACACACACTGTACATTTCTCACACTGCCTCTCTCACACACACACACTATACATTTCTCACACTGCCTCTCTCACACACACACTATACATTTCTCACACTGCCTCTCTCACACACACACTGTACATTTCTTACACTGCCTCTCTCACACACACACTATACATTTCTTACATTGCCTCTCTCACACACACACTATACATTTCTTACACTGCCTCTCTCACACACACACTATACATTTCTCACACTGCCTCTCTCACACTCATACACTGTACATTTCTTACACTGCCTCTCACACACACACACTGTACATTTCTCACACTGCCTCTCTCACACACACACTATACATTTCTCACACTGCCTCTCTCACACACACACTACACATTTCTCACACTGCCTCTCTCACACTCATACACTGTACATATCTCACACTGCCTCTCACACTGCCTCTCTCTCACACACACTATACATTTCTCATACTGCCTCTCTCACACACATACTATACATTTCTCACACTGCCTCTCTCACACACACACAATACATTTCTCACACTGCCTCTCTCACACACACACACTATACATTTCTTACACTGCCTCTCTCCACACACACTATACATTTCTTACACTGCCTCTCTCCACACACACTATACATTTCTTACACTGCCTCTCTCACACACACACTATACATTTCTCACACTGCCTCTCTCACACACACACTATACATTTCTCACACTGCCTCTCTCACACACATACACTGTACATTTCTCACATTGCCTCTCTCACACACATACACTATACATTTCTCACACTACCTCTCTCACACACACACTATACATTTCTCACACTGCCTCTCTCACACATACACTGTACATTTCTTACACTGCCTCTCTCACACACACACTATACATTTCTCACACTGCCTCTCTCACACACATAC
Organism: Taudactylus pleione; assembly: GCA_031769625.1. Taxonomy (NCBI): domain Eukaryota; kingdom Metazoa; phylum Chordata; class Amphibia; order Anura; family Myobatrachidae; genus Taudactylus; species Taudactylus pleione. Next base: position 9,286,132 of record JAUIMM010000340.1, on the reverse strand, counting down.
ACTGTAGATTTCTCACACTGCCTCTCTCACACACACACTATACATTTCTCACACTGCCTCTCTCACACACACACTACATGTTTCTCACAATGCCTCTCACACACACACTATACATTTCTCACACTGCCTCTCTCACACACATACACTGTACATTTCTTACACTGCCTCTCTCACACACACACTGTACATTTCTCACACTGCCTCTCTCACACACACACACTATACATTTCTCACACTGCCTCACTCACACACACACTATACATTTCTCACACTGCCTCTCTCACACACACACTGTACATTTCTTACACTGCCTCTCTCACACACACACTATACATTTCTTACATTGCCTCTCTCACACACACACTATACATTTCTCACACTGCCTCTCTCACACTCATACACTGTACATTTCTTACACTGCCTCACACACACACACACTGTACATTTCTCACACTGCCTCTCTCACACACACACTATACATTTCTCACACTGCCTCTCTCACACACACACTACACATTTCTCACACTGCCTCTCTCACACTCATACACTGTACATATCTCACACTGCCTCTCACACTGCCTCTCTCTCACACACACTATACATTTCTCATACTGCCTCTCTCACACACATACTATACATTTCTCACACTGCCTCTCTCACACACACACAATACATTTCTCACACTGCCTCTCTCACACACACACACTATACATTTCTCACACTGCCTCTCTCACACACACACTGTACATTTCTTACACTGCCTCTCTCACACACACACTGTACATTTCTCACACTGCCTCTCTCACACACATACACTGTACATTTCTTACACTGCCTCTCTCACACACACACTATACATTTCTCACACTGCCTCTCTCACACACACACACACACACTGTACATTTCTCACACTGCCTCTCTCCCACACACACTATACATTTCTCACACTGCCTCTCTCACACACACACTATACATTTCTCACTCTGCCTCTCTCACACACACTGTACATTTCTCACACTGCCTCTCAAACACACTGTACATTTCTCACACTGCCTCTCTCACACACACTGTACATTTCTCACACTGCCTCTCTCACACACATACACTGTACATTTTTTACACTGCCTCTCTCACACACACACTATACATTTCTCACACTACTTCTCTCACACACATACACAGTACATTTCTCACACTGCCTCTCTCACACACACACTATACTTTTCTCACACTGCCTCTCTCACACACACTGTACATTTCTCACACACACTGTACATTTCTCACACTGCCTCTCACACACACACTATACATTTCTCACACTGCCTCTCTCACACACACACTATACATTTCTCACACTGCCTCTCTCACACACACTGTACATTTCTCACACTGCCTCTCTCACACACACACTATACATTTCTCACACTGCCTCTCTCACACACATACACTATACATTTCTCACACTGCCTCTATCACACACACTGTACATTTCTCACACTGCCTCTCTCACACACACACTATACATTTCTCACACTGCCTCTCTCACACACATACACTATACATTTCTCACACTGCCTCTCTCACACACATACTATACATTTCTAACACTGCCTCTCTCACACACACACTATACATTTCTCACACTGCCTCTCTCACACACATACACTGTACATTTCTTACACTGCCTCTCTCACACACACACTATACATTTCTCACACTACCTCTCTCACACACATACACAGTACATTTCTCACACTGCCTCTCTCACACACACACTATACTTTTCTCACACTGCCTCTCTCACACACTGTACATTTCTCACACTGCCTCTCTCACACACACACTATACATTTCTCACACTGCCTCTCTCACACACACACTATACATTTCTCACACTGCCTCTCTCACACACACTGTACATTTCTCACACTGCCTCTCTCACACACACACTATACATTTCTCACACTGCCTCTCTCACACACATACACTATACATTTCTCACACTGCCTCTATCACACACACTGTACATTTCTCACACTGCCTCTCTCACACACACACTATACATTTCTCACACTGCCTCTCTCACACACATACACTATACATTTCTCACACTGCCTCTCTCACACACACACTGTATATTTCTCACACTGCCTCTCTCACACACACACTGTACATTTCTGACACTGCCTCTCTCACACACACACTATACATTTCTCACACTGCCTCTCTCACACACACACACTATACATTTCTAACACTGCCTCTCTCACACACACACTATACATTTCTCACACTGCCTCTCTCACACACACACACACACTATACATTTCTCACACTGCCTCTCTCACACACACACTATACATTTCTCACACTGCCTCTCTCACACACACACTGTACATTTTCTTACACTGCCTCTCTCACACACACACTATACATTTCTTACACTGCCTCTCTCACACACACACTATACATTTCTTACACTGCCTCTCTCACACACACACTATACATTTCTCACACTGCCTCTCTCACACTCATACACTGTACATTTCTTACACTGCCTCTCACACACACACTGTACATTTCTCACACTGCCTCTCTCACACACACACTATACATTTCTCACACTGCCTCTCTCACACACACTATACATTTCTCACACTGCCTCTCTCACACTCATACACTGTACATTTCTTACACTGCCTCTCTCACACACACACTATATATTTCTCACACTGCCTCTCTCACACACACACTATACATTTCTCACACTGCCTCTCACACTGCCTCTCTCACACACACACACTATACATTTCTCACACTGCCTCTCTCACACACACACTGTCTCTCTCACACACACACTGTACATTTCTTACACTGCCTCTCTCACACACACACTATACATTTCTTACACTGCCTCTCTCCACACACACTATACATTTCTTACACTGCCTCTCTCACACACACACTATACATTTCTCACACTGCCTCTCTCACACACACACTATACATTTCTCACACTGCCTCTCTCACACACATACACTGTACATTTCTCACATTGCCTCTCTCACACACATACACTATACATTTCTCACACTACCTCTCTCACACACACACTATACATTTCTCACACTGCCTCTCTCACACATACACTGTACATTTCTTACACTGCCTCTCTCACACACACACTATACATTTCTCACACTGCCTCTCTCACACACATACACTGTAGATTTCTCACACTGCCTCTCACACACACACTATACATTTCTCACACTGCCTCTCTCACACACACACTACATGTTTCTCACAATGCCTCTCACACACACACTATACATTTCTCACACTGCCTCTCTCACACACATACACTGTACATTTCTAACACTGCCTCTCTCACACACACACTGTACATTTCTCACACTGCCTCTCTCACACACACACACTATACATTTCTCACACTGCCTCTCTCACACACACACTATACATTTCTCACACTGCCTCTCTCACACACACACTGTACATTTCTTACACTGCCTCTCTCACACACACACTATACATTTCTTACATTGCCTCTCTCACACACACACTATACATTTCTTACACTGCCTCTCTCACACACACACTATACATTTCTCACACTGCCTCTCTCACACTCATACACTGTACATTTCTTACACTGCCTCTCACACACACACACTGTACATTTCTCACACTGCCTCTCTCACACACACACTATACATTTCTCACACTGCCTCTCTCACACACACACTACACATTTCTCACACTGCCTCTCTCACACTCATACACTGTACATATCTCACACTGCCTCTCACACTGCCTCTCTCTCACACACACTATACATTTCTCATACTGCCTCTCTCACACACATACTATACATTTCTCACACTGCCTCTCTCACACACACACAATACATTTCTCACACTGCCTCTCTCACACACACACACTATACATTTCTTACACTGCCTCTCTCCACACACACTATACATTTCTTACACTGCCTCTCTCCACACACACTATACATTTCTTACACTGCCTCTCTCACACACACACTATACATTTCTCACACTGCCTCTCTCACACACACACTATACATTTCTCACACTGCCTCTCTCACACACATACACTGTACATTTCTCACATTGCCTCTCTCACACACATACACTATACATTTCTCACACTACCTCTCTCACACACACACTATACATTTCTCACACTGCCTCTCTCACACATACACTGTACATTTCTTACACTGCCTCTCTCACACACACACTATACATTTCTCACACTGCCTCTCTCACACACATACACTGTAGATTTCTCACACTGCCTCTCTCACACACACACTATACATTTCTCACACTGCCTCTCTCACACACACACTACATGTTTCTCACAATGCCTCTCACACACACACTATACATTTCTCACACTGCCTCTCTCACACACATACACTGTACATTTCTTACACTGCCTCTCTCACACACACACTGTACATTTCTCACACTGCCTCTCTCACACACACACACTATACATTTCTCACACTGCCTCACTCACACACACACTATACATTTCTCACACTGCCTCTCTCACACACACACTGTACATTTCTTACACTGCCTCTCTCACACACACACTATACATTTCTTACATTGCCTCTCTCACACACACACTATACATTTCTCACACTGCCTCTCTCACACTCATACACTGTACATTTCTTACACTGCCTCTCACACACACACACTGTACATTTCTCACACTGCCTCTCTCACACACACACTATACATTTCTCACACTGCCTCTCTCACACACACACTACACATTTCTCACACTGCCTCTCTCACACTCATACACTGTACATATCTCACACTGCCTCTCACACTGCCTCTCTCTCACACACACTATACATTTCTCATACTGCCTCTCTCACACACATACTATACATTTCTCACACTGCCTCTCTCACACACACACAATACATTTCTCACACTGCCTCTCTCACACACACACACTATACATTTCTCACACTGCCTCTCTCACACACACACTGTACATTTCTTACACTGCCTCTCTCACACACACACTGTACATTTCTCACACTGCCTCTCTCACACACATACACTGTACATTTCTTACACTGCCTCTCTCACACACACACTATACATTTCTCACACTGCCTCTCTCACACACACACACACACACTGTACATTTCTCACACTGCCTCTCTCCCACACACACTATACATTTCTCACACTGCCTCTCTCACACACACACTATACATTTCTCACTCTGCCTCTCTCACACACACTGTACATTTCTCACACTGCCTCTCAAACACACTGTACATTTCTCACACTGCCTCTCTCACACACACTGTACATTTCTCACACTGCCTCTCTCACACACATACACTGTACATTTTTTACACTGCCTCTCTCACACACACACTATACATTTCTCACACTACTTCTCTCACACACATACACAGTACATTTCTCACACTGCCTCTCTCACACACACACTATACTTTTCTCACACTGCCTCTCTCACACACACTGTACATTTCTCACACACACTGTACATTTCTCACACTGCCTCTCACACACACACTATACATTTCTCACACTGCCTCTCTCACACACACACTATACATTTCTCACACTGCCTCTCTCACACACACTGTACATTTCTCACACTGCCTCTCTCACACACACACTATACATTTCTCACACTGCCTCTCTCACACACATACACTATACATTTCTCACACTGCCTCTATCACACACACTGTACATTTCTCACACTGCCTCTCTCACACACACACTATACATTTCTCACACTGCCTCTCTCACACACATACACTATACATTTCTCACACTGCCTCTCTCACACACATACTATACATTTCTAACACTGCCTCTCTCACACACACACTATACATTTCTCACACTGCCTCTCTCACACACACACACTATACATTTCTCACACTGCCTCTCTCACACACACACTACATTTCTCACACTGCCTCTCTCACACACACACTGTACATTTCTTACACTGCCTCTCTCACACACACACTATACATTTCTTACACTGCCTCTCTCACACACACACTATACATTTCTTACACTGCCTCTCTCACACACACACTATACATTTCTCACACTGCCTCTCTCACACACACACTATACATTTCTCACACTGCCTCTCTCACACACATACACTGTACATTTCTCACACTGCCTCTCTCACACACATACACTATAGATTTCTCACACTACCTCTCTCACACACACACTATACATTTCTCACACTGCCTCTCTCACACATACACTGTACATTTCTTACACTGCCTCTCTCACACACACACTATACATTTCTCACACTGCCTCTCTCACACACATACACTGTACATTTCTCACACTGCCTCTCTCACACACACACTATACATTTCTCACACTGCCTCTCTCACACACACACTATACATTTCTCACACTGCCTCTCTCACACACACACTATATGTTTCTCACAATGCCTCTCACACACACACTATACATTTCTCACACTGCCTCTCTCACACACATACACTGTACAGTTCTTACACTGCCTCTCTCACACACACACTGTACATTTCTCACACTGCCTCTCTCACACACACACACTATACATTTCTCACACTGCCTCTCTCACACACACACTATACATTTCTCACACTGCCTCTCTCACACACACACTGTACATTTCTTACACTGCCTCTCTCACACACACACTATACATTTCTTACACTGCCTCTCTCACACACACACTATACATTTCTTACACTGCCTCTCTCACACACACACTATACATTTCTCACACTGCCTCTCTCACACTCATACACTGTACATTTCTTACACTGCCTCTCACACACACACACTGTACATTTCTCACACTGCCTCTCTCACACACACACTATACATTTCTCACACTGCCTCTCTCACACACACACTATACATTTCTCACACTGCCTCTCTCACACTCATACACTGTACATTTCTTACACTGCCTCTCACACACACACACTGTACATTTCTCACACTGCCTCTCTCACACACACACTATACATTTCTCACACTGCCTCTCTCACACACACACTACACATTTCTCACACTGCCTCTCTCACACTCATACACTGTACATTTCTCACACTGCCTCTCACACTGCCTCTCTCTCACACACACTATACATTTCTCATACTGCCTCTCTCACACACATACTATACATTTCTCACACTGCCTCTCTCACACACACACTATATATTTCTCACACTGGCTCTCACACTGCCTCTCTCACACACACACACTATACATTTCTCACACTGCCTCTCTCACACACACACTGTACATTTCTTACACTGCCTCTCTCACACACATACACTATACATTTCTTACACTGCCTCTCTCACACACACACTATACATTTCTTACACTGCCTCTCTCACACACACACTATACATTTCTCACACTGCCTCTCTCACACACATACTGTATATTTCTCACACTGCCTCTCTCACACACACACTGTACATTTCTCACACTGCCTCTCTCACACACACACTATACATTTCTCACACTGCCTCTCTCACACACATACTATACATTTCTAACACTGCCTCTCTCACACACACACTATACATTTCTCACACTGCCTCTCTCACACACACACACACTATACATTTCTCACACTGCCTCTCTCACACACACACTATACATTTCTCACACTGCCTCTCTCACACACACACTGTACATTTCTTACACTGCCTCTCTCACACACACACTATACATTTCTTACACTGCCTCTCTCACACACACACTATACATTTCTTACACTGCCTCTCTCACACACACACTATACATTTCTCACACTGCCTCTCTCACACACACACTATACATTTCTCACACTGCCTCTCTCACACACATACACTGTACATTTCTCACATTGCCTCTCTCACACACATACACTATAGATTTCTCACACTACCTCTCTCACACACACACTATACATTTCTCACACTGCCTCTCTCACACATACACTGCACATTTCTTACACTGCCTCTCTCACACACACACTATACATTTCTCACACTGCCTCTCTCACACACATACACTGTACATTTCTCACACTGCCTCTCTCACACACACACTATACATTTCTCACACTGCCTCTCTCACACACATACTATACATTTCTAACACTGCCTCTCTCACACACACACTATATGTTTCTCACAATGCCTCTCACACACACACTATACATTTCTCACACTGCCTCTCTCACACACATACACTGTACATTTCTTACACTGCCTCTCTCACACACACACTGTACATTTCTCACACTGCCTCTCTCACACACACACACTATACATTTCTCACACTGCCTCTCTCACACACACACTATACATTTCTCACACTGCCTCTCTCACACACACACTGTACATTTCTTACACTGCCTCTCTCACACACACACTATACATTTCTTACACTGCCTCTCTCACACACACACTATACATTTCTTACACTGCCTCTCTCACACACACACTATACATTTCTCACACTGCCTCTCTCACACTCATACACTGTACATTTCTTACACTGCCTCTCACACACACACACTGTACATTTCTCACACTGCCTCTCACACACACACACTATACATTTCTCACACTGCCTCTCTCACACACACACTACACATTTCTCACACTGCCTCTCTCACACTCATACACTGTACATTTCTCACACTGCCTCTCACACTGCCTCTCTCTCACACACACTATACATTTCTCATACTGCCTCTCTCACACACATACTATACATTTCTCACACTGCCTCTCTCACACACACACTATATATTTCTCACACTGCCTCTCTCACACACACACTAAACATTTCTCACACTGCCTCTCACACTGCCTCTCTCACACACACACACTATACATTTCTCACACAGCCTCTCTCACACACACACTGTACATTTCTTACACTGCCTCTCTCACACACACACTATACATTTCTTACACTGCGCCTCTCACACACACACTATACATTTCTTACACTGCCTCTCTCACACACACACTATACATTTCTCACACTGCCTCTCTCACACACACACTATACATTTCTCACACTGCCTCTCTCACACACATACACTGTACATTTCTCACATTGCCTCTCTCACACACATACACTATACATTTCTCACACTACCTCTCTCACACACACACTATACATTTCTCACACTGCCTCTCTCACACATACACTGTACATTTCTTACACTGCCTCTCTCACACACACACTATACATTTCTCACACTGCCTCTCTCACACACACACTGTACATTTCTTACACTGCCTCTCTCACACACACACTATACATTTCTTACATTGCCTCTCTCACACACACACTATACATTTCTCACACTGCCTCTCTCACACTCATACACTGTACATTTCTTACACTGCCTCTCACACACACACACTGTACATTTCTCACACTGCCTCTCTCACACACACACTATACATTTCTCACACTGCCTCTCTCACACACACACTACACATTTCTCACACTGCCTCTCTCACACTCATACACTGTACATATCTCACACTGCCTCTCACACTGCCTCTCTCTCACACACACTATACATTTCTCATACTGCCTCTCTCACACACATACTATACATTTCTCACACTGCCTCTCTCACACACACACAATACATTTCTCACACTGCCTCTCTCACACACACACACTATACATTTCTCACACTGCCTCTCTCACACACACACTGTACATTTCTTACACTGCCTCTCTCACACACACACTGTACATTTCTCACACTGCCTCTCTCACACACATACACTGTACATTTCTTACACTGCCTCTCTCACACACACACTATACATTTCTCACACTGCCTCTCTCACACACACACACACACACTGTACATTTCTCACACTGCCTCTCTCCCACACACACTATACATTTCTCACACTGCCTCTCTCACACACACACTATACATTTCTCACTCTGCCTCTCTCACACACACTGTACATTTCTCACACTGCCTCTCAAACACACTGTACATTTCTCACACTGCCTCTCTCACACACACTGTACATTTCTCACACTGCCTCTCTCACACACATACACTGTACATTTTTTACACTGCCTCTCTCACACACACACTATACATTTCTCACACTACTTCTCTCACACACATACACAGTACATTTCTCACACTGCCTCTCTCACACACACACTATACTTTTCTCACACTGCCTCTCTCACACACACTGTACATTTCTCACACACACTGTACATTTCTCACACTGCCTCTCACACACACACTATACATTTCTCACACTGCCTCTCTCACACACACACTATACATTTCTCACACTGCCTCTCTCACACACACTGTACATTTCTCACACTGCCTCTCTCACACACACACTATACATTTCTCACACTGCCTCTCTCACACACATACACTATACATTTCTCACACTGCCTCTATCACACACACTGTACATTTCTCACACTGCCTCTCTCACACACACACTATACATTTCTCACACTGCCTCTCTCACACACATACACTATACATTTCTCACACTGCCTCTCTCACACACATACTATACATTTCTAACACTGCCTCTCTCACACACACACTATACATTTCTCACACTGCCTCTCTCACACACACACACTATACATTTCTCACACTGCCTCTCTCACACACACACTACATTTCTCACACTGCCTCTCTCACACACACACTGTACATTTCTTACACTGCCTCTCTCACACACACACTATACATTTCTTACACTGCCTCTCTCACACACACACTATACATTTCTTACACTGCCTCTCTCACACACACACTATACATTTCTCACACTGCCTCTCTCACACACACACTATACATTTCTCACACTGCCTCTCTCACACACATACACTGTACATTTCTCACACTGCCTCTCTCACACACATACACTATAGATTTCTCACACTACCTCTCTCACACACACACTATACATTTCTCACACTGCCTCTCTCACACATACACTGTACATTTCTTACACTGCCTCTCTCACACACACACTATACATTTCTCACACTGCCTCTCTCACACACATACACTGTACATTTCTCACACTGCCTCTCTCACACACACACTATACATTTCTCACACTGCCTCTCTCACACACACACTATACATTTCTCACACTGCCTCTCTCACACACACACTATATGTTTCTCACAATGCCTCTCACACACACACTATACATTTCTCACACTGCCTCTCTCACACACATACACTGTACAGTTCTTACACTGCCTCTCTCACACACACACTGTACATTTCTCACACTGCCTCTCTCACACACACACACTATACATTTCTCACACTGCCTCTCTCACACACACACTATACATTTCTCACACTGCCTCTCTCACACACACACTGTACATTTCTTACACTGCCTCTCTCACACACACACTATACATTTCTTACACTGCCTCTCTCACACACACACTATACATTTCTTACACTGCCTCTCTCACACACACACTATACATTTCTCACACTGCCTCTCTCACACTCATACACTGTACATTTCTTACACTGCCTCTCACACACACACACTGTACATTTCTCACACTGCCTCTCTCACACACACACTATACATTTCTCACACTGCCTCTCTCACACACACACTATACATTTCTCACACTGCCTCTCTCACACTCATACACTGTACATTTCTTACACTGCCTCTCACACACACACACTGTACATTTCTCACACTGCCTCTCTCACACACACACTATACATTTCTCACACTGCCTCTCTCACACACACACTACACATTTCTCACACTGCCTCTCTCACACTCATACACTGTACATTTCTCACACTGCCTCTCACACTGCCTCTCTCTCACACACACTATACATTTCTCATACTGCCTCTCTCACACACATACTATACATTTCTCACACTGCCTCTCTCACACACACACTATATATTTCTCACACTGGCTCTCACACTGCCTCTCTCACACACACACACTATACATTTCTCACACTGCCTCTCTCACACACACACTGTACATTTCTTACACTGCCTCTCTCACACACATACACTATACATTTCTTACACTGCCTCTCTCACACACACACTATACATTTCTTACACTGCCTCTCTCACACACACACTATACATTTCTCACACTGCCTCTCTCACACACATACTGTATATTTCTCACACTGCCTCTCTCACACACACACTGTACATTTCTCACACTGCCTCTCTCACACACACACTATACATTTCTCACACTGCCTCTCTCACACACATACTATACATTTCTAACACTGCCTCTCTCACACACACACTATACATTTCTCACACTGCCTCTCTCACACACACACACACTATACATTTCTCACACTGCCTCTCTCACACACACACTATACATTTCTCACACTGCCTCTCTCACACACACACTGTACATTTCTTACACTGCCTCTCTCACACACACACTATACATTTCTTACACTGCCTCTCTCACACACACACTATACATTTCTTACACTGCCTCTCTCACACACACACTATACATTTCTCACACTGCCTCTCTCACACACACACTATACATTTCTCACACTGCCTCTCTCACACACATACACTGTACATTTCTCACATTGCCTCTCTCACACACATACACTATAGATTTCTCACACTACCTCTCTCACACACACACTATACATTTCTCACACTGCCTCTCTCACACATACACTGCACATTTCTTACACTGCCTCTCTCACACACACACTATACATTTCTCACACTGCCTCTCTCACACACATACACTGTACATTTCTCACACTGCCTCTCTCACACACACACTATACATTTCTCACACTGCCTCTCTCACACACATACTATACATTTCTAACACTGCCTCTCTCACACACACACTATATGTTTCTCACAATGCCTCTCACACACACACTATACATTTCTCACACTGCCTCTCTCACACACATACACTGTACATTTCTTACACTGCCTCTCTCACACACACACTGTACATTTCTCACACTGCCTCTCTCACACACACACACTATACATTTCTCACACTGCCTCTCTCACACACACACTATACATTTCTCACACTGCCTCTCTCACACACACACTGTACATTTCTTACACTGCCTCTCTCACACACACACTATACATTTCTTACACTGCCTCTCTCACACACACACTATACATTTCTTACACTGCCTCTCTCACACACACACTATACATTTCTCACACTGCCTCTCTCACACTCATACACTGTACATTTCTTACACTGCCTCTCACACACACACACTGTACATTTCTCACACTGCCTCTCACACACACACACTATACATTTCTCACACTGCCTCTCTCACACACACACTACACATTTCTCACACTGCCTCTCTCACACTCATACACTGTACATTTCTCACACTGCCTCTCACACTGCCTCTCTCTCACACACACTATACATTTCTCATACTGCCTCTCTCACACACATACTATACATTTCTCACACTGCCTCTCTCACACACACACTATATATTTCTCACACTGCCTCTCTCACACACACACTAAACATTTCTCACACTGCCTCTCACACTGCCTCTCTCACACACACACACTATACATTTCTCACACTGCCTCTCTCACACACACACTGTACATTTCTTACACTGCCTCTCTCACACACACACTATACATTTCTTACACTGCGCCTCTCACACACACACTATACATTTCTTACACTGCCTCTCTCACACACACACTATACATTTCTCACACTGCCTCTCTCACACACACACTATACATTTCTCACACTGCCTCTCTCACACACATACACTGTACATTTCTCACATTGCCTCTCTCACACACATACACTATACATTTCTCACACTACCTCTCTCACACACACACTATACATTTCTCACACTGCCTCTCTCACACATACACTGTACATTTCTTACACTGCCTCTCTCACACACACACTATACATTTCTCACACTGCCTCTCTCACACACATACACTGTACATTTCTCACACTGCCTCTCTCACACACTATACATTTCTCACACTGCCTCTCTCACACACACACTATATGTTTCTCACAATGCCTCTCACACACACACTATACATTTCTCACACTGCCTCTCTCACACACATACACTGTACATTTCTTACACTGCCTCTCTCACACACTCACTATACATTTCTCACACTGCCTCTCTCACACACACACTATACTTTTCTCACACTGCCTCTCTCACACACACTACACATTTCTCACACTGCCTCTCTCACACTCATACACTGTACATTTCTCACACTGCCTCTCACACTGCCTCTCTCTCACACACACTATACATTTCTCATACTGCCTCTCTCACACACATACTATACATTTCTCACACTGCCTCTCTCACACACACACTATATATTTCTCACACTGCCTCTCTCACACACACACTATACATTTCTCACACTGCCTCTCACACTGCCTCTCTCACACACACACACTATACATTTATCACACTGCCTCTCTCACACACACACTGTACATTTCTTACACTGCCTCTCTCACACACACACTATACATTTCTTACACTGCCTCTCTCACACACACACTATACATTTCTTACACTGCCTCTCTCACACACACACTATACATTTCTCACACTGCCTCTCTCACACACACACTATACATTTCTCACACTGCCTCTCTCACACACATACACTGTACATTTCTCATATTGCCTCTCTCACACACATACACTATACATTTCTCACACTACCTCTCTCACACACACACTATACATTTCTCACACTGCCTCTCTCACACATACACTGTACATTTCTTACACTGCCTCTCTCACACACACACTATACATTTCTCACACTGCCTCTCTCACACACATACACTGTACATTTCTCACACTGCCTCTCTCACACACTATACATTTCTCACACTGCCTCTCTCACACACACACTATATGTTTCTCACAATGCCTCTCACACACACACTATACATTTCTCACACTGCCTCTCTCACACACATACACTGTACATTTCTTACACTGCCTCTCTCACACACACACTGTACATTTCTCACACTGCCTCTCTCACACACATACACTGTACATTTCTTACACTGCCTCTCTCACACACACACTATACATTTCTCACACTGCCTCTCTCACACACACACACACTGTACATTTCTCACACTGCCTCTCTCCCACACACACTATACATTTCCCACACTGCCTCTCTCACACACACACTATACATTTCTCACTCTGCCTCTCTCACACACACTGTACATTTCTCACACTGCCTCTCTCACACACACACTATACATTTCTCACACTGCCTCTCTCACACACACACTATACATTTCTCACACTGCCTCTCAAACACACTGTACATTTCTCACACTGCCTCTCTCACACACACTGTACATTTCTCACACTGCCTCTCTCACACACACTATACATTTCTCACACTGCCTCTCTCACACACATACACTATACATTTCTCACACTGCCTCTCTCACACACTGTACATTTCTCACACTGCCTCTCTCACACACACACTATACATTTCTCACACTGCCTCTCTCACACTCATACACTGTACATTTCTTACACTGCCTCTCACACACACACACTGTACATTTCTCACACTGCCTCTCTCACACACACACTATACATTTCTCACACTGCCTCTCTCACACACACACTACACATTTCTCACACTGCCTCTCTCACACTCATACACTGTACATATCTCACACTGCCTCTCACACTGCCTGTCTCTCACACACTATACATTTCTCATACTGCCTCTCTCACACACATACTATACATTTCTCACACTGCCTCTCTCACACACACACTATACATTTCTCACACTGCCTCTCTCACACACACACACTATACATTTCTCACACTGCCTCTCTCACACACACACTGTACATTTCTTACACTGCCTCTCTCACACACACACTATACATTTCTTACACTGCCTCTCTCACACACACACTATACATTTCTTACACTGCCTCTCTCACACACACACTATACATTTCTCACACTGCCTCTCTCACACACACACTATACATTTCTCACACTGCCTCTCTCACACACATACACTGTACATTTCTCACATTGCCTCTCTCACACACATACACTATACATTTCTCACACTGCCTCTCTCACACACACACTATACATTTCTCACACTGCCTCTCTCACACATACACTGTACATTTCTTACACTGCCTCTCTCACACACACACTATACATTTCTCACACTGCCTCTCTCACACACATACACTGTACATTTCTCACACTGCCTCTCTCACACACTATACATTTCTCACACTGCCTCTCTCACACACACACTATACATTTCTCACACTGCCTCTCTCACACACACACTATATGTTTCTCACAATGCCTCTCACACACACACTATACATTTCTCACACTGCCTCTCTCACACACATACACTGTACATTTCTTACACTGCCTCTCTCACACACACACTGTACATTTCTCACACTGCCTCTCTCACACACATACACTGTACATTTCTTACACTGCCTCTCTCACACACACACTATACATTTCTCACACTGCCTCTCTCACACACACACACACTGTACATTTCTCACACTGCCTCTCTCCCACACACACTATACATTTCTCACACTGCCTCTCTCACACACACACTATACATTTCTCACTCTGCCTCTCTCACACACACTGTACATTTCTCACACTGCCTCTCAAACACACTGTACATTTCTCACACTGCCTCTCTCACACACACTGTACATTTCTCACACTGCCTCTCTCACACACATACACTGTACATTTTTTACACTGCCTCTCTCACACACACACTATACATTTCTCACACTACCTCTCTCACACACATACACAGTACATTTCTCACACTGCCTCTCTCACACACACACTATACTTTTCTCACACTGCCTCTCTCACACACACTGTACATTTCTCACACACACTGTACATTTCTCACACTGCCTCTCACACACACACTATACATTTCTCACACTGCCTCTCTCACACACACACTATACATTTCTCACACTGCCTCTCTCACACACACTGTACATTTCTCACACTGCCTCTCTCACACACACACTATACATTTCTCACACTGCCTCTCTCACACACATACACTATACATTTCTCACACTGCCTCTATCACACTCACTGTACATTTCTCACACTGCCTCTCTCACACACACACTATACATTTCTCACACTGCCTCTCTCACACACATACACTATACATTTCTCACACTGCCTCTCTCACACACACACTGTATATTTCTCACACTGCCTCTCTCACACACACACTGTACATTTCTCACACTGCCTCTCTCACACACACACTATACATTTCTCACACTGCCTCTCTCACACACATACTATACATTTCTAACACTGCCTCTCTCACACACACACTATACATTTCTCACACTGACTCTCTCACACACACACACTATACATTTCTCACACTGCCTCTCTCACACACACACTATACATTTCTCACACTGCCTCTCTCACACACACACTGTACATTTCTTACACTGCCTCTCTCACACAAACACTATACATTTCTTACACTGCCTCTCTCACACACACACTATACATTTCTTACACTGCCTCTCTCACACACACACTATACATTTCTCACACTGCCTCTCTCACACACACACTATACATTTCTCACACTGCCTCTCTCACACACATACACTGTACATTTCTCACATTGCCTCTCTCACACACATACACTATAGATTTCTCACACTACCTCTCTCACACACACACTATACATTTCTCACACTGCCTCTCTCACACATACACTGTACATTTCTTACACTGCCTCTCTCACACACACACTATACATTTCTCACACTGCCTCTCTCACACACATACACTGTACATTTCTCACACTGCCTCTCTCACACACACACTATACATTTCTCACACTGCCTCTCTCACACACACACTATACATTTCTCACACTGCCTCTCTCACACACACACTATATGTTTCTCACAATGCCTCTCACACACACACTATACATTTCTCACACTGCCTCTCTCACACACATACACTGTACATTTCTTACACTGCCTCTCTCACACACACACTGTACATTTCTCACACTGCCTCTCTCACACACACACACTATACATTTCTCACACTGCCTCTCTCACACACACACTATACATTTCTCACACTGCCTCTCTCACACACACACTGTACATTTCTTACACTGCCTCTCTCACACACACACTATACATTTCTTACACTGCCTCTCTCACACACACACTATACATTTCTTACACTGCCTCTCTCACACACACACTATACATTTCTCACACTGCCTCTCTCACACTCATACACTGTACATTTCTTACACTGCCTCTCACACACACACACTGTACATTTCTCACACTGCCTCTCTCACACACACACTATACATTTCTCACACTGCCTCTCTCACACACACACTATACATTTCTCACACTGCCTCTCTCACACACACACTATACATTTCTCACACTGCCTCTCTCACACACACACTGTACATTTCTTACACTGCCTCTCTCACACACACACTATACATTTCTTACACTGCCTCTCTCACACACACACTATACATTTCTTACACTGCCTCTCTCACACACACACTATACATTTCTCACACTGCCTCTCTCACACACACACTATACATTTCTCACACTGCCTCTCTCACACACATACACTGTACATTTCTCACATTGCCTCTCTCACACACATACACTATAGATTTCTCACACTACCTCTCTCACACACACACTATACATTTCTCACACTGCCTCTCTCACACATACACTGTACATTTCTTACACTGCCTCTCTCACACACACACTATACATTTCTCACACTGCCTCTCTCACACACATACACTGTACATTTCTCACACTGCCTCTCTCACACACACACTATACATTTCTCACACTGCCTCTCTCACACACACACTATACATTTCTCACACTGCCTCTCTCACACACACACTATATGTTTCTCACAATGCCTCTCACACACACACTATACATTTCTCACACTGCCTCTCTCACACACATACACTGTACATTTCTTACACTGCCTCTCTCACACACACACTGTACATTTCTCACACTGCCTCTCTCACAAACACACACTATACATTTCTCACACTGCCTCTCTCACACACACACTATACATTTCTCACACTGCCTCTCTCACACACACACTGTACATTTCTTACACTGCCTCTCTCACACACACACTATACATTTCTTACACTGCCTCTCTCACACACACACTATACATTTCTTACACTGCCTCTCTCACACACACACTATACATTTCTCACACTGCCTCTCTCACACTCATACACTGTACATTTCTTACACTGCCTCTCACACACACACACTGTACATTTCTCACACTGCCTCTCTCACACACACACTATACATTTCTCACACTGCCTCTCTCACACACACACTATACATTTCTCACACTGCCTCTCTCACACTCATACACTGTACATTTCTTACACTGCCTCTCACACACACACATTGTACATTTCTCACACTGCCTCTCTCACACACACACTATACATTTCTCACACTGCCTCTCTCACACACACACTACACATTTCTCACACTGCCTCTCTCACACTCATACACTGTACATTTCTCACACTGCCTCTCACACTGCCTCTCTCTCACACACACTATACATTTCTCATACTGCCTCTCTCACACACATACTATACATTTCTCACACTGCCTCTCTCACACACACACTATATATTTCTCACACTGCCTCTCACACTGCCTCTCTCACACACACACACTATACATTTCTCACACTGCCTCTCTCACACACACACTGTACATTTCTTACACTGCCTCTCTCACACACACACTATACATTTCTTACACTGCCTCTCTCACACACACACTATACATTTCTTACACTGCCTCTCTCACACACACACTATACATTTCTCACACTGCCTCTCTCACACACATACTGTATATTTCTCACACTGCCTCTCTCACACACACACTGTACATTTCTCACACTGCCTCTCTCACACACACACTATACATTTCTCACACTGCCTCTCTCACACACATACTATACATTTCTAACACTGCCTCTCTCACACACACACTATACATTTCTCACACTGCCTCTCTCACACACACACACTATACATTTCTCACACTGCCTCTCTCACACACACACTATACATTTCTCACACTGCCTCTCTCACACACACACTGTACATTTCTTACACTGCCTCTCTCACACACACACTATACATTTCTTACACTGCCTCTCTCACACACACACTATACATTTCTTACACTGCCTCTCTCACACACACACTATACATTTCTCACACTGCCTCTCTCACACACACACTATACATTTCTCACACTGCCTCTCTCACACACATACACTGTACATTTCTCACATTGCCTCTCTCACACACATACACTATAGATTTCTCACACTACCTCTCTCACACACACACTATACATTTCTCACACTGCCTCTCTCACACATACACTGTACATTTCTTACACTGCCTCTCTCACACACACACTATACATTTCTCACACTGCCTCTCTCACACACATACACTGTACATTTCTCACACTGCCTCTCTCACACACACACTATACATTTCTCACACTGCCTCTCTCACACACACACTATACATTTCTCACACTGCCTCTCTCACACACACACTATATGTTTCTCACAATGCCTCTCACACACACACTATACATTTCTCACACTGCCTCTCTCACACACATACACTGTACATTTCTTACACTGCCTCTCTCACACACACACTGTACATTTCTCACACTGCCTCTCTCACACACACACACTATACATTTCTCACACTGCCTCTCTCACACACACACTATACATTTCTCACACTGCCTCTCTCACACACACACTGTACATTTCTTACACTGCCTCTCTCACACACACACTATACATTTCTTACACTGCCTCTCTCACACACACACTATACATTTCTTACACTGCCTCTCTCACACACACACTATACATTTCTCACACTGCCTCTCTCACACTCATACACTGTACATTTCTTACACTGCCTCTCACACACACACACTGTACATTTCTCACACTGCCTCTCACACACACACACTATACATTTCTCACACTGCCTCTCTCACACACACACTACACATTTCTCACACTGCCTCTCTCACACTCATACACTGTACATTTCTCACACTGCCTCTCACACTGCCTCTCTCTCACACACACTATACATTTCTCATACTGCCTCTCTCACACACATACTATACATTTCTCACACTGCCTCTCTCACACACACACTATATATTTCTCACACTGCCTCTCTCACACACACACTAAACATTTCTCACACTGCCTCTCACACTGCCTCTCTCACACACACACACTATACATTTCTCACACTGCCTCTCTCACACACACACTGTACATTTCTTACACTGCCTCTCTCACACACACACTATACATTTCTTACACTGCCTCTCTCACACACACACTATACATTTCTTACACTGCCTCTCTCACACACACACTATACATTTCTCACACTGCCTCTCTCACACACACACTATACATTTCTCACACTGCCTCTCTCACACACATACACTGTACATTTCTCACATTGCCTCTCTCACACACATACACTATACATTTCTCACACTACCTCTCTCACACACACACTATACATTTCTCACACTGCCTCTCTCACACATACACTGTACATTTCTTACACTGCCTCTCTCACACACACACTATACATTTCTCACACTGCCTCTCTCACACACATACACTGTACATTTCTCACACTGCCTCTCTCACACACTATACATTTCTCACACTGCCTCTCTCACACACACACTATATGTTTCTCACAATGCCTCTCACACACACACTATACATTTCTCACACTGCCTCTCTCACACACATACACTGTACATTTCTTACACTGCCTCTCTCACACACACACTATACATTTCTCACACTGCCTCTCTCACACACACACTATACTTTTCTCACACTGCCTCTCTCACACACACACTACACATTTCTCACACTGCCTCTCTCACACTCATACACTGTACATTTCTCACACTGCCTCTCACACTGCCTCTCTCTCACACACACTATACATTTCTCATACTGCCTCTCTTACACACATACTATACATTTCTCACACTGCCTCTCTCACACACACACTATATATTTCTCACACTGCCTCTCTCACACACACACTATACATTTCTCACACTGCCTCTCACACTGCCTCTCTCACACACACACACTATACATTTCTCACACTGCCTCTCTCACACACACACTGTACATTTCTTACACTGCCTCTCTCACACACACACTATACATTTCTTACACTGCCTCTCTCACACACACACTATACATTTCTTACACTGCCTCTCTCACACACACACTATACATTTCTCACACTGCCTCTCTCACACACACACTATACATTTCTTACACTGCCTCTCTCACACACATACACTGTACATTTCTCACATTGCCTCTCTCACACACATACACTATACATTTCTCACACTACCTCTCTCACACACACACTATACATTTCTCACACTGCCTCTCTCACACATACACTGTACATTTCTTACACTGCCTCTCTCACACACACACTATACATTTCTCACACTGCCTCTCTCACACACATACACTGTACATTTCTCACACTGCCTCTCTCACACACTATACATTTCTCACACTGCCTCTCTCACACACACACTATATGTTTCTCACAATGCCTCTCACACACACACTATACATTTCTCACACTGCCTCTCTCACACACATACACTGTACATTTCTTACACTGCCTCTCTCACACACACACTGTACATTTCTCACACTGCCTCTCTCACACACATACACTGTACATTTCTTACACTGCCTCTCTCACACACACACTATACATTTCTCACACTGCCTCTCTCACACACACACACACTGTACATTTCTCACACTGCCTCTCTCCCACACACACTATACATTTCCCACACTGCTACTCTCACACACACACTATACATTTCTCACTCTGCCTCTCTCACACACACTGTACATTTCTCACACTGCCTCTCTCACACACACACTATACATTTCTCACACTGCCTCTCTCACACACACACTATACATTTCTCACACTGCCTCTCAAACACACTGTACATTTCTCACACTGCCTCTCTCACACACACTGTACATTTCTCACACTGCCTCTCTCACACACACTATACATTTCTCACACTGCCTCTCTCACACACATACACTATACATTTCTCACACTGCCTCTCTCACACACTGTACATTTCTCACACTGCCTCTCTCACACACACACTATACATTTCTCACACTGCCTCTCTCACACTCATACACTGTACATTTCTTACACTGCCTCTCACACACACACACTGTACATTTCTCACACTGCCTCTCTCACACACACACTATACATTTCTCACACTGCCTCTCTCACACACACACTACACATTTCTCACACTGCCTCTCTCACACTCATACACTGTACATTTCTCACACTGCCTATCACACTGCCTCTCTCTCACACACACTATACATTTCTCATACTGCCTCTCTCACACACATACTATACATTTCTCACACTGCCTCTCTCACACACACACTATATATTTCTCACACTGCCTCTCTCCCACACACACTAAACATTTCTCACACTGCCTCTCACACTGCCTCTCTCACACACACACACTATACATTTCTCACACTGCCTCTCTCACACACACACTGTACATTTCTTACACTGCCTCTCTCACACACACACTATACATTTCTTACACTGCCTCTCTCACACACACACTATACATTTCTCACACTGCCTCTCTCACACACATACACTGTACATTTCTCACACTGCCTCTCTCACACACACACTATACATTTCTCACACTGCCTCTCTCACACACACACTATATGTTTCTCACAATGCCTCTCACACACACACTATACATTTCTCACACTGCCTCTCTCACACACATACACTGTACATTTCTTACACTGCCTCTCTCACACACACACTGTACATTTCTCACACTGCCTCTCTCACAAACACACACTATACATTTCTCACACTGCCTCTCTCACACACACACTATACATTTCTCACACTGCCTCTCTCACACACACACTGTACATTTCTTACACTGCCTCTCTCACACACACACTATACATTTCTTACACTGCCTCTCTCACACACACACTATACATTTCTTACACTGCCTCTCTCACACACACACTATACATTTCTCACACTGCCTCTCTCACACTCATACACTGTACATTTCTTACACTGCCTCTCACACACACACACTGTACATTTCTCACACTGCCTCTCTCACACACACACTATACATTTCTCACACTGCCTCTCTCACACACACACTATACATTTCTCACACTGCCTCTCTCACACTCATACACTGTACATTTCTTACACTGCCTCTCACACACACACACACTGTACATTTCTCACACTGCCTCTCTCACACACACACTATACATTTCTCACACTGCCTCTCTCACACACACACTACACATTTCTCACACTGCCTCTCTCACACTCATACACTGTACATTTCTCACACTGCCTCTCACACTGCCTCTCTCTCACACACACTATACATTTCTCATACTGCCTCTCTCACACACATACTATACATTTCTCACACTGCCTCTCTCACACACACACTATATATTTCTCACACTGCCTCTCACACTGCCTCTCTCACACACACACACTATACATTTCTCACACTGCCTCTCTCACACACACACTGTACATTTCTTACACTGCCTCTCTCACACACACTATACATTTCTTACACTGCCTCTCTCACACACACACTATACATTTCTTACACTGCCTCTCTCACACACACACTATACATTTCTCACACTGCCTCTCTCACACACATACTGTATATTTCTCACACTGCCTCTCTCACACACACACTGTACATTTCTCACACTGCCTCTCTCACACACACACTATACATTTCTCACACTGCCTCTCTCACACACATACTATACATTTCTAACACTGCCTCTCTCACACACACACTATACATTTCTCACACTGCCTCTCTCACACACACACACTATACATTTCTCACACTGCCTCTCTCACACACACACTATACATTTCTCACACTGCCTCTCTCACACACACACTGTACATTTCTTACACTGCCTCTCTCACACACACACTATACATTTCTTACACTGCCTCTCTCACACACACACTATACATTTCTTACACTGCCTCTCTCACACACACACTATACATTTCTCACACTGCCTCTCTCACACACACACTATACATTTCTCACACTGCCTCTCTCACACACATACACTGTACATTTCTCACATTGCCTCTCTCACACACATACACTATAGATTTCTCACACTACCTCTCTCACACACACACTATACATTTCTCACACTGCCTCTCTCACACATACACTGTACATTTCTTACACTGCCTCTCTCACACACACACTATACATTTCTCACACTGCCTCTCTCACACACATACACTGTACATTTCTCACACTGCCTCTCTCACACACACACTATACATTTCTCACACTGCCTCTCTCACACACACACTATACATTTCTCACACTGCCTCTCTCACACACACACTATATGTTTCTCACAATGCCTCTCACACACACACTATACATTTCTCACACTGCCTCTCTCACACACATACACTGTACATTTTTTACACTGCCTCTCTCACACACACACTGTACATTTCTCACACTGCCTCTCTCACACACACACACTATACATTTCTCACACTGCCTCTCTCACACACACACTATACATTTCTCACACTGCCTCTCTCACACACACACTGTACATTTCTTACACTGCCTCTCTCACACACACACTATACATTTCTTACACTGCCTCTCTCACACACACACTATACATTTCTTACACTGCCTCTCTCACACACACACTATACATTTCTCACACTGCCTCTCTCACACTCATACACTGTACATTTCTTACACTGCCTCTCACACACACACACTGTACATTTCTCACACTGCCTCTCACACACACACACTATACATTTCTCACACTGCCTCTCTCACACACACACTATACATTTCTCACACTGCCTCTCACACTGCCTCTCTCACACACACACTATACATTTCTCACACTGCCTCTTTCACACACACACTATACATTTCTCACACTGCCTCTCTCACACACATACACTGTACATTTCTTACACTGCCTCTCTCACACACACACTATACATTTCTCACACTACCTCTCTCACACACATACACTGTACATTTCTCACACTGCCTCTCTCACACACACACTGTACATTTCTTACACTGCCTCTCTCACACACACACTATACGTTTCTCACACTGCCTCTCTCACACATACACTGTACATTTCTTACACTGCCTCTCTCACACACACACACTACATTTCTCACACTGCCTCTCTCACACACATACACTGTACATTTCTCACACTGCCTCTCTCACACACACACTATACATTTCTCACACTGCCTCTCTCACACACACACTATACATTTCTCACACACACACTATACATTTCTCACACTGCCTCTCTCACACACATACACTGTACATTTCTTACACTGCCTCTCTCACACACACACTGTACATTTCTCACACTGCCTCTCTCACACACATACACTGTACATTTCTTACACTGCCTCTCTCACACACACACTATACATTTCTCACACTGCCTCTCACACACACACACTGTACATTTCTCACACTGCCTCTCTCTCACACACACTATACATTTCTCACACTGCCTCTCTCACACACACACTATACATTTCTCACACTGCCTCTCTCACACACACTGTACATGTCTCACACTGCCTCTCTCACACACACACTATACGTTTCTCACACTGCCTCTCTCACACACACACTATACATTTCTCACACTGCCTCTCAAACACACTGTACATTTCTCACACTGCCTCTCTCACACACACTGTACATTTCTCACACTGCCTCTCTCACACACACTATACATTTCTCACACTGCCTCTCTCACACACACTGTACATTTCTCACACTGCCTCTCTCACACACACTATACATTTCTCACACTGCCTCTCTCACACACATACACTATACATTTCTCACACTGCCTCTCTCACACACTGTACATTTCTCACACTGCCTCTCTCACACACACACTATACATTTCTCACACTGCCTCTCAAACACACTGTACATTTCTCACTCTGCCTCTCTCACACACACTGTATATTTCTCACACTGCCTCTCTCACACACACACTGTACATTTCTCACACTGCCTCTCTCACACACACACTATACATTTCTCACACTGCCTCTCTCACACACACACACTATACATTTCTCACACTGCCTCTCTCACACACACACTATACATTTCTCACACTGCCTCTCTCACACACACACTGTACATTTCTTACACTGCCTCTCTCACACACACACTATACATTTCTTACACTGCCTCTCTCACACACACACTATACATTTCTTACACTGCCTCTCTCACACACACACTATACATTTCTCACACTGCCTCTCTCACACACACACTATACATTTCTCACACTGCCTCTCTCACACACATACACTGTACATTTCTCACATTGCCTCTCTCACACACATACACTATAGATTTCTCACACTACCTCTCTCACACACACACTATACATTTCTCACACTGCCTCTCTCACACATACACTGTACATTTCTTACACTGCCTCTCTCACACACACACTATACATTTCTCACACTGCCTCTCTCACACACATACACTGTACATTTCTCACACTGCCTCTCTCACACACACACTATACATTTCTCACACTGCCTCTCTCACACACACACTATACATTTCTCACACTGCCTCTCTCACACACACACTATATGTTTCTCACAATGCCTCTCACACACACACTATACATTTCTCACACTGCCTCTCTCACACACATACACTGTACATTTTTTACACTGCCTCTCTCACACACACTGTACATTTCTCACACTGCCTCTCTCACACACACACACTATACATTTCTCACACTGCCTCTCTCACACACACACTATACATTTCTCACACTGCCTCTCTCACACACACACTGTACATTTCTTACACTGCCTCTCTCACACACACACTATACATTTCTCACACTGCCTCTCTCACACACACACTATACATTTCTTACACTGCCTCTCTCACACACACACTATACATTTCTCACACTGCCTCTCTCACACTCATACACTGTACATTTCTTACACTGCCTCTCACACACACACACTGTACATTTCTCACACTGCCTCTCACACACACACACTATACATTTCTCACACTGCCTCTCTCACACACACACTATACATTTCTCACACTGCCTCTCACACTGCCTCTCTCACACACACACTATACATTTCTCACACTGCCTCTTTCACACACACACTATACATTTCTCACACTGCCTCTCTCACACACATACACTGTACATTTCTTACACTGCCTCTCTCACACACACACTATACATTTCTCACACTACCTCTCTCACACACATACACTGTACATTTCTCACACTGCCTCTCTCACACACACACTGTACATTTCTTACACTGCCTCTCTCACACACACTATACGTTTCTCACACTGCCTCTCTCACACATACACTGTACATTTCTTACACTGCCTCTCTCACACACACACACTACATTTCTCACACTGCCTCTCTCACACACATACACTGTACATTTCTCACACTGCCTCTCTCACACACACACTATACATTTCTCACACTGCCTCTCTCACACACACACTATACATTTCTCACACACACACTATACATTTCTCACACTGCCTCTCTCACACACATACACTGTACATTTCTTACACTGCCTCTCTCACACACACACTGTACATTTCTCACACTGCCTCTCTCACACACATACACTGTACATTTCTTACACTGCCTCTCTCACACACACACTATACATTTCTCACACTGCCTCTCACACACACACACTGTACATTTCTCACACTGCCTCTCTCTCACACACACTATACATTTCTCACACTGCCTCTCTCACACACACACTATACATTTCTCACACTGCCTCTCTCACACACACTGTACATGTCTCACACTGCCTCTCTCACACACACACACTATACGTTTCTCACACTGCCTCTCTCACACACACACTATACATTTCTCACACTGCCTCTCAAACACACTGTACATTTCTCACACTGCCTCTCTCACACACACTGTACATTTCTCACACTGCCTCTCTCACACACACTATACATTTCTCACACTGCCTCTCTCACACACATACACTATACATTTCTCACACTGCCTCTCTCACACACTGTACATTTCTCACACTGCCTCTCTCACACACACACTATACATTTCTCACACTGCCTCTCAAACACACTGTACATTTCTCACTCTGCCTCTCTCACACACACTGTATATTTCTCACACTGCCTCTCTCACACACACTGTACATTTCTCACACTGCCTCTCTCACACACACACTATACTTTTCTCACACTGCCTCTCTCACACACACACTATACATTTCTCACACTGCCTCTCTCACACACACAATACATTTCTTACACTGCCTCTCTCACACACACACACTATACATTTCTCACACTGCCTCTCTCACACACACACTATACATATCTCACACTGCCTCTCTGACACACACTATACATTTCTCACACTGCCTCTCTCACACACACACACAATACATTTCTCACACTGCCTCTCTCACACACACACACTGTACATTTCTCACACTGCCTCTCTCACACACACACTGTACATTTCTCACACTGCCTCTCACACACATTATACATTTCTCACACTGCCTATCTCACACACACACACTATACATTTCTCACACTGCCTCTCTCACACACACACCATACATTTCTCACACTGCCTCTCTCACACACACACTATACATTTCTCACACTGCCTCACTCTCACACACACATTATATATTTCTCACACTGCCTCTCTCTCTCTCACCCACAGTTATGCGAGCAGCCAGGAGGCCGCTCCAATTTTAGGTAGGAGGGCCCTGATTCAGAGCGAGCGCTCTTATCAGAGCGTCCGGCTCTGAATCAGGCCCACTCTACATTTCTCACACTGCCTCTCTCTCACACACACACACACACACACACACACACACACACACACACACACACACACACACACACACACAGTACATTTCTCACACTGCCTTTCTCACACACAAACACAATGTACATTTCTCACACTGCCTCTCACACACACTGTACATTTCTCACACTGCCTCTCTCACACACACACTGTACATTTCTCACACTGCCTCTCACACACACACACTGTACATTTCTCACACTGCCTCTCTCTCACACACACACTGTACATTTCTCACACTGCCTCTCTCACACACACACACACACACACACACACACACACACACACACTGTGTACATTTCTGACACTGCCTCTCTCACACACACACTGTACGTTTCTCACACTGCCTCTCACACACACACACTGTACATTTATCACACTGCCTCTCTCTCACACACACACACTGTACATTTCTCACACTGCCTCTCTCACACACACTGTACATTTCTCACACTGCCTCTCTCACACACACACACTGTACATTTCTCACACTGCCTCTCTCACACACACTGTACATTTTTCACACTGCCTCTCTCTCTCTGACCCACAGTTATGCGAGCGGCCAGGAGGCCGCTCCAATTTTAGGTAGGAGGGCCCTGATTCAGAGCGAGCGCTCTTGTCAGAGCGTCCGGCTCTGAATCAGGCCCACTCTACATTTCTCACATTGCCTCTCACACACACACACACACACACACACTGTACATTTCTCACACTGCCTCTCTCTCACACACACACACTGTACATTTCTCACACTTCCTCTCTCTCACACACACACTGTACATTTCTCACAATGCCTCTCTCACACACACACTGTACATTTCTCACACTGCCTCTCACACACACTGTACATTTCTCACACTGCCTCTCTCACACACACACTGTACATTTCTCACACTGCCTCTCTCACACACACTATACATTTCTCACACTGCCACTCTCACACACACACAATACATTTCTCACACTACCTCTCTCACACACACACTGTACATTTCTCACACTGCCTCTCTCACACACTATACATTTCTCACACTGCCTCTCTCACACACATACACTGTACATTTCTCACACTGCCTCTCACACTGCCTCTCTCTCACACACACTATACATTTCTCACACTGCCTCTCTCACACACACACTATACATTTCTCACACTGCCTCTCTCACACACACACTGTATACATTTCTCACACTGCCTCTCTCACACACACACTATACATTTCTCACACTACCTCTCTCACACACACACACTATACATTTCTCACACTGCCTCTCTCACACACACACTATACATTTCTCACACTGCATCTCTCACACACACACTATACATTTCTCACACTGCCTCTCTCACACACACACACTATACATTTCTCACACTGCCTCTCTCACACACATACACTGTATATTTCTCACAATGCCTCTCTCTCACACACACTATACATTTCTCACACTGCCTCTCTCACACACACACTATACATTTCTCACACTGCCTCTCTCACACACATACACTGTACATTTCTCACACTGCATCTCTCACACACACACTATACATTTCTCACACTGCCTCTCTCACACACACACTATACATTTCTCACACTGCCTCTCTCACACACACACTATACATTTCTCACACTGCCTCTCTCACACACATACACTGTACATTTCTTACACTGCCTCTCTCACACACACACTATACATTTCTCACACTGCCTCTCTCACACACACACTATACATTTCTCACACTGCCTCTCTCACACACACACTATACATTTCTCACACTGCCTCTCTCACACACACACACACTGTACATTTCTTACACTGCCTCTCTCACACACATACACTGTACATTTCTTACACTGCCTCTCTCACACACACACTATACATTTCTCACACTGCCTCTCTCACACACACACTATACATTTCTCACACTGCCTCTCTCACACACATACACTGTACATTTCTTACACTGACTCTCTCACACACACACTATACATTTCTCACACTGCCTCTCTCACACACACACTATACATTTCTCACACTGCCTCTCTCACACACACACACACTGTACATTTCTTACACTGCCTCTCTCACACACATACACTGTACATTTCTTACACTGCCTCTCTCACACACACACTATACATTTCTCACACTGCCTCTCTCACACACACACTATACATTTCTCATACTGCCTCTCTCACACACACACTATACATTTCTCACACTGCCTCTCTCACACACACACTATACATTTCTCACACTGCCTCTCTCACACACACTATACATTTCTCACACTGCCTCTCTCACACACATACACTGTACATTTCTTACACTGCCTCTCTCTCACACACACTATACATTTCTCACACTGCCTCTCTCACACACACACTATACATTTCTCACACTGCCTCTCTCACACACACACTATACATTTCTCACATTGCCTCTCTCACACACATACACTGTACATTTCTTACACTGCCTCTCTCACACACACACTATACATTTCTCACACTACCTCTCTCACACACATACACAGTACATTTCTCACACTGCCTCTCTCACACACACACTATACTTTTCTCACACTGCCTCTCTCACACACACTGTACATTTCTCACACTGCCTCTCTCACACACACACTATACATTTCTCACACTGCCTGTCACACAGACACTATACATTTCTCACACTGCCTCTCTCACACACACTGTACATTTCTCACACTGCCTCTCTCACACACACTATACATTTCTCACACTGCCTCTCTCACACACATACACTATACATTTCTCACACTGCCTCTATCACACACACTGTACATTTCTCACACTGCCTCTCTCACACACATACACTATACATTTCTCACACTGCCTCTCTCACACACACACTGTATATTTCTCACACTGCCTCTCTCACACACACACTGTACATTTCTCACACTGCCTCTCTCACACACACACTATACATTTCTCACACTGCCTCTCTCACACACACACTATACATTTCTAACACTGCCTCTCTCACACACACAATACTTTTCTTACACTGCCTCTCTCACACACACACTGTACATTTCTCACACACACAATATACACTTCTCACACTGCCTCTCTCACACACACTATACATTTCTCACACTGCCTCTCTCACACACACTATACATTTCTCACACTGCCTCTCTCACACACACACTATACATTTCTCACACTGCCTCTATCACACACACTATACATTTCTCACACTGCCTCTCTCACACACATACACTATACATTTCTCACACTGCCTCTATCACACACACTGTACATTTCTCACACTGCCTCTATCACACACACAATACATTTCTTACACTGCCTCTCTCACACAAACTATACATTTCTCACACTGCCTCTCTCACACACACACACACACACACTATACATTTCTCACACTGCCTCTCTCACACACACACACACTGTACATTTCTCACACTGCCTCTCTCACACACACACTGTACATTTCTCACACTGCCTCTCACACACACTATACATTTCTCACACTGCCTCTCACACACACTATACATTTCTCAGACTGCCTCTCTCACACACTATACATTTCTCACACTGCCTCTCTCACACACACACACCATACATTACTCACACTGCCTCTCTCACACACACACTATACATTTCTCACACTGCCTCTCTCACACACACACTGTACATTTCTCACTCCGCCTCTCTCACACACACACTGTACATTTCTCACACTGCCTCTCTCTCTCTCACCCACAGATATGCGAGCGGCCAGGAGGCCGCTCCAATTTTAGGTAGGAGGGCCCTGATTCAGAGCGAGCGCTCTTGTCAGAGCGTCCGGCTCTGAATCAGGCCCACTACATTTCTCACACTGCCTCTCTCTCACACACACACTGTACATTTCTCACACTGCCTCTCTCACACACACACACACTGTACATTTCTCACACTGCCTCTCTCACACACAGACTGTACATTTCTCACACTGCCTCTCTCACACACACACACTGTACATTTCTCACACTGCCTCTCTCACACACACACACACTGTACATTTCTCACACTGCCTCTCTCTCTCTCACCCACAGTTATGCGAGCGGCCAGGAGGCCGCTCCAATTTTAGGTAGGAGGGCCCTGATTCAGAGCGAGCGCTCTTGTCAGAGCGTCCGGCTCTGAATCAGGCCCACTCTACATTTCTCACATTGCCTCTCTCACACACACACACACTGTACATTTCTCACACTGCCTCTCTCTCACACACACACTGTACATTTCTCACACTGCCTCTCTCACACGCACGCTGTACATTTCTCACACTGCCTCTCACACACACTGTACATTTCTCACACTACCTCTCTCACACACACTGTACATTTCTCACACTGCCTCTCTCACACACACTGTACATTTATCACACTGCCTCTCACACACACACACACTATACATTTCTCACACTGCCTCTCTCACACACACACACTGTACATTTCTCACACTGCCTCTCTCACACACACACACTGTACATTTCTCACACTGCCTCTCTCACACACACACACTGTTCATTTTTCACACACACACACCCACTGGGGGCGATAGGTCACGCAAACACACTAGTTTCACTGCTCCTTGCTCCAGTGAGAAGACTCAGGGAGACAGCTGATTTTCTGATCAGCTGTCTCCGCGCTGGAGCAATGATGAATTGCTCCGATTGATCGCGTCAAGTAGAAATGTTAATTACTCGGACCCCGATCATTAACAATGAATGGAACCCCAAAGCTTGATACAGCTCGCCCCCAATCTTGTACCTTGCACCTTGAGTACCATTCCCCATCTCGCCCTTTTCCACCCTAGTTTTCCTTTTTTCCCTCTCACACCAGTAAATCATCTCTGTACTATGGGTCTGATTCAGACCAACTCGCGAGCGCATAGCGCTCACAAGCGGGTCGATTGTGGCCCAGTGTGCACGCCCCGTAGTGAGTGACAACTTCACTCGCTCTGGGACCGCAAAAAAACGGGGCGGCTGTCGATGTTTATCAAAAGCTCGGCCCGTTTTGTAGGCGGGTAGGGGGGGTGGCTGCACAAACAGAGGCGTTCCCGAGGGTACGCCCGCTGTTTGTGGGTGGCCCTACTGACATTACTCGTGATGTCAGTAGTGGACTTCCTGCTCTATTAAAGCAGAAAGTCTACTTGGCATTGCGAGTGCTGAGACCCTACCACAGGGTCTGCTCGCAATGCCGATGGTTGCCAGGCCACCTGCTAAAGCTGTGTGTGGTCACCCACAGCTTAGCGAGCGGCTTGGAGGCCAAAATAAGAAAATAAAATACCCCGCCCTGATTCAGAGCGAGTGCTCGCAAATAGCGAGCGCCTCTGAATCAGGCCCTATATGTAATGTCTGATTAGAGTTTCTCTGTGTTGTAGGGTTGCTGCTCAGCATTCTGTTTATATGACACAAAAAAATATATCTACTGTGTGCTGGTTTTTACAGTTGTCCAAAAAATGTATCCCTGATACAATAAAAAAAATATATTATGTTCTGAAAACAAAATAAAGAAAATACAAAAACAATTAAATGGATGGTGGTCACGTGAGGTGGAAGACATAGGGGGTCATTTAGACCCGGTCGCAAGCGCTGAGTGCTCGCAACCGAGTCGATGTTTCCCCACTGGGCATGCGCACGTCGGAGCCAGCTTCGAGGTGCGCATTCGCGAGACCCGACTAGCGATGGGCGCTCCATTGCTACGGGTCTCGCACCAAAGGGGGCGAGCTGTTGATGGTGAGTGACAGTTCGCCCCATTTGGGAGGTGGGCAGGAGGTGTGGCCGGCCAAACGGAGGCTTTCTCGACGGGACACTTGCCATTTGGGGGCGGCCCTACTGATATCAGCAATGAAATCAGTGGGGAGCTTCCTGCTCGATCAGAGCAGGAAGCTCCCTGGGGCTTGCGGTTGACGAGACCCAACCTTAGGGTCTCGTCGCAAGCCCTTATGGTCGCGATGGTCTTGACCATCGCGACCATCACCCTGGTTGATCGCAAGAGCTGTGGGTGGCAACCCACAGCCTAGAGATCGACCAGGAGGCGGCACTTAAAAAAGTAATCGGCCGCCCTCATTCAGAGCGATCGCTTGCAGCAAGCGATCGACTCAGAATGAGTTCCATAGCTAGATGTGGGCAGACTTGAACGCAGATCCTGCAGTACTGCAATACGCAGTTAACCAGTAATATTAGCTGGCCATGGTAAAAAGACTACTGCTTAGCTAGCCAGTCTTTGGGCCTTTTAAACTCTCACGCATGTTAAATGGGCCTGAAGGCATGGACTTCCTAGTCAAACTTTGTGGAAATTAATTGATGAGTAAAAATAATAATATAAGAAAACGTAAAAAAAATATTAGTTTGTATATTTTCACTTCGGAAGAAAAAAAATTATTCAAAAAATTAAGCACAGTCTACTGGCTATTGCATTCCTGAGATGGAATAATTAACAGTTGACAGCAGCAATTGTACCACGGTCAGGTGTGCTGAGGGGTGACAGGGAGACCATTGCCCACAAGATGCTACATCCATGATCCTCTCAGTGTTTTTATACAAAGTTTATACCAAAGCCATTCACAATGTTACAAAATTGTTGCTAATACCGAGTGGTTATTAGTCAATGGCAACAGTATCCTTCAGCTGCTGCCAGCATGTGCTAATGGACCAGGCAAGAGTTTATTGTAATTTAAGGTTCATCTTAAGCCCATAAATACTACGGCAAATCACACAATTTTTTAAAAATTTTAGAATCTTAATATTATAGCCCTACTTGAAAAAAAGGGGTATACAGTCAGGTGCATAAATATTGGGACACTGACAGAATTTTCATATTTTGGCCTCTATTCACCACCACAATGGCTTTGAAATGAAACAAATAAGATGTGCTTTAACTGCAGACTTTCAGATTTAATTTGAGGGTAATTACATCCAAATGAGGTGAACGGTGTAGGAATTACAACGGTTCTATATGTGCCTCCCACTTTTTAAGGGGCCAAAAGTAATGGGACAAACGAAACAATCCTAAATCTAACTTTCACTTTTTAATACTTTTTTGCAAATCCTTTGCAGGCAATTACAGCCTGAAGTCTAGAACGCATAGATATCACCAGACGCTGGGTTTCATCTCTGCCAGGCCTCTACTGCAAATGTCTTCAGTTCCTGCTTGTTCTTGGGGCATTTTCCCTTCAGTTTTGTCTTCATCAAGTGAAATGCATGCTCAATCGGATTCAGATCAGGGGATTGACTTTTGAATAACATTCCACTTTTTAGCCTTAAAAAACTCTTTGGTTGCTTTTGCAGTATGCTTCGGGTCATTGTCCATCTGCACTGTGAAGCGCCGTCCAATGAGTTCTGAAGCATTTGACTGAATATGAGCATATAATATTGCCCAAAACACTTTAGTATTAATTCTGCTGCTTTTGTCAGCAGTCACATCATCAATAAATACAAGGGAACCAGTTCCATTGGCAGCCATACATGCCCTCGCCATGACACTACCACCACCATGCTTCACTGATGAGGTGGTATGTTTTGGATCATGAGCAGTTCCTTTCCTTCTCCATACTCTTCTCTTCCCAACAATCTGGTACAAGTTGATCTTTGTCCAATCTGTCCATAGGATGTTGATCCAGAACTGTAATGGCTTTTTTAGATGTTGTTTGGCAAACTCTAATCTGGTCTTCCTGTTTTTGTGGCTCACCAATGGTTTACATCTTGTGGTGAACCCTCTATATATTCACTCTTGTGAAGTCTTCTCTTGATTGTTGACTTTGAAATATACACCTACCTCCTGGAGAGTGTTCTTGATTTGGCCAACTGTTGTGAAGGGTTTTTTCTTCACCAGGGAAATAATTCTTCTGTCATCCACCACAGTTGGAGTGTGTCTCCATAGGATTGAATGGAGACGCTATTGTGCATTTCTGATTGCGGGAAGGTGTCGGCACGACTCGCTGCGCTATGAGCAGCAATGCAGCAGGGCCAATCTGTACAGTATATTAGTCAGCCCTCTATGTTTGTATGCAAAGGCATAACTAGAACTTTGGGGGCTACATAGCAAGATCTTAAAAGGACCCGCTCCCACACACACATTTGCCCCCACACAGAGCCCATTAATGTTGTGCAGTACCCCTCATACACATTATGCCACACAGTAGTAGTTCCCCTTTTACATTATGCCCCACAGTAATGCCCCTTACACATTATGCCTCACACCCAGCAACTCACCTCCCAGTGTCCCTCCAGTAGCCTCCCTTGTGTGCCATCAGCAGGTATGAATTTGGTGTCGGGCCGCCAGCTAATTACAGCTGGTGCATTGGCAGGCAGTGGCAGACATGGACAGACAGTGCTGGCGAAATTTGAATCTGGCACCAGTCATGAGCCATTCAGAGCTTACGGACAGGCAGTCAATCAGGAGCCGCTACTGCCGTTTGGCTGCCAGTCCACCAGGTCTGATTGATGCTGGTGTTGTCTCCCCATGTCTGCTTGCTGGTGCGCCAGCTGTAATCAGCTGGCGGGCCGACACCAAATCAACACTGCTGCCACCCAGATTCCCCTTGGCTGCCCTGACTGGACTGGCCCACCTTGCGTGCGTGACTGGGTGCATGGTGAGTGACCATAGCAGCGGCATTCCTTGCACCCATTGTAGTTAGGCCACTGTTTGCATGCATGTTAGCAAACAGTGGGGTCCTTTTCAGGATCACTATAATGGGGTTATAGGCGAGGACAATGTAAGCAAAAAAAAGCAGCAGGTGTACTTCAGGGTCCAGTCTGCAACCCAGCCAATGCTGATTATCCCAGCTAGTAGTAATAATAATAATAATTAATAGATACTAGCTGAAATACCCGGAGTTGCACGGTTTAAATCTTCAAATTATTATGTTTTATTATGTGAGGTTGTCTAAATCCATATAGTGGAAGGTCTAGGACAGGCTCCCTGGGTCAAAGTTCTGCCAAGCACACTCCGCCGTGAGGTCCGACTGGGACATCAACCACTCCATTAGGAATCCTAGACTAATTGCCAACCTCTGTGAAGTTTTCATCCAAATCCATCAAGTGGAAGACCCAGAACAGGCTCCCCGGGTCAATGTTCAGCCCCCTAGTATGTCTTCTGGGTTCCAATGTTACCACTCTGAAGGCTTAGAACAAGCTCCCCGGGTCAAAGTTCTGCCCAGCATATACCAACGGGAGGACCGACTGGGACCCTAATCTCCCCTACACCTGGTCAGGATCCAAATAGACCACCTTGCATTGGTTTCATCCTAATTGGTGCAGGGGTGTCCGAATGCATATGCGGACAAACAAACATACATACCAATACATTTATATACAAGATTAGGCATGTTTGCACAATCTATTATTTATAGTACCGGTATTCATTTTCCATTTATTTATTGTATGATTTATTTGGTTGTTCACCTTCAGGGCAACCCTCATACACCTTTATAGTAATTGCACCAAATAGCTGTTGGAATGTGTGTGTACTATTGGCGGTGGTATGGCAGAGCCGTCGTACACAATAGCGGATGCCCTGAATCAGTGAACACCCCAGTACTTTACCAGTGAGGTTGTTTATTCAGCAGTAATGTGATTAGTACAGCTGTACTCACAGTCATGCATATACAGACTCTTCATAATGGGGCAGAGTATACAGGTCAGGCCATTTGGCACAGACTTTGCAGTTAACCAAGCATTTTTCTTCTTAAAAAATACACCGCTGGAGACAAGCTTCTCCGCGGTGACTTGCTTTATGAATTAAAGTAAGCAGTGAAAAGCACTGTTTAACGCAAAACAGGGCTTTTCCAAGCTCCATGAATAGACCTTTAAACTACATGGCAATCGTACACTGACCACTGGGCATGGCAGTACTTGTACTTTTGTGCTGCCGCAATAAGGCCTTTATTATCATAGCATTTAAGACATCCTATACATAGGATCAACCATGATTCTATCTATCATGTATATTGTATCCAAAACATTTGTAATTAGTTTATTGATTTTATTTAAAAAAAAATAATAATAGGTTTTTATATTTTTGTCCATACAGGTACTCAATGCATTTTATCTTTAATGAATTAAAAGTTATATTTTACTGATTGACAAGGTTGTGGCCCAACCACCTACCAACTTCCATGCTACATACCTATAGGTGAACGCTCCCGCTACATATTCCGTTACATGCCCGGGTGACCACTCCAGGGGTCATACTGCACAGTGCTATAGTGAGAAGTGTGAGTCAATTTGAAATAGTTGAAGCGAGGCACTCGCTAGGGATGTACAATGTCACCTGACTTATTTCTCATTGTATTAGAATAATTGGCAAAGATAATACATAAAAAATATTGTAGTTTTCTACCTTAAGGACAAGATATTTTTGCAGATGATATGTTAAATCACCTGGCAGATCCGCAAGCGTCTCTTAAGACCTTATTAACAATGATTATTCTACTTGGGAAATGTTCAAGGTAATTAATTAATTGGGAAAAGGCTTCCTTATTCCCAGTAGATATGAAATTCAGAAATAATTTCACACCCGCTATCTTCTTGAGAGACTCCTTTAAATATTACGGTATATATATATATATTGGAATAAACAAACCTGATTATGTTCAGTTTAATCTTATCACTGTAGTGAATTATATTACACAAAAATTACTGTATGGTTAAAGCATTACCTTTATACAGTAGATATCATTTTAATTAACCAAAATTAGCAACAGTTTTTCATGCCTAAGGGACTTTTTATGAAGCAGTGATAAACCCTTTCCTTGAGTTTTTTGGCCGAGAATGGGGTCTTTTCCGCTTCTTCATATTTACCAACACAGACTTATGTTTTTTCGCTGTTTACTGTGTCTTGGCCACCAGCTACGTGCAATTTAACAGCTGGAGAGCTTTGGTTGGCCCTACTTGGTAAAAATACTGGCTGCATCCAAGATAGCCGACTTCAAGATGGCCGCCATACTGGTGAAAAGTTTTCCCCTACTCCCATATTGTATGTGTGGACACTGGATTAATATTTTTTACTCACTTCCTTTTTATAAGGGTGTTTCTACACTTATGGACCACTATATATATATATATTTCAAATATTTTAGTACAGTGGCCCTATGTATGGAGAACATTCCCACTGGTGCCGTGGTGCTGTGTAGTTCTCCTATGTCAGTGCTGGATAGCTGAACAGCAATTGACAACTAAGCACCACACTCACACTCTGAGGAGCAGAGGATGCCGCCACCACGTCTCTACAAGAAAACGTCCCATCCAGGACTTATGTTAAGAAACAATCCAGTTTATCCGCACATGGCAGGTTCTGAGCAACAAGGATAGTTTACAATTCCACAGAAACAACTTTACGAATTCATGGATTTCATATCACCATCTATAAGGCTCCCATGTGCACTAATATAGTGTACTTATAAGACAGTCCTCTTATTTTTCTACACTCAAAATATTTAATTCACCACACTTTATTAATTTTTGTTGTGGGCTGCAGGAAGCGCTACTAACTCAAGGATGCCCAGAACAAACATATAATATTTGTATCCCAGCATCTAATTTTACCCTGCAGCTGACCTGCATTATACCGGCCTCACTGTGAATGTATAATGCAATCATGTGTTCCTGTGAGGGGAAAGAGGAATTGTATTACTACAAAGGTGAGATGGAGGAAATGTACTTCAGAAGAATGTGGCTTTCTCCCTATGTGACCTGACCATACACACTACTGTACATGAGATGGCCATGCTGTCTGCCACTTCTGTCCTCAAAACAGTTTTTAATAATACTGAGGGGCAGGCCCGGCGACAGGGGGTGCAAAGGGGACACTTGTACTGGGCCCCAAGATTCCGAGGTGCCCCGAACTCTCAGGAATTTCAGAAGCCCCGTTCACGTGTCCCCTTTGCCTCTGCCAACTGCTGTGTAAGGGCACCCGGCATGACTATGGCGATTAGATCCTCATCCTCCTGCATCCCGGCAGTGATAGGGAGGCCGGGCTAGCGCAGCATGTCACGTCATAATGTCACGCCGCTGAATCAGAGGACCCGCGGGTCTGAGCCGCCTGCCAGGGAAGACTGCGGGAGGAGCACAGGCCGGGGCAGGGCTAGGCTAGAGAGAGTCACGGGGTGAGTAGCGGGTAGCTGCAGATGAATGGGGGGCAGACACAGTAGCTGGGGAAGAGGGGGAGGTGTGACAAACACGAGCTGGGGAAGAGGGGGGGTGACAGAAACTCCCTGGGGAAGAGGGGGAGGTGTGACAGACACAAGTTGGGGATGAGGGGGAGGTGTGACAGACATGGGCTGTGGAAGATGTCCTAGGACAGCGGATAGGGGACCTCAAAAACATGTGTACAGGGCCCCAAGATTTCTGTTGCCGGCCCTGCTGAGAGTTATAGTATAATGGAGGTACTGTATGACTCAAATGCAAAGAAGTGCCTACTTTCTTGTAGTAAATTCTACGGTTGTAACCCCCACCACTGTACAACTACCAGTGACTGGTCGGGCAATGGAGCTTACCCAAAATGGGACCATCCATAAGTGACACCACAAAAATGATGCCTAGGGCCAAGACTTCGCATGTGCTGAAGGGAGCACATTGTCCCCCAAGTCAGGAAGACTGATGAATGCATAGAGGGGAGGAGATCAAAAGACTCCCACCAGTGCGAGAAGAGGGGGAGAAGGAAGGGATGGTCATCCCAAGTACTTGTGGTGTTGTGCATAGCACACAATTATAAAGAGAGACTGTGTCT
Source organism: Taudactylus pleione (assembly GCA_031769625.1). Classification (NCBI taxonomy): domain Eukaryota; kingdom Metazoa; phylum Chordata; class Amphibia; order Anura; family Myobatrachidae; genus Taudactylus; species Taudactylus pleione. The sequence goes on along the minus strand of JAUIMM010000340.1, from coordinate 9,242,749 downwards.
GGGGGTAGCACCTGGTTAGGGGGAGAGGTGAGGAACACCTTGGTGTGCAGAAGTGCTATTGAAGACATAGCTCAAAGGAGTTTAGTGCGCAGAGCTGGTGGAGGGGCACACGAGAGCGCTGCCCAGAGGATTGGAGATAGAGCATTAATGCCTAAGAAGCTTCAGGAACTACAGACAACATTCAGTGGGGACCGACTGTCTGTTATCCAAAACTACCATTCCTCTGGGAGGGTCTAGAGATATCCAAGTGAGTCTCTTACCCAAGAGGGGGTCTAGAGTTATGAGTGAAAGCAAGTGAGCAGTGAGACTGACTTCAAGGAAAAGGAGAACGGGTTGGATAAGCCATATCAAGTTGCAAATAGTTCTTGGCACAGAGCAGTTAAGTTACTTATTATCACTTTATGCTGCAGTCTAGTATATGTTCACAAGGAAACTATTTGGTTAGGTGAGTATTACAACCTTGAACGTTATTATCCCAATTATGCCACACATTGCCCGGGTCACAAAAGGTATCCAACAAGCTATTGTTTATTAAGAATAAGTGTTAAGATGTGTGCCGACCCCCGTGTTTTGGTTTTGGATCTGGATCTGGTTTTGGATCTTTTTCCTTGGTGTTTTGTTTTTTGTTTTTGGATCTGTATTTTTTCCAAAAAAATGATATAAACATCTAAAACCACATAATTTGGGCCTATTTTTGTTACTATAGTATTACTAACCTTAATAATAATAATTTTCAGGCATTTCTGTGCATATTTAACCATCTCACAATATTGATTTCACTATTTTTCACCAATACAGGCCAAAGGCTGCAGCGAGCTGGCTGGCTAATGTAAGCAACAGAGCAGCGGCACAAACACACGGCAGTTTAAAAAATATAGGACATCTACGAAACATTGCCACACAGCAGTGGCAGACAGGATGGCAGTTTAATAAACTATATTAATGTCAGACGGCAATGCCCCAAATTGTGCAAAATGTAAAGAAAAGAGATGCAAGATGGAATTGTCCCTCCCACCCACTCTTATGTGGGATATTAAAAAGGATATGCACAGTTTAACAAACCAAGAACTTTAGCCACTAGGACTGACATTTTCGTGGCTGAACTCCTTGGTTTGTTTGGGCCCCCACAAAACATTTTTTGGAAGGACTACCTTCAATTAGTGGTGGAGATTGCATGTGCTGGTCTAATCTGCTGGTAGCTGATACTGGACTGCTTGTTATTAATTTACAAATTATTATAATTTTGTTAAACAAATTGCATGAACTCGCTGCAAATGATGTAACAGGGTGGAGGTGCCTAGATGGTTAACGTCCCTTCCTCTGATAACTTTGGCTTTACAAATGGAACAGATGCCTTCACAACTGTTGTCAGAATTAAGATTAACATAATTCCACACCCAAGACGTGGCTTTTCTGGCTTTCTTTTTATCATGAGCAAGAACTGCTGCCACTGGTGGCTGATTTACGCAAAGCACATCCTCATCATCAACATCCATATTAGCATCAGATAGGACACATTTACAGTTTTTACACAAACATCAACATCCTCATCATCCTTGTTGTTATCACTAGATAAATATCCTCATCATGCAATTCCACAGAAGCATCCTCAATTTCTATGTCAGACTCAGAAGGCACACATATGGTGGATGGAGGATCCTCTTCAAGTACAGTATTAGAAAGGTCAGGCTCACACATGGCAACCACGGACACACTTGGACTCTCCTTGGTTATTTAAGATTTTTCCGAGCACACAGCTGGTTCCGATGTCTTACTCATCTTAACAATTTAAAATTTTTTTTGTACCTCTCCTACATGCAGAGGGGCTTAAATTATCATTAGAACCATCAGTCATAAATACAGGCCAATGCCTTATCCTTTTCTTGCCGCTTCGTGTAGTGAATGAGATATTGCCAATTTTTTGCTTCTCTAAAGCTGACTTAGCTTTAAATTATTTTTGCTTTAAGAGGGTAAAAGTTGATTTTTTTTTTAGCCTGACTTTTTGGCCATACTTAAGCCCTGCTGCATCGCCCTTTATAGAGGACATTGACGGCCTTGCATCGTCATCATGACTGCTGCCAGCAGCTAGAAGACTGGTATGTGGATCCTGCTCTCCGGTCATGTGACTGTCCTCCATACTCACTACGCACAAAACCACACACAAAAAAAAATTGTTTATTCATTTTTTGAAACAAGGCAAGAAGAGCAAGATATTCCTTAATGGGGCACACACAGACCAATATTAGCTACTGAGATATGAGTCTGACCATGGAGAAATTGACAAATATATTAAAATATAACTTTTATTAGTATACAAAAATTAAAAAGTTGTCCGCGAATTATAATATAATAAATTAATAATTGACTAAAAGGATCAAAAAAATATGATCCAAATAATAAATAAAAGAAATTAAACCACTATGTGTCTCCTATATGTAGGTTATGGAGTATATGATTATATTCCATTAAATGATGGTACATATATAATATGGGTGTCTGTAGATCTGAGGACAAATCAATAAATAACATCAAATAATAATTATAAAGATAGTATCTCGGGATTATATTTCATCACTCACGCCTAATGTATCAATAAATATAAAAGTCCAGTCAATCAGATAGAAGTACTACTCAGAGATAAAGATGCACTAGACCGGATGAATGTCATGTATCTTAGATGACCCACATAATTGTCTAATAAATGGCGTTATCCAAATGCACCAGATAGATCAAGGCCTCAATATAATCCAATGATATGTGATATAGCAACAGTGAACAATGTATTCACTTAGGGATAGGAATAAGCCCCAAATAAACAATCATGTGAGTCAAAGGTGCGTTAAATTAACCTGTTATATATCAGGATATAATTGTTATTATGACACCTTAATCACTTAAGGGATTAATACACGATATATATGTGATAAAAGGTATACGTATTGCGGCAAGATTGCCCCTAATCAGGAGGATATTGATATGTTGCCGCGTATGCCAATTCACACCTTAACTAAGGAATCATAGTAAATCCAGACATACATATAGTTCAAGGTATAGTGTGTAAATCTGATATGTGATTAATACAGGGATTGTACGTCCAATTTCCTTTTAAATAACTGTGTTTGGACAGGAACACCATGGGTATACATATAACAATATAAAGTTATGGTGTACCAACACCTATTTACTTGGGAGCTGTTATAAATCCCACAACAAATATGTAATAATAAGTATATGCATCAGAACACACACACACCCTATATTGATCCAGGGGCTTGTGGAGAGTAAATACATAAACATTCATCTGCTAATATATGGGGATTTACACTTAATATTACGTTTGAGCCGGATGGCTGGTAATGAAAATATCACTCATAAATTAGCCAGCCGTATCATGGGTAAATCATTCCTTCTGTAGCATAAATACGATTTACAAAAACTAAAAACAGGTAGATGTTATTGGCATGGGCACAAGTGTTTAAACATACACCAATATTTTCAGGTAGTGATGAGCACGAGGTCCCGCTTTAAGTGTTACATAATGTATCAATATCCCACGCTGAAAAATCGATCACGGGACCTGTATAGAATCCCAAACCAGTAAGAACCCGACAGCGGGATGATGACGTTTTGCCTTGTTTGCAGATCAGAGTCAGGTGGGAAAACTCGAGCCGGTTCAGATCTGACTCGGATCCCCGAAGTTCAGGTGGGTTTGGATCTCTGAGATCCGAACCCGCTCATCCCTAATTATAATCTTGTTTAAGCACCTTGCTATAGGAGGTCTATATGATTGTGGACAATCGCAGAGAGCATGCAGGATGAGTGAGTGAAAGAGAACATTTACCACCATCCTACATATTGCTGAAGTTTAAATAGCTGTTGATAATTTGTGAATATGTACATACCCTGTCTTATGCATATACACCCAATCATATATTGTTTCAACCATCACTACTACCTACAGTACTTATGACTGTTCAATAATAAATTATGCTGCGACTTGTAGTTTCACAACAGCTGGACAGCCACAGGTTGGCCAGGCCCGATTTAAACTCTTGAAACATCGAAAATAATAGAACAAAATCCTACAATTGTGTTACCTTATTCTTTACCTAAAATGAAGCTTTGTGTTGATTGTTATGACCTGAGCAAAGTCCAGGTCACATAAGTGTCCTGCATTTCATTTGAGTATTTTGGACCCCGAAGCTTATGTATTTTTATGAATTTCAAAATGTTTTGCAAATTGTGTACTGAGTAAATACTTGTCCCTTCTATTCTTGCAGCTGCAGTGGGAATGCAACAACTTGAAACTACAAGTCCCAGCATCCCGTTACCCAGAACGAGTCGGTAAGATCTGCTGAAGCTGAGCAGATATTTCATGGCACGACCCTCCAACATTAAATTATGTAACAGTACTCCTTTCAGTGACATGAATAGTGGCTCTGTGATCTTGTCTATGTGTAAAACAGTATAGCTGAAAAGCATTTATTTACTCCCCCCTTATGGCAGTTTTTATTATTTTGCTTTCTTTATAACGGGCTTCCTGATAAAATATACTAAAGTAAACCTGTAAATGAGTATACAGCATAGTTAATAGGACATAACCTGAGATCTTATAGTAGGTAAGTTCAGAACCTGGAATCAGAGAAGAACAAATATGTCCTATTGGTGTAGAACAATTGGCACCAGCAGAATGCGGAATGGTGTTTAGGCCAGACAGTTTATCCTTCTGAAGTTTTGGAGGTTTCAGGTTAACAATAGTTGTCAGCGGTAACAGAATGTAATACAGAGTAAGTGGTTTAGACAGCGGTAGCTGTGATATCAGCGGTACTACTTCCCTGGAGGAACATGGAAGATGGAGCAGCGGCACAGGGTCGCACATGCGCAGTCCAAAATTCAAATAGGGGATTCACATCAACTGCCAGTGAGCCCTGGCTAGCGATGTTTGGCAGTATTTGGAAAAACAGTTGGTGCGGCTCCCCTATTTGAATTTTGGACTGTGCTGCAGCCCCACCTCTGGAGCCACCACTGTGTCGATATTTCAACTCAATACAGGATCAGCTTACTTGATTTGTTTCAGGAGTAAATCATGCTAATAATATCGTTAATCTAAAATATCAATATATAATACTGATTATGTGCTTGCGTTCTAGCAATCTGCACTAAGCTACTGCTCTGAGATTCTTTGGGGATCAGTATGATTTACCACCGGGCACATGGTCAGGATTTCATCCGTCGGCTCCCTGACTGCTTCCTTATTCTCTGAGAGAGTTTATCAAAAACCAAGAAGTTCTTGGTATCTTCTAATAGGCTCTCTCATGGTCACAGGTAATTTCAACTTGCTTCTAACACAGCCACCAACAGATGCAGGAAAGAGGTTAAAGATAAATCTCAATGTTAGAAATGATTTGTCCGATACGTCGACTGGAAAGTATCAAGGAAAAATATCAAAATATAAGGTTTTAGAATATCACAAAGCAATGCCCACCACTACCGGGCAGTCACTGGGGGTGGCATATCAACCTGGGGGCTGCAGCCCTGCAATCTCAAGGTAAAATGTACCACTGGTTACAAATATAAGAAAACATTATTGTTTCATATTTTTCAGGTGGACTTAAAGAGGTTGGACTACCCCTGTGTGATCATTTAACGTCATTGGCTGGTAGACATTGGAGTAGTAGGTGTTCATGGACAATGAGGATGTTACAAGGCTGGAAGTGAGCATGACATCACACAGAAACGTATAATACCATGGCAGGTAAGAACTACATGGCCCTACCTTGCCTATTTTTAGTCCTAAAAAAAGACCTTGATTCATTTTAATTGCTATCCCAAACATGTATATATTCCCCAACAATATTAGCCTCAACGACATCTAAACATGAGTCACTCTTCAGCCAGGCAAGCCTGCTGCTCTATGGGTACACACTGCACCATATATTGTTCGCACAGCTGACGACTGATATATCATTTAGTGCATCTGGCTATGTTTACACACGATATATATATCTGAGAACTACGTAATTCACAGATATATATCGTGTCAGCCGTGTAGCACAGCAGATTTAATATATCTGAAAGATATATCCTGAACATCCGCCTGTGAATAGGGGCGACCGTCATCACAACTGGGCGGGTAAGATGTCTAGACGGACATATCGAGCGGCCAATTTGTAAGTGTGTATGGTTACCAAATCTATTGCTTGGTCTGCTGGCCTCTGCATCGGTCAGGTATGCATGCTTAGCTGATGATGTAAGAAAGGATGGGGTTACCCAGCCCTTCACACTGTGAAAGGGCAAATCTTTCTTAAATAGAGATGGGTAACTCTCCCAAGACTGGTTTGTAGAATTACAGTATACGTGAATCACTGTTTCTTTTTTTGTTTGTGGTTCAAACAGACAAATCAATTTAAACATCTATTACGAGAGTAAACAGCACTATAGCAGGTTGCATATATTTGGAAAGTATAAATAAAACGAAACAAAACAGAAAAAAAAAAACTAGAAAGCAAAATTGCCTAATGAAATGTTATACAGATATAATAATTGTAAAGGAGAAATAAGGTCTGTGGTTCTGGAACTGCAGCAAATTCAATTATGCAGAGGCAACGGAGAGCTAAAGAGCAGGCTGGTGCAGGTTATCATCAAGCTCATTGGTGTTCTGGGAAAGTAAGTTTCAGATGGTCAAGGGCAAATTAGATATGACAAATCCTGGCTTAACTTCTCCTTGCTGAAATATTGAAGCATGAAGCATTTTTATTAATGTCTCAGGGTAGAAATCAGAGGCAACAGAACAGATAATACTGTCCAGAAGGGAAGTTCCCAGAGAATTATTTGTGACTCCATAAATCTGGCCCATTATTTTAAGAAATTAAGCAATGATTATAAGGTTGTGGGCTAGTCAAAAATAATGATAGAAAATCTATGTATTTTCCTCATACATTGTATATGTATTCTGTTACCATGTTTGATATTTTAACCTTTTATTGCTGACATAATCCAGGTTGTGAGAATGTAATAAGTCTGCAGTAACAAAAAAGATATGATAGGGTGATATACCAGGGGTAGACGGAGTGTTTCCTGGTGCCCGTAAACCTACCCAGAGCAGTGGCACTGGGGTCGGTGACATCCAGTGCAGCCATTAAACCTCCTCATTTTGCTGGTGGTGCGCCTGTCCGAAAGAGGGTGTGTGACCTCTCTGTACAAATCCCCGTTTCATCACTCTGTCGGCATGCCCAGCACTCACAGAGATGCCAGGCTGTCCCCAGAGAGCGGCTCAGTCTCTGCCTGCACGGTCGGCTCCTCCTCAGTGATGGGGACCCGGGTGTTTCACTGTGATGTTGTTGTGCAGCACTTGGCTTCCTGTCACTGAGGAAGTGCCGACATTTTGGTGTCACCCTCTCTGAGGGTGACACCTGGTGTGCTGCGCACCCCCCGCAACTCCCTATTGACACCACTGACAGTGACATTACAATAACCCTTAGGGTAATTCCATCTTTAGGTTTTCCCTCGAAAATAGCCATAATATTGTTTAACCCTTTGCTTGGCACTAACGCATGAGATGCAACCGCAACCAGGAGTGCATTACCTGACTGGGTCGCATGTGTTTGTGCTGCTTCTCCCGATCCCCCCGTCTGTAATGGAGGAAATCCATTCTGCACATGTGCAGAACAAATTTCCTCCTCCTGTTCAGGCCCCCAGGGAGTGATGCAGCGGGTGGCAAAAAGGTAAGGGGGCGGGGCTATGCTATGGGGGATGGTAGTGGGTAATGGGGGGTCATCTTTGGCACTGGGGACGAGAAGGGTTGGGTTGTGCCCCAATAAAATGTTTTTTAGGCTTGGGGGGATATATATAAAAAATGAAATAATTATGTATAGTGACACATCAGGGGAGGGGGGGGGCACTAAACAGTGGGGGCACATTATCACTAGGGTAAGAGTGAGGGTTCTGCCACAGAATTCTATTACCAGATCTTCTTCCACTGGGGGGCCTATTTCTGATTTAGGCTGGGAGGTGATTTTATATTGGGCCACTATGTACTCCCTAGGTATATTTTTTTTAAATAAAATATTTGAATACATTTTTAAAAATGCATTTAAAACTTTATTAAATAAAAACAAAACGGCAATTTCTGAGCAGATTTTGGTTAAAAAATGTGTTAGTTAAGTTGTTAATAAATGTGCCTCTATCTATCTGCAGTTCAATTAGCCGCAAATTGGTCAAAAACTGCTAAACTTTGGTTAAAAACCCGCATCCATGATGTTTTGCTATTCAATTAGAAATCTGTGTTAAGTAAACATGAGTCTCAATGGGAGTTAACACAGATGTTCGTTTGCAGCTTCAGACTAGGTGAAAAGTAGGTAAAAATCCTTATTTTAAGGCAAAACTTTTAGAACAGAGTTCAGTATACCTGGAACCGATATCCCATGGAATGATAATGTATTTAGAGCAGTGGTGTAACTAGGGTATTTGGTGCCCATAACAAGATGAAAAATGGCACCCCCTCCCCCCCCAACTGTGTGTGCGCATCAAAAATTGGCACTGAAAAATGGCATGACACACCTCTGTTTCTCGTCACTCTGGGAACATTCCTTTCCATTGCATATACACATTAATGCCCCCAGTAGTAGTGCCCCTTTGGCAATATCCCCAGTAGTAGTGCCCCTTATGCAATGCCCCTAATAGTAGTACCCCATATGCAATTCCCCTAGTAGTAGTGCCCCTTTTGCAATACCCACTGCAGTAGAGCCCCTTATTCAATGTCCCCAGTAGTAGTGCCCTTTTTGCAATGCCCCCTGTAGTAGTGCCCCTTATATAATGCCCAAAAATAGTAGTGCTCCTTATGCAATGTCCCCAGTAGTAGTGCCCTTTATGCAGTGCCCCAGTAGTAGTGCACCTTATGCAATGCCCCTTGTAGTAGTGCACCTTATGCAGTGCCCCCAGTAAAATAGGTCATGTATTCTTATATAGCGTCAAAGTAAGCAACGAATTCTAATTAAAATAATTGCAATCAGGGGCTTCATTGTGTTAAAGTGGTGGGATTTACATGGCAAATAGATAGAATCAGGGATGGACTGGGGCTGCTGATCAGCACTGGCAGTCCCCCTGTGCGCACTCGGTAGGCAAGCACATCCAGAAAGGGGCAGGACCTCGCTACAAAAGGGGCATGGTAACGCCTCACTGGGGCGCACCGTGAGTCACGGGGGCCTGACCTCACTTTCATCTTTCAGTATACAGGCAGAGCAGAACACTGGGAGGTGGAGCTGATCGGCCCTTCAGGCTTTTGCCAAAAGTACCAGATGGGCAGTCCGGCCCTGAATAGAATGGAAAAGGATCCATTTTGCTCTTTCCAGTTTGTGAAAGACATGTTAGTTTTGTATGTCTCTTATTTTCATTGCAATATATTTTTTCATGTACTTTTCTTCCAGCAAAGGAGGTGCAGCTTGGCGGAAAGCAGTGCTCCTCAGTGGACGATTTTGGTGCAAGAGTCCTTCGGCTTTGAGATCGGTGAGTGGGTCACTACTTTAGGGGAGGGCCTGGTCTCAATCTCAGAGAGGGACCAGTGCCAGACCAATTAGGAGCAGGTGGTACTACCCTATTTTTGTTGGGGTGGAATTCCGCCCACTTATCTAATTATTATTACTGGGCTGTAGCCGAGGTAGTGCTGCTTTTTCCTTTCCTGCCATTAAACTTAATTAACTATTCAATTACAATTCGATCAATACCTTTGGCCTCATTTTTCCAAACCATCTGTGTCCGAGTCTTTATTTAAATAGTTAAGTTAAATTAAGTATAGTGGAATAATAAAACCTATACTTCCAGGTAACCCATTTATTTTATTGTTGCGATACTACCCATCAATAAACTTTTTATTGCAATCAGTTAAGTTTTTCTTGATGGTATCTTAGAAAATTAGTTTAATATAATAGGTCATATTGACCCCCAGAACACTAGTGTCTCTTTATTCAACACAATTTTTAGTTTTTGTTTTATTTCTAATTAGATGTGGGGGAGGATTAGTGTTAATGTACAAAATATTACTAAAAATTTTGTAAAATGGTGAAGATGGATTAAAAGGAGGTTGATATTCATGCGGGAATTTTACATTAGTATACAGCTTACATTATGCATCATTCTTTTAACAAATATTATTACATTTAAATATGTTGTACTTTGCAAATTCTATTTTTATAGCAGTGTTTATTTTTCTTGCTTTGGGCTGCGATAAAGCTTTGGGAAGCCCTCCTCTAGAAATCCAGAGTTTGCCCATGTATACACAATTACACTATATAGACACAAATATATTTGCTATAGAAGTGATGTTGAAATTAAAAGTACTGGCAAAATAAAAGTTGGTAAGTCAATGGTATACATTCATCAGTATGAGAATAACTGGGAACCCCTGCACATCAGCAGCAAACGTGAGTATTTCACCTGGATTCTGGGCTTATAAATGTGTGTGTAGTGTACGTGTATAGTACAACAGTATAATGTTTACTATATTATTCCGGGTCAACAAGTGCAGAGATCCTTATTTTACAAGGATAGATTGAAGTGGCAGATGCCCATTAGTTATATTTGGGAATGGTTATCTGCTATTAACTGTTGCTTATCTTATACGATTAGCATTTTTGTACACCTGAAAGTGCTGTCAGAGTAGTGTTTGCTATACAATTATCCAAACTTTTTAACCAATCACTCCTGACAGATGCAATTACTTGAGACTGTAGAATGGAAAATATAGTTTCAAAACATAAAAAAGCACAAAGGTAAAAGAGGGAGAGAGCCTTAATGGTGCTATTAAGTAGCCACAGTAAATAATGATCATTTACTAGAGAAAAGTGAACGTATTATATATGGGACTGTACACACAATGCTGCTATCCTGTATGGGATAATCACTTGTACTGGGGTACAAGTTAGCAAACAATAAAAAAGCTACCAACGTGTTTCGTCTGGGGGCTATATAAACCAAGTATCTCTAAGGAGCTTTTCATCCCTTTAAGAAGTCTGAGAACCAGACAAAATGAATTGGAGGCTCCTCTTACTCTACCTCTCATGAACTTACCATTTTTTACTCAGATAAGCCGTTTTTATTAACTCATGTGGTGTGCTTTTATGCACTCGGTATAGTCTAACCGGACTAACATTTGTTATATGCATTGGTGCTGTTATATGCACATCATCTTGTGTGTGTAGATGTTATCTTATTAAAACTTGTTTATATATATATATATATATATATATATTTATTCTTTATTCATATGAAATGCTTATTTATATATTTATTTGTAATCGCTGTAATTGTGTACCAAATTAAGGTCATTATCCATTCCAAGACATCATTTAAGTATAGTACTGAGGTAGTTAACTAGAGTGCAGAAATATATAATACAAAAATATTGTGACAAGTATGGTCTGCCACCTAAAAATCAGAGTTTAAAAAAGAAAAAATGGATGTATACCAACAAAAGTGCAACGTGCAAAATAAATACTTAAATGATGTCTTGGAATGGTTAATGACCTTAATTTTGTACACAATTACAGTGATTACAAATAAATATATAAATAAGCATTTCATATGAATAAAGAATATATATATAAATTATATATATATATATATATATATATATATAAAATAACTTTTAATATTAACTACTGAGAGGTGTAATACGTATGAAATCAAATATACACATAAAATACAATCAAATGAAAATAAGGTCACCCCCTCCATTGCGTATGGAACTGGTAACACTACAACCACTTTTTTCACCTGGAACAAATCACAGTAACCCTTGTTGGAGGACAAATCCCTGTATATGCTTTTTAGCCAAGCTTTAGCAGACACGGGTTGCCATCTTATACTATGTATGATTCATGTGTTTTTACTATTATCTTTTATTTTTATATCCATTTCATTGTTTTTTGTGTGTATATTTGGCCTTATAATTATTACACCTCTCAGTAGGTCATAGTAAAACGTTTTATTTATTTACTCTCAGTCTTTCCACAACATCATTGCTTGGTTTATCAGTTTTTATGAAAGTTTCTCATTAGAACTACAATGGTGCACTATACTAATTATCCTTTTTTCCACTATACACAAATTGCGCTTTCCCTTTGTAATTTTTAGTTAGGGAATAATATGATATCTATAAACCGGCGACTCTCAGATCAAAAGGTGGGAAAAAGTTAAAAAAAATTGAGAGAAAACTATTATGTTGAAGAAAGCAGCTTATTTTTTTTTTTAGTTTGTAAATATTGTATAGTAATAGATCAGTGTGGATCAGTGGATAGAACATTTTAGCAAAGCATTTGTTCTAATCACACGTCCAAATTTATGGAGGACCGATATATACAAATTCAAAATCTTTACCTTTTTAAAAATAGACAGGCCGTTGGTGGCAAATGGTCATGGAATTTTCTTGCTCTATTTAGCAAAGATGGAAAAAGCAATGGCAGTATACAATATCCAAATATATTGCATACTTTATTAATTATGATTATTTAACAATGCAGTTATTTCTTCAGATCTTCAGTTTTGCTGGACTTTAAGGCAACACTAATTTATCAGATAATTCCTCTATTTTGCAGATCGATGTGTGGTTCTATTTATTAAGTGGTGAAAATGGCTATTTTTTTGCTAGAGATAAGACTTTTCCCTAACGATCAAAGGCTACCACTGTTCTATCTCTGGCAAAGCAAAGATAATAGGGATACTGATCCCTATTGGCAAGAACAAGAAATAATCACATCATGCTTTATTAATGTAGATAAAGCATATTTGAAAGCCATATGTCTTTATTTTGCTAAAAGTGTGTGAATGTGTCGAGTGGGGCTTACATTTTTTTATTGTTATTGGGGCTTGTTTATTATTTTTATTTGAAAAATGTCTATTGTTATTTCGGCTTTTTTATTATTTTTATTTTAACTGGGTGTTACAAGGAGCAGTTTTTTTTAACAAGAAGCTACAGGTAGCATTTGGGGCTAGCAGCAAAGTGCAAAATAATGCTATGTAGAAGCTTATGTAACAGTACTTCTCAAGCATGTGTCACATGATTATACAGCTGCTGAAAATCTGCTTAAAGATGTGCTTAGAAATCTTGAAGAGCTCCTTGTTCTTGCTTTTAAATTGTTTAGTTTGTTTATTTGCCTGTGTGAAATACTTTTGTGTAAGCCAAGTTTCTACTCACGGAAGAGGCTGTTCAACCAGCAGTGCACCGATAGGGGGGGGGGATGGGTACTAATTACATGGGCCCGGGACGGGCCCGGGTGAGGTCAGTAGGACATCAAGCATGGAGAGAGATGAGACTACTGCTGCTGCTCAGTGTCAGCTGTCTCTTTCCCCAGCCCAACACATATTGTTGCACATCATTCACTGTGCCAGGAGAGAGGCAGTGGGCTGCCCATCGCCGCCCAGATAGCTGGGCAAGCCCTCACAGCATGACAAGAACAGGGTGATAATGCTCCCAAAACGTCATGAATCAGGAGGCGTGGCTTCATTGGAACAAGGCCATGCCCCTTTCGCAAGCGTAGAAGACCATAGCATGGGTGAAAGGGTGAGTACAGCACTCAGTGTCGCCACTGTTCCTCCTCCACCTTGTAAAGGCCACATACAAAAAGTGCTTAAGAAGTTAAAATGTATGCTCCCTCTATTAAGAATGAAAAAAAAATCACTAGCTTTTGTTATACAGCATGCTTCACTTGTAGGAGGCCCAGAGCCACCGTCCACCACAGACACAAAATACAAACAAAATGATTGCAGCTATGGGAATACAAACATTGATAGACACGTGTTTAAATACAATATGGCTCCTGCATGTCTAATCTGCTTGGCGCCAACTTCAGATGTCGCGTTTCCCACACTTGTATATTGTGTCTGTGTCCTGTATACAGTATAAAGTCCCTACCAACAGGTTCCCCAATAATATTTTTCTGTGTCACTTTGGTCTTTAGTATAAATCAAGAACTAGCTGTTACAATGTAAAATCCTGTTACCACATTACTAACAAATGAATAAAGAATTACAAGGAAGAAAAAATAAATCACAGATACCCAGGAGACTGCATTCCTTCTCTCTAGGTGTGATGATTAAGAAGCTTGACTAACAGGTGCCATTAAACACCTCAAATTTCAAGCACCATTAATTTCTTCAGTGCTTTTGAAGCAGCTAAAAGACATTGCACGTAAGGAGAGCATTTGACATTGAGGTCACTTAGCTCCTGAATGCTGTATGATATATACTTGTTAACTAGTATTTTACCCACCAGAATGTCCTATACCAGTGGTTCCCAAACTTTTTTGAATCACGGCGCCCTAAAGTATCAGCAGTATTTTCACGGCACCCCTAAGTCAAACATTTGTTATTGAAAAATTCTGAATTTGTTTTTAGTAAAGTGAAGTAAATTGTGCTTACACTACATGTCATCCTTAGGCTCAGTTATGAGGGGGTGGACACGTTTGTGCTGCTGTTTGTCCACATATTTACATTACATTGATCATAAATAATTTTAATTGGTGCTGGACAAGCAACCTGAGGCACCCCTGCAACTGTCCTGAGGCACCCCAGGTGCGGCACACCATTGGGAACCACTGTAGTAACTATACTATGATTAATATTATCCTTGGTTTTTATATAGTAGCTAAATATTATGCAGAGCTTTGCAGAGAATAGTCAGTCATCTTCATTAGTCTTTGCCCCTGTGGTGCACAATTTAATCTACCTACCAGAGAAACACACACACCCACAATTAAGTTTTTAGACTGTGGGAGGAAACCAGCGCACCTGAGGGAAAACACAAACCCGGGAACATACAGTGCCGAACAAATTATTATTAACATTTATAAATAGCACCAGCATATTCCATAGCGCTTTACAGTTAGAAACAAACAGAAATAAAACAGGAGTGAGCATTAGCAGACAAAGAGGTGAGGTAAGATGGCTCCTGTGTCACACACCCCTCTTCCCCAGCCCCTGTGTCACACACCCCTCTTCCCCAGCCTGTGTAACACACCTCTCTTCCCCAGCCTGTGTCACACACCCCTCTTCCCCAGCCTGTGACACACACCCTTCTTCCCCAGTCCGTGTCACACACCCCTCTTCCCCAGCCCGTGTCACACACCTCTCTTCCCCAGCCCGTCACACACCCCTCTTCCCCAGCCCCTGTATCACACACCCCTCTTCCCCAGCCCGTGTCACACACCTCTCTTCCCCAGCCCCTGTGTCACACACCCCTCTTCCCCAGCCTGTGACACACACCCTTCTTCCCCAGTCCGTGTCACACACCCCTCTTCCCCAGCCCGTGTCACACACCTCTCTTCCCCAGCCCCTGTGTCACACACCCCTCTTCCCCAGCCTGTCACACACCCCTCTTCCCCAGCCCGTGTCTCACACCCCTCTTCCCCAGCCCGTCACACACCCCTCTTCCCCAGCCCCTGTATCACACACCCCTCTTCCCCAGCCCGTGTCACACACCTCTCTTCCCCAGCCCCTGTGTCACACACCCCTCTTCCCCAGCCTGTCACACACCCCTCTTCTCCAGCCCGTGTCACACACCCCTCTTCCCCAGCCTGTGTCACACACCCCTCTTCCCCAGCCCGTGTCACACACCCCTCTGCCCCAGCCCGTGTCACACACCCCTCTTCCCCAGCCCCTGTATCACACACCCCTCTTCCCCAGCCCGTGTCACACACCTCTCTTCCCCAGCCCGTGTCACACACCCCTCTTCCCCAGCCCCTGTGTCACACACCCCTCTTCCCCAGCCCGTGTCACACACCTCTCTTCCCCAGCCCCTGTATCACACACCCCTCTTCCCCAGCCCCTGTATCACACACCCCTCTTCCCAGCCCCTGTCACACACCTGTGTCACACACCCCTCTTCCCCAGCCCCTGTGTCACACACCCCTCTTCTCCAGCCCGTGTCACACACCTCTCTTCCCCAGCCCGTGTCACACATCCCTCTTCTCCAGCCTGTGTCACACACCCCTCTTCTCCAGCCTGTGTCACACACCCCTCTTCCCCAGCCCCTGTGTCACACACCCCTCTTCCCCAGCCCCTGTGTCACACACCCATCTTCCCCAGCCCCTGTGTCACACACCCATCTTCCCCAGCCCCTGTGTCACACACCCATCTTCCCCAGCCCCTGTGTCACGCACCCATCTTCCCCAGCCCCTGTGTCACACACCCCTCTTCCCCAGCCTGTGTCACACACCCCTCTTCTCCAGTCTGTGTCACACACCCCTCTTCCCCAGTCCCTGTGTCACACACCCATCTTCCCCAGACCCTGTCACATCTTCCCCAGCCCCTATGTCTGCCACCCCCTTCATCTGTAGCTCCCCACCACCCGACCCGTGACTCTCTAGCCCAGCCCGGCATCGGCCAACACTTACCTGCTGCGCTTGCCTGTAGTTTTCAGTCTTATCTGGTGGCTCACACCTGGTGGCTCCTTAGTCTGATTCAGCGTCGCGACGTCATGACGTCAAGCACGCTTCGCCAGTCCGGCCTCCCTGTGTTTGCTGGGACTAGTCGGGAGGATCTAGCCGCAATCATCGTGCCGAGTGCCCTGCTTACACAGCAGGTAGGAGTCTACAGAGGCAAGGGGGACACAAGAACTGGGCTCCCAAAATTCCTGAAGGTTCAGGGCCCCTCAGAATCTCGGGGTCCGGTACAAGTGTCCCCTTTGTCCCTCACTATTGCCGGGCCTGCTTGTTGGTCGGTATGCTAGCCCTCCCTTCCTGGTGCCTGAACCTAACCCCCCTCCCCGCACCCTAGACCTAATGCTCCCCCGTACTGCCTAACCCTAACCCTCCCCTAATCCCCGATGCTTACCTTCGGGATGCAGAGGGTCAGTATTATGGACTGCAGTCGGGATTCCGGCACCAGTATTTACACCGTCGGCATCCCCTCAGCCGGGATGCTGACTACATCCCCCTAAAAGAATTGATGCTGTTTTGAAGGCAAAGGATGGGCACACCAAATATTGATTTGATTTAGATTTATCTTCTGTTCATTCAATTTGCATTTTGTTAATTAATAAAAATAAACTATTAACACTTCTATTTTTGAAAGAATTCTTACTTTGCAGCATTTTTTTCCACTCTATGGAACATCATAAAAACTGTTGTGAAATTCTTACTATTGGTAAATGCAAAATGCTCTGTAATTTCATATAAACAAAAATGTATTAAGCATTTTACTAATTTCATCTATACTATACTAATATAATAAGAAAGTTGTGTCTGTCTGTTTGTTCCAAGTTGGGGCAAAAGCGACTGCATAGATTTCATCTCGATCCGTCAAGTTAATGTTAAGCAATAACAAAAACAAAATTTATTGACCTCATTAATGCAAGAGATGGGTGGGCCAGGGGTGTTTCAAGAGAGGAGGGGGCCTGTGTGCGGTCTCCGTCATGGGCCCCCTCCTCTCAGTCTGGCGGCCGGCAGCGCACTGAGCATTGCGCCGCACTGATAGACTCTGGGCAATAGAGACTTTGGAGATATCTGCTGCAGTCCCAAGTTGTCACTCGCAAAAACAGCCCCATAGGTTTCTTTAGGGGCTGCTTTTTTACCAAATGTACCGAGCTCCGGTAGCTAACGCCATTTTCAGACGGAATATGTTCTACACATCAGAAGAGTTATTGGGAGAGGGATCCATAGGATTCCTCCACGGCACTCTCCACTCGTGCGTGCGTGGTCATTGACCATGCATGTGCAGTAGCTCTGAAGGAGAAGTGAAGCGATCGCATAAGCAATCACTTCATTTCTACAACACCGCAGAGATGGGCTCCTGGGCGATCATTTATTTCTTATTGCCACGATTAGCAGTGATCAGGGCCGTAGCTAGGGTGGTGCGGCCGGTGCCATCGCACAGAGCGCAGCAGCCATGAGGGTGGAACCAGCTGCCCACCACAATGTTCCCAGTGCCTCCTCTGATACTGGCCGCGCTGGCTGAGGGAAAGAAGGGAGGGGACGGCCGCAGGGAGGGTGGTGCAGCCAATAACTCAGCCAGTCCCACTCACCATGCTCAGCAGCTGCGGCCCCCGCTGCAAGTATAGTTGTCACGCTGGGCTAGCTGTGACGAAGAAGGGGGCGAGGCAAGTGAGGACAGAGACGAGGAGCCATTATCAACAGCAAGCCGAGCAACTTCCAGCAAGCTGACCAGAAGGAGGATCGCCGGGGTGTTAACTGTCCTGCAGTGCTTAGTTACCAGCCAGAGCTGCGGTCAGCCCAACCAGGGTTCCAGCAGGAGAGGAGACAGAAACTAAGTTTGCAGGTTAGTGTACTAGAGGTATAGGGGGAAAAGTGCATGGGTGAGAGGGGAGAGGGGAGTTGGGCAGTGTGATCTGTAGGAGGGGCAGTCAGGAGTTGTTAGAGGGGACAAAGCGAGTGGGGGGCAATGAATTATGAGTGGGGGCAGTGTGAGGAGGACAGTAAGCTTTGAGGGGTGCAGTGTGAGTGGGAGCAGTGATTGGGGACAGAGACTGCTAGGAGTGGGGGCTGTGTGAGGAGGGCAGTAAGCTGGGAGGGGGAACAGTGTGGGCTGTAATTGAGGGCAGTGATAGCTACAAGTGGGACCAGTGTGGGCTCTGATTTAAGGCACTGATAGCTATAAGGAAGGGGGGGCAGTGACAGTGGGGGCATTGGGATATGTGACAGGGAACAGTGTGGGCTGTGATTGGGGGCAGTAATAGCTTTAAGTGGGAGTGGTGAGAGTGGGGGCAGTGTGATAGGGAGCAGTGTGGGCAGGGTTGTCTTAGCAGTGTGGACCCTGGGCAAATCAATGCACTGGGTCCCCTACCCACCCACTCACGGGAAAAAAATGTAAATGGTCAATAAAATAAACCCTCCTGCATGCCCATCAGCCCTCCCACACATGCAGAGAGACTCTGTCTGACTGGTCTGAAGCCGGCGGATGAAGTAAATACTCGCGGCTGCAGGGAGCGGGTTGGTGGGCCCCTACAAGCTTCGGGCCCTTGGGTGTGGGGAGAGGGGCTTTGGGACCACAATACAAGACACAATAGAAATACTATATGGGGATGCACACTAGTGGACATTCAGATGAGGGGGGGATACAGAGCCTGCATATTTCCGACCATACCCCTGTTACAGGGCGTATTTATAATGGGTGCAGGCCGGGGTGTGTGGTGCACAAAGGCCCCTTGGTCCAGGGGGGAGCCCGCATCGAACACCCTACAGCCATACTTTTTTTTTTCATACTTACCTCTCCGAAGTTCTACAGAGCAGCGCTACAGAAAATGCCTGGAAAATGGCCGCCGCGCCCATTTTCCCGGAATTTTGCGCATGCGCCGTAGGAAATCACTAGGAAAATGCCTGCTGCACATTTCCCGGTGAACTGAGCATGTGCAGTAGACTCCGGGCACACTCTATTGCCCAGAGTCTACTGCTGCTGTCAGCTAGCTGATGGCAGCCGGAGAGAGAGGAGGGGGCCCGGACGTGGAGTGAACACGGGCCCCCTCCTCTCTTAATATGCCCCTGCCCTGTTACTTTCCCCAAACGCTGACTACCTGCCTCTCACTTTGAGAATGGGTTCTCTGTGCGTGTGAAATCGTAAGACAATCGCAGCATATGCAGTGCGGCTTATATGCATGCACAATTGCAAACAATCTCTCGATCTGCGTAAAAATCGCGATTACGTACGTCTCTGAATCAGACCATCTGTCAGAGCTGCAATAGGGCTATTGACGACCTTCCTAACAAGTGTCCTTTTAGCACAATGCTCAATTCTGGAGGATGATCTGTTCAAAATAAACTTACGCCTGCCATATCCTTTACATTTCTTTATGATGGACTTGGTAGTGCTCCAGGGATATTAAATGTCTTTGTGCTGCTTTTCTCAATAAACATTGAATGTTTTTCATTTTAATATTGAAGCTCTGGTCTAGAAATCCAATAACCAGCTGAGAGAGACCTAGAAGAATGTGGTATTTATACTGATATCGTGCACATGTGGCCATTCAATTAATTATGCAACTTCTGCAACAACCAATTCCAGCAGTGCTTATTTAGGTAAATGTAGGCAAAAGAGCTGATAACTAATGTTAAGAATTATTGTGGGTTTTTTATCTAATTAAGATAAAACTTTAGTTTTTTTGACAGAGTGTTTCGAGCTGATTGGTGGGGAGAATTCTTGAAGAAATTTAATTAAATTATGCATGAAAAGAAAAACGTGAGAAAAAAATTTGAAAAACAACAATACTTTCCATTAGGCATAAGTAAACTTTTATAACATTAATTTCATAATTATTACCACAAAAAATCAATTAGACCACTTACCTAGAAATCCTCACAAGGGAACTGCCTTGAAAAAGACCAATCAGGTCAAAACGCGTTAGTGAGAGGAGGTGCTTAAGTCTTTGTAGACCTGCCAGGAGCATCATCTTAAGCCAGCAGTTCCCGTGAACGGAAATTGCCATCATAAATCTGGTTCACCTAACTGAATGCGTTTTTAACATCTATTTGCTGTTAGTAGTCTATTGCTGCTAATGAATAATTTGTTTTAAATATAATAATTTTATTATGTACTGTTTTCAATATGTGTTTGAATTGAATTGAAGATAACCTGCACTTTTTTGTAGTGCTTTTTTCCCCCGTCTTATGATTAATACTAGGGATGTGCAAGCTCAGATTAGTTTGGATTTTCCCGCCAAATTAAAACATTTTCCCGCCAAAAATCGGGTCCCAGAAAGAGGCGAAACGCCATCTTTCATACTCAAACATCATCATTCCTGGACAAAGGTCCATGAAAGATGATGCTTGTCCATGGAAGATGACGTTTTGCCTTTTTCTGAGACCCAATTTTTGGCGGGAAAAATTAGAATTTGGCGGCAAAATCTGAACTAATCCAAGCCTGCACATCCCTAATAAATACCACTGCTTTGGGTGTAAGAGCATAGAGAAATATAAAAAAGCTTTGAGCAGGAAAAGGCTTATAGATTATGCTTGTTAAAGCATACTTATTTTAAGTTTGTTACCTACAGTATAGATGGCGTTAGTCTAATCTCAAAGCTCAAGATAATCTCTAGGTCGGGATCTACACCCTTTGGATAAGGAAACCAACACCGTACCACCTTATTTATGTGTTTTATTGTTATGACACTGGAAATTTGGCAAAGAGCAAACACCTACAAGAGAAGGACAGTTGTCCAGGAAACCCCATCACAGCTCTACACCTTTGAGATTACTGAACTACATGTTTGATTTATATGGTTATTTATAATCTATATTTTTTATGCTATGTATTGTTTATGCTACAAAACACATGATAAAGCTATAGTGCCACCTACCACATAACCTGGTGAACCACTGATGGTCTGATGGAGAGTGTTTTCACCATTAATGGGAAGCCACCTATGGTAAAACATTGGGATGACAGGGATTGCAGTGGTACATGTACCACCAAGATCCCTATTGCCGTCTCAGGATGATGAAAGTGGGGGACCATTACACAACTTTTTTTTTTAAATGAAACATTTCTTCCTGGCTGGCAAAGAGGTTAGAGTCAGATAGTACCACCGAAGGGCTGAGTGTCATTCGGCTTCCTTGGCTTCATTAAATTTATAAAATCCCACGAGAGATATGTACCAATAGAAAATATTTTTTCGTGCAATAAAATAGTAAATAGACCCCCATATATCATGAAAAAAAACACACAGGATTTTTTTTTTTTTAAGACAGTGAAAATACTAAGGTAAGACTAAGTGGATGCATACATCTTGCTTGCTACTTACTTCCACTGAGAGACTGGAGAGTTTACAAATGAGCTTCAGTGAAGATTATAATGGTCTTTGATGTGAAACAGGAAGCAGGAAAGTATTCCCTATAATTACCATGTTATTACTTATGGTCATGTCAGTCACATTTCCATGAACCAAAGCTTCCAGCCAGGTTAACAAAACGTGTATGTGATACAGCAATGTTAATCATTTCCCAAGTACATGTCTAAAGAAGAACAACAGCAGCCACAGGACACAAGCATTCAAAAAGATTAACACGGAACAAATTCTATTCCCATCTATTCCCAAGATGACGTTACAACAACGTTGTAACCTAATTTATGATGGCAAGCACAAAGCAGCCAGAATCACTGGTTCTTATTAGAAAAACGCAATGTATGACTCTAACTACCAAAATAGTCATTATTTCATTATTCATAGGGCGAAGCAATGAAATGTATCCTAAGGGCCTTATGCAGGTTGGACGTGCACCTATTTGCTTAGTGTCATTTACACATATCTGTGCTGAGCATACCCAATTAATAAAACAGAAGTATGCCTACATCCATGTACAGATCTGCCCAGGGCTGTATCCAGAGTGGTTCCAGTGGAGCATGAGCTCCGGGCGCCAATATGGACAGAGGGGGCCATCCAGAGTTCCGGAATTCATAGGGCACTGCACAGTATGACGCACGCCAGTTACTTTTATCTCGGTTTGTTTGCTATATATCCTAAATAAGTTACAGATCTGAGATCAGTTTCTACATTTCATGCTCCCTCAAGCTGCCCAGATTGTCTCCCCTCCGGCCCTCCCTGCTCTGTGATCATCTTCTGTCACCTCCGCTTTCCTGTCACATTGATTACATTCACTTCTCACCTCTTTAATTCCCTCCCCTCTCTACCCTGTGATTGGCTCTTTACCCTGTCGACTCCTTTCTTATTGGCTTCTGTCACCACCCCTCTCTGATCGACTTTGTCCCTCCCCTCTCCATTCTTATTGGCTTCTGTCACCACCCCTCTCCTTATTGGCTTTTGTGACCACCCCTCTTCTCTCCTTTTATTATTGGCTTCTGTGACCACCCCTCTCCTCTCCTTTTCTTATTGGCTTCTGTGACCACCCCTCTCCTCTTTTTCTTATTGGCTTCTGTCACCACATCTCTCCTCTCCTTTTCTTATTAGCTTCTGTCACTGGCCCTCTCTGATTGGCTTTGTCCTTCCCCTCTCCTTTTGTATTGGCCTCTGTCTCCTCCAGTCTCTAATCAGCACTTTCCTTTCCCCTCTCCTCTTTGATCCCCTCCCTCCTTCTCTCCTCATTCATTCATTCATTCATTGTGTTTCAATGGACTTAATAGTTACACATCTGAGGTAAAATCCTAAACTTCAATTCAAAGTAATGAGATATTCCCAGGCATGACCACACAGCGTTATTTGAAAGATATTTTAAAAAAATATTAGGAGACCTAAATTATTAATAATAATGGTGGTAGACAGAACATGATTAGTAGTACTCACATTAATATAGGTGCAATGTAAATTTGCAAAGTGGGAGCATAGCTAAGAAGGAAGTTTCCTATAGGTGTCCCCACTCCAGTGATAGCTTCTCGGGACCGTAATTACAGTAATAAGCTGTGCACCCTGTGGAATCTCACTCTAGCACATGTATTCTGTCAGTTTAAGTTAAATGATCAGAAAATATAATACAATCTGCTCTACTGACTAATAACAATGATTCAAATGAGATAAAAGTCAGATCCTAGGTGCTATACATAAATAAAGCAGTGCCAAAGGAGCTACACCTTAATGTCAGTGCATCACCAAAGCATTCTATTCCCACCAATGGGGCCTCCATACCCCAGCTTGGGTATGCAATCGGGAAGCCGACTACCTAAATACAGGCAGCCGGCTTCCCGACTGTCATATCCCAGCAAGGGTGAAATGCGGGGCGTCTAGATGTAGACGCCCTGCATTTCCCCGACGCCGGGAGACCGGCGCCCGGCATCCCGATCGTAGTGATGCCGGGCGCTGGCGAGCGGACAGTCGCGGGGGGGGGGTTAGGTTTAGGGCTCCCGGGGGGGACTTAGGGTTAGGCACCCCCCCGGGAGGGTTAAGGTTAGGCTAGGGGGAGGGAGGGTTAGGGTTAGGCACCCCGGGGGGGGACTTAGGGTTAGGCACCCCCCCGGGGACTTAGGTTTAGGCAGCGGATAAGGGGGTGGTTAAGGTTAGGCACTTGGGGGGGGAGGTTAGGGTTAGGCACCCGCAAGGAGGGTTAGGGTTAGGGGGGTTAGGTTAGACAATACTTACCTATCCACGATCGGGATTTCCAGCGCTGTCGGGCTTCCGCTGCTGGGATCTCTGCTGATGTCGGGCTGCCGCTGCCGGGAATCGAACCATGCAGCCGGCGGAATTTCATACCAATTCCCCAGCTTGATATGGTCACTGTTTGCTGCTTTTCTCTTCATTTCAACATTCCCCTATAGGCTGGCCATACCCCACTGGCACAGTTCAGTACAAGGTGGGGGGCGCTATGACATGCACTTTCTCCGGACATCATGGTTCCACGCTACTCCTCTGGATCTGCCACCTTACGTGCCTCCTTATGCTGGCAATGGCAGTTCTGGGGATGGTGATGACAGATGCCAGAAATAGCTTCTTATTGAGTGAAAGCAGATTCCCCTCTGAAGCTTATAGGTGATTTTTATTCATTGCTTGTGCCTTTATTATACTAGTAAAATGGACCCGACCGTATGCCAGGTGACCTCTCCCTCCGTGCAGTGCAGGCGCTGTGCAGCCTATTGCTATAATGCACAGCTTCTGCCTCCTGCTCCACTGTGGTACCGCCTACATCGCCCTGCTGCTACCACCCTCCTCTTCTTTCGTGGAGGCGGCCGCCCCTCCCCCTCCCCCGTAACCAGCTTTACCCTTCAGGACAGATATTTGTGTAGTGGATGTGTTTCCTTCATACAGGTGAGCAATTGTATTATTAGTTGCTCACGAACTGTATATTGTATTTCTCTATATGGGGGCATCACAGAACTGTATTCAGCTCAAAATAACCTGCCCTAAAAAGGGACTTGGCACATTTTTATAACTATATCTGGGCCAAAGACGTAGCAAAATATATTCTCATTAGATGACACAGAACAGGCTTAAAATGTGGCAATTATCTTTATTAGGAAAAAAAAAACATTATTTGCCCTTTGCTGATAGGCAAAGTTAAAAGATTTTGTAAAGATCAACATTTGCATTCCAGCATAACTGTGTACATCCCAACATTTGGTTATGTCACAGGCATGGCCGTGGCATGCTGAGGGCATGACCGCATCATTCTTTTTTATGGCGACAAAGTACCAGCTTATTGATGCAAGCACTGGAGTACCTGCCTGCAGGCACTATCAAATCGCTATTGTCCCACTTATCTAAGTGGATAAAGGGGCCACTACCTGTTGACCAATACCATGGAGGAAAAGGCTGCAGTGCTTTTCATCCATAGCAGCCAACTTTCCCATTAAGTGAGTTTTGGAGGATCTACAGGGTACCAGACCTACAGTAGAAAATCACAGGAATAAAAAAATATTTAAAATTAAGAGAATAAGGAACTTTGAAGTGAGGAAAGACAAACCTTCCAAGTAGATTTGAGTGGTTCGGTTTTGACTCCGTTACCTTCGGATCTGAATACGCCATCTTATTGGCCATCTGGCTCTCACGTGTTTTGGATAGTCAATACATCAGATTTGCGATAAGTTGTTGAAAATAACAGGGTCAAAACCTAACAACTCATCTCTACTTATAACTGTCCTTAATCAGGATCAGAACTGGATATTAAAACCCTAAGGGGACCTATGCAAAATACTGACCCTCCTCCAACCCCAGCCCCATTTGATTTTTTTTTTCACGAGAGAAATATCTATGTAATAACGTTGTTCCTGCGATTTCTCCTGAACTCACTCAGAGACATTTGCTGCAAATATTTCTACATCAAACTTACAGGATTAACAATGCAGAGCACAGAAAGAAGAACAAGACACATAGGGGTCTATTCATCATCACTTAATTTCTACAAAAGCAGGTGAGAATTCATATTTTCACATACTTTTGTGTCAATTAAGTGTCAGCCCCATTCATCATTCATGTAACACAGGACATATCACTGATATCTCCTGGTTAACATCCAATTCTCCCCCGATAATTTCCACAGTCCTCGTAATTTAGTATTGGGATGTGGAAATTGTGTCATTCATCAAGTTCCGAAAAAGCATTTTTTTGGGGGGAGAAGTTGTAAGTGATACTGTACGCCACCCTGTGGTGAGATGGTGTACAGTATCCGATACCATGCACATGCTGTCATTTACACGGCAGCTGTTGCAGCAGAGGGATCCCTCCCTGCAGAGATTTCTTACCTCCTGCGTCTCCCTGCTCCACAGTCACTCACTCCCTCAGGTTTTTTCTGTTCCAGGCAGTCTTCCTGGTGTACAGCAGTGGTAGCGGGGGTGGTGGTGGGGAGGGGGGGTCGGTGCGGGTTTTTAAATGTACACCAGCGGTGGCGGGGGAGGGCTCCCTCTCCCCGGCATCCTGCCTGTCTTCTGCGGGCTCCTGCTCGCAGTTCTGCTGGGGAGCAGAGTGGGTGAGTGGACATGGGAGGAAGCGGCGATGAGGGAACACAGTGTCACAAGCCGTGGCAAAGTCTTTCCTCCTTCCGGCTCTGGACTTCCTCTCACTGGTAATGCACTGGATTCTGCTCCGTTTGTTGCTAGGTGCTCTGGACGCTGCAGGGAGTGACATGTGGTCTCAGATGCTGCTGATTGGCTTCCTCACCTATTTGTATCATCTGGATTTTTGCTGCCTTGCCGGTTATAGCGTTTCTCGTGTTTCCAGTTGTGCCCAGTCTCCTGTTCATCAGTCGAGTACCAGAGTCCTGTTCTGATGTGTATACCCGCTGCCAATTGTCCCATCCAGGCGGTCCGGCTCGCACGTGCTAGTGCTGCTTTTGTCATCTAGGCGGCATGGCGTGCATTGTCATCCTGGGGCGCCTGCCAGCGTCCGGCGGCTTGTGTCAACCCGGCGACATTAGCCACATCTCAGCGTCTAAAGTGCGCAATCTGGCGCACCACCGCCAGTGTCAACCCAGTAACATTGGTCTCATCTCAGCGTCCTAAGTGCGTCATCCAGCGCACCACCACCAGTGTCAACCTGGCGACACTGATCGCACCTCCACACCCTTGGGCATATTACAACAGAGACTTACCAGCCCTTAAGGCTGCTCCCACAGCCCAAAGGCTGCATCACACCTTTGGCCCTCAAGCTACAACTAGTCAAGGCATACCAGCCCTCAAGGCTGCCACCACAAAGGCTGCATCACACCTTTGGCCCTCAGGCCACAACTAGTCAAGGCATACCAGCCCTCAAGGGTGCTCCCACAGCCCAAGGCTGCATCTCACCCTTGACCCTGGGCCCCATGACTAGCCAAGTCACACCCAGCCCTCAAGGCTGCTGCACGGCCGCATCCAGCCAAGGTATACCAGCCCTCAAAGCTGTTGCAGGACTAATTCCCTATTGACATGCCCAAGCCTGAACACACAGACAGTGGCTGCAGCTCCCTGTAGGGGGGAGGTGACGGACATCAGCGGCAGTGGTGGTGGTGGTGGGAAAGAGTGCGGGTGCACCTTCTGAGACTCCACTGTTTGTCAGCCACCCAGAGCTCTACAGAAAACACAAGTACCCTGTACCACCACTGCCAGAATTAAGGAGAACAGTGCCACTAACCACCAGGGTGTTCGTCATATTACCACTCAGCCATGTATGCTTACTCTCCCGGGAAGGCAGCGAGTACCACGAAAAAGTAGCCAAATCTCCCGGCTGCCGCCACCCCCTGCATCTCCATACAAACACCCCCGCAGCAAGGGCGGCCTA
Source organism: Taudactylus pleione (assembly GCA_031769625.1). Lineage (NCBI taxonomy): Eukaryota > Metazoa > Chordata > Amphibia > Anura > Myobatrachidae > Taudactylus > Taudactylus pleione. The sequence goes on along the minus strand of JAUIMM010000340.1, from coordinate 9,215,115 downwards.
TGATACGATTCACGCTGAAACTAGTCATCATGGCCACGCCTTCTGCTTCACAAAGCCATTAATTTCGGCATTGTGAAGATGGGGTGGGAACACAATGACACGGTCACATTGCTACATCATCACTGCACCACACCCCCTTCTGCCACACCACGTCACCGCATTGGAGGCCTAGAAACCGGCATTAAGCTCCCTCCCGGAAGGAGGGAGCTGAATGTTGTTAAGTATGCTGCCCAGCACTACCCTCATGCTCCAGGCTGTTTTATACAGTTACCATACCATTACATCCCGATGTCACTATGCTACATGTTGTTTGTACCTGGTTAGATAAACCTAAGATCTGATTGAGCTTTAACACATGTGGACTAACTGCTGCGTGACACAACACTACCATTATACACCCTGGCCAAGTGCATTGTTTTCCAACTGGACAAATATAATAACACCCAGTGTGTTGAACCTCGGCACGACTACCACTGTGAAATAGCACGCAGTCCAGAAGCCACAAATTAATAGGTTTCGGACTCCAGGGTCCTCCCCATGCTGCACAATTCTCTATAATACCCTCGGCTGCTCATAGTAACAGATGAATAGCACTATCAGATCTATTTACTATGCGGAAAAGCACCTGATTTGCCAAAAATAGAGCTTCTCCCAATCTATTAAGAACTCCTGCCCTGCTATCATCGGTGGCATCCCTCACCCTTTGCTCGCAATCTCCAACAAAAGCCTTCTCCATGCAAAGCATGGGGAAATCTATTTCATAAGTATTGCAAACCTCCTTTTGTTATTGCAATTTTTACTATAATAATATAAAACTATTTTTAAGCAGGCATCTATTGAGCCAGAATGTTTAGCATTTTAACGCGATTCCTACAATAGCTCTGATCAAGGAATTAACACAAGACAGGTATTTTAAACTTGACTTTTGTAGGTAAATTTAGAAACCGCTTTGTGATCTAGAGTACCACATTAGTTATGTTGATTACTGCTCTGGAAGATTTTGTAATCAATCCGACATGCAATCAGCACATTAATATAGTTGCTGATGTGCCACAATGATACTGACAATTTAATGGGCAGTCAGGCTGTCTGGTAGAATACAGACTTAAAGGAATATACCATTCTGATAATCTACTGTAAGCCTAACTCAAGGAGAAAAATAATTTTGCTGTATAAAACTTTAAAAGATCTACAGGTTTGTGATTGTCAGTGCCTGACAGAGCATGGGAAGAGGGAAAAACAGCAGTGCTGACTTACACCTAACATTTATTAACTATTGATAATTAGTATAATAAAATAAATAAATTGTAAATAGCAGAAACCAGTACAGATAAAAATTAAATCATATATTGATATGCTGTAGAATATGAAATAATCCAAAAGGCAGCACTTATCAAATAGCACACTGTAGCTTATACAGTACATGAACCAATATAGAAGCAATGACGTGATTCATTGTGAGCCTCCTGGATTTCCCAAGAGAGCAGGCAAGTGTGGCCTATGGGTGTTTTTGCTTCTTACCTAGGTGACAGAGAATACTGGAAATATTACTTACAAATGAATTAGGATGACTACAAGAACATCTTAGGGGCACATTTATCACATCCTGCATTTTTATGTGGTTGAAGAGAGAAAATATCGCTATCACTTTGCTCCAGGTTCGGACATTGTGGCCAAATGTGCAGCCATAGGGGTGTCCATCTGTCAGTGGGGGCCGAAGGTAGGGGATCCGAAGGATGCCAAAATAAAGGTGCCTTAATCAAAGGGCGCCCAATATTGCAATTTAATTGCTTTTGGGAGCTCATTAATTATTGCTCGTCACATCCAATTATACTGGGTTTTGGCAGCGTAAAGCGATTACATCCATCTATAGTCCTGGTAAGGGCACCAAAACCACGGACTTATCACACATTTCTGCTCGCCTCCTCAGAAGGGGACGCGCAGAAATGCTGACAGCTGTTCATGCCTGAACGGAGCAACAACTCAATTGCTCTGTCGGGAGCCCGACACTGACAGCCGCCGGTACTAACAATTGAATTGCACCAATGGCTTCTATGGGCGTACGTGATTTATGGGCACTCGGTTGGCAAATCTGGTTGTTTAGCAGCCCCCATAGAAACCTATGGGGGCTCCTTTTGTTGTCATTAATGGAGATACTACGGCAGATATCAGGGAAACATTTGATATATAGGCCTAATGATAGTGTGATAATAATAGGGAAAAAAAAAGTATAAAATATATACACCCAATGTAAATCAGAATTTAAAAAACAGCTGAGATACAAAGTATTTAAGTTTGTGATTTCCCCACTTTTTCATCCACTTCTCCCTGGTTGCACATTGTAGAATTAAGCTGCGATATTGCCGCATTTCCGGGGAATGGCTATTTTACAAGTGAATTGGTAGAGGTGTGGACGCTGGCTTCATGAAAATTGGTTGTTATATTTGAATAATTGGATTCCCCACCAAATGTATAGCTCTGCAGAAGCTGGTGTAACTTGGTTGGTGTACAACCAGGTGGCAGCTTTATGACCGATGCTTTGAAGTAATTTTTTTTGTGCCAGTTCTGAATCAGCAAAAATGCAAAAATATTTTAATTACTGTTAATCCTAAAAATCTGTGCATCTGCATGGTATGTCGGTGTGTATCCAGCATTAAATACTAAACAGGAGGATTACTACAGCCCATGGGTAAATTACACTAGTGAAAAGAAAATAAATCAAATTCTAAAGCCTATGGGGCCTATTCACCATTACTTTAAAATCGATGGAGGTAATTAGGTTTAGAACTCGCATGGAGTTCTACCTAATTACCGGAGGAATTCATCATTCCTCCTCTCCATAAGTATCTATTGCGAAAAGCTGTCATTTTTGCGATGACAGCTTTCCAGAAAATAGATACTTTTCCCTCTCTACTCTAACTTACCGCAGCTGTAATCAGTGCTGCAATGCGCCGTTACATTCACAAAATCGGTACATGCGCAGCACTGCCTACAGCTGCGGTAATTCTGTGTCCGTACGCCCCCTCCCCCTCATACCTGGCAGCCTGTCAAAGGCTGCAGCCTCGGACCCAGACCTCCCGCCCGGTCTGCAGCGGACAGTAGGGCCAGGCAGAGGGGACGGGTTGAAGATTCATTTTTTAAACTTTACTGTGTTCTTCAGGGAGAACACACAGTCTGTGTCAGCGTGTCAGAGCAGCAGCCGGAGCCGGAGGAGGGACTGGAGAGCGATGGAGGGAGCCGAGGAGGACCTGCTCACACTGAAAGCAGGTAAGTATAACCCGCTATATGCCATCTGAGAGTGACATATAATAACCCCATCAAATTCCGAAAATACATAATTTTTGAAATTTGATGAATAGCCTAATTTCTATATCGACATACTACAGTATGGGGAGTGTGGAAATGAACGCAGACAGTCATATCTCGTGTGTTAATGAATATTTCAAAAATGGTAATTAAGGAAAATGTCTTTAAAACCGTTATTTTAGTGTTGATGAATAGGCCCCTTAGAGGCCTATTCATCAACACTAAAATAACGTTTTTAAGGACATTTTCCTTAAATAACGTTATTTTGGTATTCATGAACAGACTTAACACAGGAGATATCACAGATATCTCCTTGCTAAGTTCCCCTGCGTTAATTTCCACACTCCCCATACATTAGTATGGGGATGTGGAAATTGTGGTATTCATCAAATTCCGAAAATTATAAATTTTTGGAATTTGATGCAGTTACTATTCGCCACTGTGAGGTGGCGAATAGCAGAATCCACTTACCTGTATCCGCGTGTGCAGGTCCCCCGGCCCTCCGGCGCTCTGCTCCGTCCTCAGGCTCCGGAGGCTGGTCTGTCATGTGTGCTCCCCAGCAGAGCACAAGAAAGTTTAGAAAAATAATTTTTTTTTTTTTTTCTAATCTGTCATGTGGTCTGCTGGGAAACCACATGACAGACCAGCAGGACGGAGCCGGAGGCTGCTGCGAGGACAGGTAAGTCGGGGGGGGGGGGGGGGAAGGTGAGCGGAGTGGGGAGGGGGGTGGGGGGGTACGAAACTTAACGCATCTGTAGGCAGTGCTGCGCATGCGCTGGTTTTACAGATGTAACAGCGCAATCGCAGCACTGTTTCCAGATGCGATAAGGTAGTGTAGGCAGGGAAAAGTATCTATTTCCCGAAAAGCTGTAATCGCAAAAATGACAGCTTTTCGGAATAGATACTTATGGAGAGGTGGACTGATGAATTCCACCTATAATTAGCTAGAACTCCATGAGAGTTCTAAAGCTAATTATCTCCATTGAATTTTTACGTTTAATGAGTAGGCCCCTTAGTCTGTAAACCATTCCCTAGTTGAAGGTTTCTTTATTATGAATTTCCAGGAACATTTCTAACATTGAAACTGAAGTTTGATGACCTCACATTTCATACAACAATGCAATGTGAATTCTGCCGCTAGTGCAGCTGTTATGAGGAGCCACAAGTAATAGATATTGCTGCAGCATTTTTACATACAGTATGAGCGTCTTGGGCACAACTGTATTTGATCCATTTATCTTAGGCTACGATATATTTGAATTATCAGGGCAAAGGAATTTTTCAATTCACCACATTAGAAAACTTCAGCAATAACAGATATATGATTCTTAAACGGGAATAATGAAGCCGTTTTGGAAACAGAGATAATAAATTCATGCCTGTTTGCATATTGACATTTACTCTTGAACACAATATGAATTTAAAGTATAACACTGAAACAAATCAAAACACATCAGTTGGTTATATACAGTACACTGAAAATACTACCGCATTAAATTAAAAAGATAAAAAGTTTTCTATAATATCTATTAAAGAAATATGCTAAATGCACGTCCCTAAAATGCACAGCGAGAGATGGATTGGCACTCACCTGTCCTCTGTGCACTCCCCTCTCACAACTTCCACTTCCACTTCCACCAATGACTGTTACTACCAGCACCCTTAGCCAGCTAGCTCACACAACTTCCCTTGCCTTGAGCTACAAACTCCGGCCGGTGAAGTGGGGGGGGGGGGGGGGATCGGGGGGGAGAGCCGGGCACGCCCCTAGAAACAACAGCGCAGCATGTGACTGACAAATGGAGATTGTAAAGGCGACTGCATCCGCCCTCAGGGTCTCCCAACTTGAGCCTGGGACATACTTGCCTGCTTTCTTGGAACAGCCAGGAAGCTCCCGAATATTGGGCGCCGCTCGCGGCCACCCGTAAGAACACTCAAGTCTACTGGAGACTGCAGTGTGCATCGCTGCGTCCAGGCGGCCGATGACGCGATTTGCGCTGAAAAGTCATCAAAGCCACACCCCTGCTTTACAATGCTGGTAATCTCGGCATTGTAAAGCGGGGGAACATGGCCACAATGACACATCTGCGCTGTCACGTCCCTCGCACCGCCCTCTATGACATGCCACGCCCCCTGCTGCGACTATGGGGGCAGCCAGAGAGTTGGCAGTCTATAAAAGGAAAATACTTTCCAGCACTGATAGAAAATTAGAAACACGTATAAAATGTATTTAAGAATCCACTTAGATTGACACTATAATTCTATTTAAAAAAAAATCCACTATAGATAGTGTCTATGGGGCATATTTATATTAATTATAGGGTTTTGGACCCAATAATTGTAATTTATCATCACAGAGAAAGAGTTCTGCCAGAATGTACACATAAAGCAGTAGGAGCTTCTAAAGGAGCCCATTCCTGCAATGTGTATGAAGTGAATGAATTGCTAATGCGATCATTTCACACATCTTTCGGGACCTAGTGGCGCAACTGCATATGCACGGTCTGCTCACCATGTATGTGCCACAGCTATTGCCAGGAAAGGTTCCTACATAACCAGATCTCTGTAATTTGTGCAAAGTGTAGCCCAGAGGCTACAGCAGCTAACACAATATAAAGATGGCATTAGTTGCCAGGGCCAAGCTCTGCTTGGTAATTCTGGCAGCCTAACAGCCAGAAGCTGTCAGAAATGGAAGAAAAATGGCATTTGGGGGATACTTACTATTTGCAGGTATCTCACAAAAATGGCTGTATTCAGGGGAAAATAAGAGTTATGGTAGACTTACCTTTGTTAACTCTTTTTCTTCGAGGCCCATAGGGTCCACAGGAACTACCTCGGGGTGTGTGGTTGGAGAGATCCAGGCATCAAACAAACAGTCAAAGCTTTAGCTCCCAGAATGCACTGGTCCTCCTTCATATATACCCCACCCCTAGCCACAGGCAGTTTGTTAACAAGCTTAAATGGCAGAAGGAAAGTGGAAAAGGAAGTACAAAATACACTAGAAACACCATCACAAAGATGAAGGAATCAGTGACAAGAAGCAACAGATCCCAACTGAGGCCAGGTGTGTCAGGGTGGGTACCCTGTGGACCCTATGGACCTTGAAGAAATAGATTTAAAAAAGGTAAGTCTACTATAACTCTTATTTTCTTCTTCAGGGTCCATAGGGTCCACAGCAACTTAGGATGTCCTAAAGCAGTTCCCTTAAGGGTGGGGACGCTCCTGAGCAGAGAAGAGAATCAGTCTCCCAAAGGAAGTATCCTAGGAGGCAAAAGTATCAAATAAATAAAATTAAAAAAAAAATGTGGGGACAGAAGACCAAGTAGCCGCCAGTGTTCCACAGAGGCGCCATGTCTAAATGCCCATGATAGTCCCCAGGGCCGCCATCAGGGGGTGACTGCCGGGACTATAGTCCCAGGCCCAGACACTTGGCAGAAAGAAGGGGACCCGTCTGCTCCTACCGCCCCGCTAATACCTCATTAGGTGAAAGGACTGGAGGCCCGTTCTGACTGGCGCGCCACATCGACTATCTGTGCAATAACTGATTTGACAGGGAACAAGGAGCCCTGCCACTCCTCTTGCCCACCCACTGCTTCAATAAAGTTTTTTTTTATTTTTATTTGGCACGTGTGACGTCACGTCGCACCATTGGAAGAGATTAGAGCTGCGCCAGCCCAGGAGAAGAAGAAGAAGGAGTCAGCCTCCTTCAAGGAGAAGGAGGTACTGTAAGTCATGGGATTTGCAGGCTTGCACCAGCGCCAGCCAGCATGTCATGTGGGGAGTGGGGACTGTCTGGCTAGGGAGAGGGAGATAATAGAGGGCAGAAAGTTGGATAGAGTGAGCTGGGCCATCTGGATTACTTATATATACACAGTCAGGTGCACTGTGAGAGAAAGTGGGTACATAGTAGAGAAAGGGACATAAAGCTGTGGGGGGACTTGGGGGTCCTGCCTATTTTGTTTGTCCCGGGCCCTGAAATTTCTGATGGAAGCCCTGATGGGCCCACAGACCAAGTCAAATGTGCTGTCACCATGTTTGGGACAGGGAGATTAGCCTGTGTGTAAACCTGAGAAATAGTCATATGCAGCCAGCGAGCCAGAGTCTGCTTGTTAGCTGGCCAGCCTCGCTTGTGGAAACCATACAATACAAAAAGTGCATCTGATTTCCCGATGGAGTTGGTATGATCCACGTAGGTAATGAAGGGCTCGAACTACATCCAGGGAAGCTTCACCTATAAGGTCTGAAGACTGAAAGGCTGGGACTACAATTTCTTCATTCATATTAAAAAGGGGATACCACCTTCGGAAGGTAACCTGCCCATGTACGGAGGACAGCTCTATTCTGGTAAAAAAATCAAAAGTGGGGAGAGACACGAAAGCGCTGCCAAATCAGAAACTCTGCGAGCTGAGGAGATAGCAAGGAGAAAAAGTGTCTTCGCTGTCAACCATTTGAGGTCCACTGTGTCCAAGGGCTCAAAGGGAGGAGCCTGCAGCACCCTGAGAACCAAGGATAAATCCCATGGTGCCACCGGAGGGACAAATAGTGGTTGTACACCCTGCAAAAATGTCTAATATCCAGCAGGGGAGCAATTCTGTGCTGGAACCAAACTGACAATGCTGAAACCTGAACCCTCTAGGTAGCCAGGTGAAGACGGAGGTCTAGTCCAGCCTGGAGAAAAGCAAGAACTCGGGAGACCCTGAAAACTTTAGGGTCATACTCTCTGTGGGAACACCATTGAAAAAAGCATTCAAAATCCTGTAAGGAAGTGGATTGTCTATTTATAGACATGTCAAAATCAGTGAACCAATGTCATCTAGGCCAAGCCAGAGCTATTAGTATCACCCTTCTTGATTGAATTCTCGGAGGACCCTTGGTACGAGGAAGATTGGAGGAAACAGGTATGCCAACCTGAAGGTCCACTTAACTGCCAGAAAATCCACGAAGGCAGCTGAGGGGTCTCTCGTCCTGGACCCGTACCTGGGGACCTTGTGGTTTTGATGCGATTGCCATGAGGTCTACGTCCAGTTGTCCCCACTTGTCCACCAGGAGCTGAAAGACATTTGGGTGGAGAGCCCATTCTCCAGCGTGTATGTCCTGATGACTTAGGAAGTCCGCTTCCCAGTTGAGGACTCCTGGGATGAATGTTGCAGAGATTGCTAGAAGATGGCATTCTGCCCAAACCAGAATGTTCGCCACCTCCCTCATGGCTACCGGACTTCGTGTGCCCCCCTGATGGTTGATGTAGGCAACTGTGGTCGCATTGTAGGACTGAATCTGGACAGACTGCCCTGTTAGAGGTCCTGTGCCAGAATGAGTGCCTTGTGCACTGCACAAAGCTCCAAAATGTTTATGGGTAGATGACTTTCCTGAGCTGTCCATCTTCCCTGAAAGGTGTGATGACTTGTCACCGTGCCCCATCCTGGAAGACTTGCGTCCGTGGTGAGGAGAACCCAATTTGGGATCCATAATGGGCGACCTTTGTTCAGATGAGCTGTGTGCAGCCACCATGAGAGGGAGAGCTGAACCTCTGGTGAGATGAGGATCGTTTAAGACCTTATCGGATGATACTGACTGTCCCATTGAGACAGAATCCATCGCTGCAGGGGCCGGTAATGGAACTGGGCATATGCCACCATGTCTAAGGTGGATACCATGGAACGCAAAACCAGCATTGCTGAATAAACTGCTACTCTTCGATTGCAGAGCAATTTGCGCACCCATTATTGTAGAGCAGAAATCTTGTCCCCTGGTAGAAAGATCCTTTGTGCCAGGGAATCCAATAGCACCCCCAGATGTACCATCTGTTGTGTTGGAGAAAGAGAAAACTTTTTCCAATTGACTAGCCAGCCGTGCTCCTGTAGACAGACAATGGTCTACTATGGCCGTTATATAGACGACCTTTTTAATATTTGGGATGGGGATCTGATTAGTGCATAGTCTTTTATTTTTCCCATTTAAATCACAATAATTCTAATCTTCACTTTTCTGACACAAACAGTAGGAATTCGATTCAATTCTTGGACATAACCGTAAAAATACTTGATAACCAAATTGTAACTGAATTATTGTAAAGAAGTCAACTCCAAAAACTATTTACATTTTAAAAGCTGTCATTACCATCCATGGAAAATAAACATCCCTAAAGGACAATTCATGCGTGTCAGACGCAATTGCTCAGATTCAGCAGACTTTTTTAAACAAGCCACTGACCTGTGCAAGAGTTTTGAGGATAGAGGTTATCCCCTGATTTACTACATAGGACCCTTGAAGATTCAGCTAATATGGACAGGGATAGACTTTTCCAACCAACAAATAGAGAAAATGTAGAATCAGATAAGAAAATAAATTTTGTGTTTATCCCCACATATAATGAATGATTCATCAGGTAAAATTAAACAACTTATAAACAAAAATTATTATATGTTGAAATATGATTCTGTCCTTAAAGAATTACTTCCAGATAAACCAAATTTAGTGTATAGGAAGAATAGATTTTTAAAAAATATTTTGGTACTAAGTGCACTGAAGGCCCCTATAAAACCAAAAATACAACTAGGACCAGAATGGTTACCGATAAAACCAGCAGGTTTTTATAAATGTGGCCTCAATAAATACATTACGTGTCAACATGCATGTAATAAGACTGAAAGTATAGAGGGTACCAACCAAACCTTTACGATTAAAAAATGTATTAATTGCAACACCAATTTGTGGCTTATGTTTTAATGTGTAGTTGTAAAAGTGTGAGATATGTGGATAGAACTATTAGGAGTGTCGAAGCCGGAAGATTGGCTAAGACCAAATCTTAAATTAATATCTGGCGACGCCATTTTGTGTCGCCCCTGACAACGCCATCTTGTGTTGCAATTATTAGCGTTGTGCGTCTGTGTTGCTACCGCATATTGGTGAAAGTCCTACCAAAACCCATACGCAGATTAAATAAAACATATAAAATATACAAGATGCATAACGCACAGTTGCGCTGTTTATCAAAGCACTCTACACATAAACGCATATTAGCGACTTTGCGCAATATTCTCACACTTACACATACAATAACTTATAAAAATGTTCCTCCGCATTAAAAGTAATACTAGAGGTTTTATTAGCAAATACTTATTTTGTGAAATGTAATGTATACGATATTTAAGGTACATAAGCTAGTAGACATATCATGTTTGGTACCATTCTAAATCACTGTTTATTTGCAGATTTCCGGTTCGACCCGCAAGGAAATCACATCATGCGTTCGCAAGATATGAACTATATGAAATTAGTGATTAGAATGTAAAGCTGTATGAATTGTCTTTTATTAGTTTAAACTAGGGATGAGCGGGTTCGGATTTCTGAAATCCAAGCCCCCCCTATCAGAGTCGGATCAGAGTCAGGCTCCAGTTTTCCCGCCTGACTCAGATCTGAAATTGAGGCAAAACGTCATCATCCCGCTGTCGGGTCTTGCGGGTTTTGGATTCTATAAAAGGTCCCCATATCGGTGCCATTTTTCACTCACGCTGTGGACAGTGAAGAGGGAGGGTGGGAGTTAGGGCTGGCTGGGCTGTGTTTTGTTGTGCTGTGCTGCTGTTGTCCATAGGGGTGTGTCCACTCCTCCAAAGTCCATAGGGGCTGGCTGGGCTGTTTTGTGCTGCTGTTGTCCTTAGGGGCTGGCTGGGCTGTGTTGTGCAGTTAGTTATCCATAGTGGCTGTGTCCACTCCAAAGTCTATAAGGGCTGGCTGGACTGTGTTGTGCAGTGTCCCATAAAGGCTGTAGTCCTAAAGGGGTGCTTTAGTGTTGTCCAGGGGGGTGATCTGTCCATCAGGGGTGCTCCCCCCAAGTACAAAAAAAACAATAATTTTTTTCTGTGTTTGCGAATTGTGTGCGCTGTAGCCGCACGTGCATCAACAAAGTAGCACCAAGCGTGCGTCTGGGTCATAAATCAAGGGCCGGCTGGCTCATCTGTAAAGGGTGCTAAAACCCCCAAAGTGCACTCCAAAAAAAAAATTATAATTTTCCGTTTGGGAATTGTGTGCGCTGTAGCCGCATGTGCATCAACAAGGTAGCGCCAAGTGTGAGCTTGTCATAAGCAAAGGGCCGGATGGCTTGTCTGTTAAAAGGTGGTGTAACCCCCACAGTGCACTCCAAAAAAATTAAAAATTCTTCTTTTCTGTGTTTGTGAATTGTGTGCGCTGTAGCAGCACGTGCATCAACAAAGGAGCAGTGCCAAGCGTGCGCCTGTGTCATAAGTAAAGGGCCGGCTGGCTCATCTCTTAAAGGGTGGTGTAAGCGCCAAAGTGCACTCCAAAAAAAATAAAAAATTCTTCTTTTCTGTGTTTGTGTGCGCCTTAACCGCACGTATATATCAATATAACATAAATGGAGGACCAAACATTCTCCGATAAAAATAAAATAGGGAAAGATCAAGAACCACTTCCTCCTAGTGCTGAAGCTGATGCCACTAGTCCTAGTCATGACATAGACGATAAAATGCCATCAACGTCGTCTGCCAAGGCCGATGCCCAATGTCATAGTAGAGGGCATATAAAATCCCAAATGACAAAGGCCCTGATTCAGACCCACTCGCAAGCGGCTGTCCGCTCGCAAGTGGGTCGATGTTGTGCACTGCGCATGTGCACGACGGCGGGAGCTCCGTCGTGCACATGCGCCAGACGCGACGAGCGAAGGACTTTCCTTCGCTCGTTGTGTCTGATCAAAGGGGGCGTGCTGTCGATGTTGATTGACAGCACGCCCCCTTTGGTGGGCGTGACGGGGGCGTGCCTCCCTGACGGGGGCGTTCCCAAGGGAACGCCTACCGTCAGAAGCCGGCCCACTGACATCACTAGTGATGTCAGTGGGAGTGATTTTGGCTCTGATAGAGCCAAAATCACTCCGGGCCTTGCGGTTGAGAAACTCAACCGCAGGCTTCGGCTCGCAGTGGCGATGGTGGCGATGGTCAAGACCATCGTGGCCATCAAACTGCACGCTCATATAGGCTGTGGGTGGTGACCCACAGCTATACGAGCGTCCAGGAGGACGCTCCATAATTATGGAGGGCGGCCCTCATTCAGAGCGTGCGCTCTGCTCAGAGCGTATGGCTCTGAATGAGGGCCAAAGTTCAGGAAAATGAACTTCAAAAAAACATTTAAATCATCTGAGGAGAAACGTAAACTTGCCAATATGCCATTTACGACACGGAGTGGCAAGGAACGGCTAAGGTCTTTCTCTATGTTCATGACTAGTGGTTCAACTTCACATGACGATGGAAGCCCTCCTCCCGCTACAAAAATTAAACGAGTTAAGCTGGCAAAAGTACAGCAAAGAACTGTGCGTTCTAAGAAGATATCACAAATCCTCAAGGAGAGTCCAAGTGTGGTGGCGATTGCGATACCTGACCTTCCCAACACTGGACGGGAAGAGGTGGCTCTTTCCACCATTTGCACGCCCTCTGCAAGTGCTGGAAGGAGCACCCACAGTCCACTTTCTGATATTCACATTGAAGATGTCACTGTTGAAGTACAACAGGATGAGGATACTGGTGTAGCTGGCGCTGAGGAGGAAGTTGACAAGGAGGATTCTGATGGTGATGTGGTTTGTATAAATCAGGCTCTGGGGGAGACAGTTGTTGTCCGTGGGATGAAAAAGCCCATCACGGTCATGCCTGGGCAGAAGACCAAACATTGCACCTCTTTGGTCTGGCAATATTTCTATCCAAATCCGGACAACAACTGTCTTGCCATATGTACTATATATATGTACTATATATATATATATATATATATATATATATATATATATATGTAATATATATATATATATATATATATATATATTCAGGTTGTGCAGTCCAGAAATCTTTCCCATATGTACCATATGTAAAAGGTGAAATAAGTAGGGGTAGGGACGTTAACCACCAAGGAACATCCTCCCTTATACGTCACCTGCAGTGCATTCATATAAAGTTACTGTCAACTTCAGAAACTTTGGCTAAGACCGTAAGCAGTCCAGGGACACCTAAATCCCTTTGTCCTGTTGTATCCAGGTGCCTGCAAACCACACCGTCAACTCCCTCCTCGTCAGTTTCCTCCTTAGTCAGGATCGGAAGTAGTCCTGCAGGCCATGTCACTGGCATGACTGACTCTCCTATCCGGGATCCTCCGGAGGTTCCTGCATTGCTACGCCTACTGCTGCAGCTGCTGCTGTTGCTGCTGGGAGTCGTTCATCATCCCAGAGAGGAAGTAGGAACACCACTACTTTTGCTAAACAATTGACCCTCCAACAGTCCTCAGCGAGGAGGATGAAGTACGACAGCAGTCATCCTGAAGCAAAACGTATAACTGAGGCCTTGACTGCTATGTTGGTGTTAGACGTGCGTCCGGTATCCGCCATTAGTGCAGTGGGATTTAGACAATTGATGGAGGTAATGTGTCCCCGGTACCAAATCCCGCCTAGATTCCACTTCACTAGGCAGGCGATACAGAGACTGTACAGAGATGTCAGAAAAAGTGTCCTCAGTGTCCTAAAAAATGCGGCTGTACCCAATGTCCACTTAACCACGGACATATGGACAAGTGGAACATGGCAGACTAAGGACTATATGACTGTGACAGCCCACTGGGTAGATTTATCACCTTACGCAGCAATAACAGCAGCTCAGAAACACCAGCTCGTTCCAAGGCAGGCTACGCTGTGTATCACCGGTTTCAGTAAGAGACATACTATCGACAACCTCTTAGAGAAACTGAGGGAAATCATCGCCCAGTGGCTTACCTACTTAGACTCTCCTGGGGATTTGTGATATCTGACAACGCCACCAATATTGTGCGGGCATTACACCTGGGTAAATTCCAGCACGTCCCATGTTTTGCTCACACAAATTTGGTGGTGCAGAATTTTCAGAAAAACGATAGGGGCGCTTTGGGTGGCCCGAAAAATGTCTGCACACTTTCGCCATTCAGCGACTGCGTGCCAAAGACTGGAGCGCCAGCAAACACTTTTGAACCTGCCCCGCCATCACCTGAAGCAATAGGTTGTGACACGGTGGAACTCAACCCTCTATATGCTTCAGAGGATGGAGGAGCAGCAAAAGGCCATTCAAGCCCATACATCCACCTATGACATAGGCAAAGGAGGGGGTATGCACCTGACTCAAGCGCAGTGGAGAATGATTTCCGTGTTGTGCAAGGTTCTCCAGCCCTTCAAACTTGCCACACGTGAAGTCAGTTCAGACACTGCCAGCTTGAGTGAGGTCATTCCCCTCATCAGGCTTTTGCAGAAGCAGCTGGAGAAAGTGAAGGAGGAGCTAAGATGGAGCGATTCCGCTCGGCATGTGGGACTTATGGATGAAGCCCTTAATTCACTTTGCCAGGATTCCAGGGTGGTCAATCTGTTGAAATCAGACCACTACATTTTGGCCACCGTGCTCAATCCTAGGTTTAAAGCCTATGTGGTATCTCTCTTTCCAGCCGACACAAGCCTGCAGAGGTGCAAAGACCTGATGGTGAAAACACTGTCAGCTGAAGCGGAATGTGACACGTCAACAGCTCCTTCTTCATTTTCTCCCGCAACTGGGGCTGCCAGGAAACAACTTAGGTATCCTAAGCAACCCGCTGGTGGTGATGCAGTGCAGGCAGGGCCAAGTTTGGACATCTGGTCCGGACTGAAGGACCTGGCAACAATATCTGACATGTCTACTGTCACTGCAATTTATACTGTCACCATTGACAGAATGGTGGAGGATTACATCGGTGACAGCATCCACGTAGGCATGTCAGACAGTCCTTACCTGTACTGGCAGGAAAAGGATGCAATTTGGAGGCCCCTGTACAAACTGGCTCTATTTTACCTGAGTTGCCCCCCCCTCCAGTGTGTACTCCGAACGAGTGTTTAGTGCAGCCGGGAACCTTGTCAGCGAAAGGCATAGGAGGTTGCTTCCACAAAATGTGGAGAAGAAGATGTTCATCAAAATTAATTATTAATTCTTCCAGAACGTACAGAGGGACCTGTGGTGGTGGATTCCAGAGGGGACGAATTAATACTCTGAGGATGAGGATGTACACAACACTGAAGAGGGTGAGGAATCAGTGGATGAGGAGGATGAGGATGACATCTTGCCTCCGTAGAGCCAGTTTGTGCAGGGACAGATTAATTGACAGCTTGTTTTGTGGGGGCCCAAACGAACTAATCATTTCAGCCACAGTCGTGTGGCAGACCCTGGTGCTGAAATGATTGGTTTGTTAAAGTGTGCATATCCTGTTTATACAACATAAGGGTGGCTGGGAGGGCCCAAGGACAATTCCATCTTGCACCTCTTTTTTTCTTTGCATTATGTACTGTTTGGGGCCTAGTTTTTCAAACTGCCATTCTGTCTGCCACTGCAGTGTCACTCCTAGATGGGCCACGTGTTTGTGCCGCCCACTCGTGTCACTTAGCATAGTCATCCAGCTACCTTGGTGCAACCTTTTGGCC
Organism: Taudactylus pleione; assembly: GCA_031769625.1. Taxonomy (NCBI): domain Eukaryota; kingdom Metazoa; phylum Chordata; class Amphibia; order Anura; family Myobatrachidae; genus Taudactylus; species Taudactylus pleione. Next base: position 9,199,352 of record JAUIMM010000340.1, on the reverse strand, counting down.
TAAAAACAATATTGTGAGGTGTGAGGTATTCAGAATAGACTGGAAATGAGTGGAAATGAATGTTATTGAGGTTAATAATAGCACAGGAACAGAAAAACCCACAAATTCTGTGATTGTAGCTGGTTTTATGTTTGTTTCCAAAAAAATACAGAACCAAAACACAAAATTTAGAACCCAAAACACGGAAGGGTGGTTTTGGCAAAACCAATCCAGATCTAAAACCAAAACACAAAACACGAAAAGTGGCCAGTGCACACCCCTAGTTTATACCAGTTAGTCGGCCGGAAAACCACACAAAGCAACATCTGAGGAACTGGGACATACTCCCAGTGATGCTATATGAACTGTCCAATGACCTGCATCGTACCAGAATGTCCAGGAGCAAGACCCAATGGAAACCTGTTAACTAGTTTCTTTGTTCTGTAAGGTATATAGCTGGCATACTGGTTATGGTACACAGCCATTCTTCTTGGATGACCACAGGCTTCTGGAGTGACGACTGTTTACTGGGACCAGTGTGCACGCGTATGTATCGGCTTGTACCTTTTGTTTTTAATTGTCTTTGCGCTAATTGTGCTAGATCTAAGCGTGTAACTTTCTTTTATTGCAATAAGAACTTTTGTGCTTTGGAACCACAATATAAGTCTGGAAAGCAATTTGTTATACAACTTGTATCGCTAAATAGCGACATTTAGGGTATATAGATTAAGGGGTATCGATGGGAGTCTACTGGAACGTTTTCTGGAACACAGGAGGAATATCCTAAAAAAAGAATGTTCTTCATAGCTTGTCCAGACATTTTTTGGATCAGCACAATGGAGACATCAGTTCTCTGAAGGTAGTGGGAATAGAATCATCACACCCACTTGTAGAGTGGGAGACCACTGCCAGATATTATATAATTGGGAGGTATTCTGGATCTTCAACATGAATAGTCTGTTTCCGGATGGTCTCAATGAACAGATCGAGTTGAACAGTATATCTTGAGAACTCCATTCTAGAGATTCCCTATGTCCATTTATCTGTAGAAATATATATATATATATATATATATATAAATAATTTAGTGGTATGATCGGGGTAAGGTGTCCCTCTCATGGGGCAGATGGACGCCTCCTTACACACAGCAGCCAGGAAACAACATTCCAGTCGTGGGTTTTTGTGCAAGCTGGTAGGCACCAGTTTTTATTGTGCAACACCAACAATCAAATAAACAAAACATAAAATAAACCCTAGCCCATCTGGGTTCTAACTAGACAGCAGGTTCCCTCATTAACAGAACAATAAAATAAGTTCACATCCACAGTACCTTCAGGTTTGTAGCAAACAGTGTCTCAGAGCAAGCTGACCTGCGGGCCTGCTCTCCCAGGTGTGAGACACTCAGCCATAACTAAACCTAGCTTATCACAGCCATTTCCAGGTGCAAACCCTAATGAGCCTGCTACCAGGCTGAAAGGCCCAACACCCGCAGTAGCCTGTGGATGGAGCCCTCCTTCTCCTCACATCCACACCCCCACGTCCCATTCCGGCTTTTCACCTGGGGGTTTTAAAGCACGCAGGACAGGAATCTAAGACACACATAGTAGCCATACCAAACTATCCCAGTGCTTCTATAACTATATATATATATGTATATATTTATATATATATATATATATATATATATACACATACATATATATATATATTTTATATCTATATATTTATTCATTTCACTTACAAGAGTGCCAATTGCTAACATTATAGAATTAATGATTGAATTTTGCATGCAGTTGTATTTTAAGACTTTAATAAGCCATAACATTCTCCTTTTTTGTAAAAACCGATAAACGGATTTTGCCATAGAATAATATTATGCCTGCACACTCTGCATAATCTACCTTCCTTTTACTCTCTTCCTTTTCTCTTCCTTTTTGTGCCATATATTTCCTTCGTGTGTATCAGGCACTAGTTCTTTAAAGAAGTTTAAAGAAGTTGAAACGCATAGTAGGAGCCCGACTGCACATCCTCTTCACACCTCAGGGCGTCCCATCTTACCAGCTCGTCTACCCCATTCTACACGGAACATCGAGCGGCTTTTCATCAGCTCCCCAGCAAGTGGGTAGAGCTGTATTTGCCAGCCACCGTGACAGCAGCTCTCACTACATCACCGCGACTTTAGAGGATACAAGCCGAGGTGAGAACGGGATTACCTTTAATGAGCGGATGCACAAGAGTCACCGCAACACACGCAAGTTCCCTCCGGCAGCCCCATCTGTCATCAACTCCCCGCTAGTCGTAGTTAAGTTTCAGTTCGGCTCACGGAGTGTCCATTTCAATACTTCAAGGGCTGTGATTTGGTATGGAATTTACAAGAGAACTTTCTGCTTTTCTCACTGCAAAGGAACACTGATTGTGTGTCACACATTGGATACAAGTAACATCATATTTCTCTTGTTCACCTTACATCCCAGTGACTTTTGGGTCCCCTATTTTTTTTAGAATTGTTTTGTGCATAATATGTTTGTTATATGGTAATATTGATTTCATCATTTGGAAAACATTTATCATTTTTTACAAACATACATCATTGATTTAAATCAATTTTTATTAATACTTTCCCTCTCTATGGTTGCCTTTATATCACAATGGTCAGATGGAGATAACGTTGTAAAATCTCCGGAAACTGCGCCATTATCAGGAGGTCTTCCAAGTATGGCAGTATCCTGACTCCTTGTCGTCTGAGATGAGCCATTATGACTACCATTTTCTTGGTAAACACCCGAGGGGCTGTGGATAGACCAAAGGGCAGACCCTGAAACTGGTAATGTTGCGGATGAATAGCAAACCTCAGAAACCTTTGATATCCAGGGAAACCATAAAACCCCCAGGCTCCATTGCCAGCATAATTGATCGTAGGGTTTCCATACGGAACTTGGGCACATGGATAAACCTGTTGAAAGATTTCAGATTCCGAATAGGTTGATGAGACCCATTTGGCTTCTGAATCAAGAATAAATTTGAAAACCCCTTCCTTGTTGGGCCAGAGTAACGGGGATTATTACCCCTGAACTCAGCAGGACACGAATCGCCTCTTGGAGGGCCAGGGCCTTGACCGAGTCTGATGGAGGAGCTGTACAAAAAAAGCTTCTGAGGGGGGGATGAGGGCATATACTCAAGAGACCACTTCTCGAACCCAAGTATCCATTGTTGTTTGATGCCAGGTGTAAGAAAACAGGAGAACAATAATAATAATAATAATAATAATAATAACAACTTTATTTATATAGCGCTTTTCTACTGCAGGACTCAAAGTCGCTTACAGACATCAGAAAACATGGTACATTGTTCAAGGATTAGGTATTGCAGAAAATAGAAAACCACACAGAGATAATTAAAAACAACCAAAACCTACTGAGCACAATAAGCATATTGCAGGGTTGGGGGACATTTTGAGAAATAACTTCCACGGGTTATATATTCCACCAACAAGAAGGTACCAGATGAGGCAGCCATCTTGGGCGCACTACGTAGGATTACCCTGGGTGGAATAGGTTATGCCTAGAAGAGATGACACAAAATGGTTGGTTGCAGCGTCCTAACGCTAGGAGTAGGGTCCCACCATAATCGTCAGGTCCATGTTTTTTTCATCCCATCCACGAGTGTACCAGGTGAGGCAGCCATGTTGGGCGCACTACGAAGGTTACAATGTGGGAGATAAGCAGTACAAGGACCCAAGGCATATATGGGAAAACTGACGTGTGTGGCAGTATGATATACCCAGTATGAATATATCCATGTGAAGTACATCCTGCCTATGGAGGATGCACTTCATCGGAGGTATAGCACGCAGGCATATCATACAGTGGGACGGAAGTACATGGTTCAAAACAGGGAATAGCAAATACAGAAAACAGTGATGCAGTTTGGGCATGATGTATATGGGTGACTGAAACATTTGCAATATAATACGCCATGAATGAATAAATCCATGTTTTTGTTCATCCGGCCCAAGAAATAACCATCCAAGGCAGCCACCTGGGGTGCACTGTGTAGGTTACATCTAGCAGGGTGTGCAAGCAGCGTAAGTATAACATCCAGATGGATAGAAAATAAAAAATAATGAATGAGAGGCTAAATACAAAGGTATAAAAAGGCCATCTTAAAAGAATAGTGACAGCATTATAAGGTAAAAACCATGTTAAAGTTAATCAGAAATAAAAAATAATGGTGTAACTGTAATAGGTAACATGACTGCACCAAGCGTTTCCCCTGTTCGAGTGTGAGAGCTTGTCGCATCCTTAAGTTTGTTGAGTGCAATTGGGATGCAGCATGAGACTGCCCCCAAACCCAGTCCAAGGGGGGGTTGAATTGAAGGTGGAGTGGTAACATTCCTGAGCTGCAGTGTTTGAGAAATTGTTCCATTTTTTTTTACAAAGTAGTTCAAAGTCCAAATCTAGTTCAAACTCCGGTTCTAACTCCATGCTTCAGATGACTTGCTTAAGATGCAGGTTAAGGTAGCAGGCCAAGCCTTTAGTCGGCTTCCAACCCCGAGAGACCCCAGGGGGAGGCCCATCAGACAGAAGGCTTATTGTCCAGCTTGGAAGCTGGAAATCTGACCGACCATGATTTCTTGGTTTGCGGTTTGGCCTATCTGCAGGAATTATCTTGTCTGGAAAAAGACTGTCCCTTTGCCCTTCCATGCAGGCGACAGGTACGAAACGAAGACTGCCTATATTTAGAGGTAGTCGCAGATGGTAATCCGGCAGATTTTTATACTGTCGAAGTAGCCACTATGTTATCCAATTCTGGTCCAAAAAGTCGTTTTCCAGCAAAAGGCAAAGATTCGAGAGCTTTCTTGGATCCTGCATCTGCCTTCCAGGACCTTAACCAAAGGGTTCTGCAAGCAACAACCGAAGTTGCGGATACTCTAGAAGCCAGAAGTCCTGCGTCAATTACCATTTCTCTTACATAAACAGCAGCTTCTTACATTTGGGAGAGATAGGACAGTTGTTCTCTGGTAGCCTGTGGCATACTGTCTTCCAGTGCTTTTGTCCATTCCTCCACAGCCTTGGCTACCCAGGCTACGGCCATAGCCAGCCGGGTAATAGCTCCAGATAAAGAAAAAAATTATTTCAAACATGTTTCAAATTTTCTATCTGTAACATCCTTGTGAGGTTCTGGTTTTGTTGTGGACCCGGGGTAGTGATAGGAGCAGACACTGAAGCAGGTTTAAATGAAAAGGTGGAACTTTTTTTTTTTTAACGAGTTTATATGTAGATTTTACAGAAGTAAAATAATACAACAATACATAATCCAATAAAGAGGTATATGAAATAATCAAAACAATATGATATCATGTTAGCACATATATCAACAATCCAATCTGATTAGAATAAATCATATAGAGCAATACAAAATATTGGAAAAATATACATGGAAAGCAGGATAGAGAGATGAAAAAGAAAAAGAAAGAGAAGGAAAGAAGAGAAAGGAGGGGAAAAATATGTTGGAGGGGACATGGGAATTAAAGAGGAGACCGAGTCCAGAATTCAACAAATAATAGGTGAAATATAATCATTAAAGTAGAAGGTTCGAAAAGCCTGAGGGTAGAGATCCATGTGGTGTGGTGTTATTATAGAGAAACCAGTCACCCCAAACTATAAAAGAAACTTATGGTAGGTGTTATGGAGAGAAGCTGAAATCTTCTCCATGGCCGCCACATGCCAGATTTTATTTATGAGTTGTTGGCGAGGAGGAGGGTTGATATCTTTCCAATGTTTTGCAACTAAACATCGAGCTGCATTTAGGATATGTGAGGAAAGCTTATCAGCATGTGGATTGAGGCCCTCAAGTGGACAGCCAAGGAGGAAGGACCAGGGAGATTTAGTCAGTGGTATTTTTAGTATGTCCGAAAGGAGGACAGCAACCTCATCCCAAAATTTGGCTATCTTAGGACATGACCACCAAATGTGAATGTAGGTGCCTGCCTCACCGCAATCTCTCCAGCAACGATCAGATGCTAAGTGATACATTCTATGCAGGCGAGTAGGCACCAGGTACCATCTGTAGTATATCTTGTAGGCATTTTCCTTAATTAAGGTGGAAATAGAAGATTTGGATACCCTCTCCCTTACCACAGACCATGTATCCTCATCTGGTGGACTCCCCAAATCTTTTTCCCATTGAAGTTCATGGCCAAGTGTATCTGATAAATTAACATTCAATAAAAGATTATAGATGACAGATATAATACCTTTCATAAAAGGATTACGGAGACATAGAGACTCATAGGGTGTTAAAGATCTGACAATTGAATTAATGGGAAAAGAGTTAATAAAGTGATGTATTTGAATATAAGTAAAAGTATTAACAGAAGATATATTAAATTTATTCTGTAGGGAATCCAGAGGGGCGCATCTATCCGACTCACAGAAATCAGATACCACCCTGATCCCACCTTTAATCCATGGAGAAAAACGGGCAAGGTTGAAACCTGGGGAGAATGCTGGGTTCGACCATATAGGGGTAATTCGGGATGGGTAGGTGGTGGTGTTAAAATGGGATTTACAGTAATCCCATATAGAGCATGTAAAGGAGATGACCGGGTGTGAGCGAGCAGATTGAGGTCTATCAGGTGAAGCCAGGCCTATAATTGTAGATATGGAGGAAACATTACACAACTTAGTTTCAATTTCCACCCAGCGGGGTATTTGAGATAATGTAAACCAGGCTATTGCCTGACTTAAATGGGAAGCATAGTAGTAAAGGTTAATATCGGGAAATCCGTTTCCCCCATTAGTGGTAGGACAACAAAGAGTCAGGAAACCAATGCGGGGAGGTTTGGATCTCCATACGAATTGGACAAACCACCTGTGAATTTCCAATAAGGTTGATTTGGGAACAGCAACAGGGAGGGTCTGAAAGAGGTAGAGTAATCTAGGCATAAGGTTCATCTTGATTGCTGCTATCCTGCCTAACCAGGAAATTATTAGATCACGCCATCGAAGAAGGTCCAGTTAAATATTTTTGAGCATAGGGGGGAAATTTGCAGAGTATAAAGTGTCGTAACTGTTTGTTATGTAGACTCCTAAATATTTAATTTTAGGGGGGTGCCAGGAGAAGTTATAATTGTGACGCAGGAGATCCAAGGCCCTATGTGTCATATTAAGTGCAAGAGACTCAGTTTTAGAAAAATTTACCTTATAACCCAAAAGTGAGCCGTAGTCAGTCAATACTTGAAAAAGTTTCGGGAGAGATGTATGAGGAGAGGTTAGGGTTAGGAGTACGTCATCAGCGAAAAGAGATATTTTGTATTCAGATTTTCCAAGTGACGGACCCCTAATATCCGAGTCAAGGCGTATTTGTGCTGCAAGGGGTTCAATGACAAGGGCAAAGATCAGAGGCAACAAAGGGCACCCCTGTCTAGTGCCATTAGTTATATGAAAAGGGGATGAGAGAAGACCATTGACAGAGACCCTAGCTGAAGGGGTAGAGTATAGGGCCAGGATGTACTGGAGAAAATTACCGCCCAAGCCGAAGTCCCTCAAAGTTTGAAACATGAAGAGCCAGCAGATCCAGTCAAAGGCCTTCTCAGCGTCCAGGGAGAGCACCAGGGCTGGGGTTCGAGTACAATTAATAGAATGAATGAGACTAACAACTCGCCTAGTGTTGTCTCTTGCTTGCCTCTCTGGTATAAAGCCAACCTGATCATTATGGAGAAAAGGTGGAACTTTTAATGAGTGGTTTGATAGTGCTATATCTGGACTTTAGTTTTTGTCATATTCATGTCTAAGTGCACTTGGGAGCTGTGGTCAAATAATGGGAAAAAGTCCAGTTAGTGACGGGCAATGAACAATGTCCAGGAAGTGACTGGTTAATAGAGAATGTCCAGGTAGTGGCAGACAATGGGAACTGTCCAGGTAGTCACTGGTTAATAGGGAAATGTCCAGATGATGACAGGCTGGAGAAATCTGGTGTAGTGGCTGAAATGAAGAATGTAGGCTGAGGAAGAATCATCCAGCAGAGTGTCAATGGAGACAAGGTGCAGGGTGAACAGCAGACTCAGGTACTCAGGCAAGGGGAAGGTAATGGAGGATGCAGGGTAGTCCAGCGGGGTTGGAGCAGACAAGCAGGCAGGCAGGTAGCGTATCACAGGAAACAGGTGGTGAGCACAGGGAACTCTCTCTCAGCTATGCTGAGAAACACGTTGCACTGGCAATGAAGTGAGGCTCTGAACCTCCCTAAATACCAAGTGCTGTGCCGTGACTGGCCATAGAGCATGTGACAAACCAGGATTGGGCGATTAGGTCACGTGACTGGAGGCAAGATGATAGCGGCGCCCATGCCGGAGCGGAACGGAAGCACCACCAGGCCTCACCAGCCCAAAGTGACAACATGCCCTCACAGAACCATGCACAGCCAACGCCCCTCACCAAACACCAGCGCAACCGCCAGACGCCCTCCGCCATAGTGACCTCACAGGTAACCATGCCGAGAAACTCTGGTCGTGACAATCCTTGAGTGAGGATGCGGATGGAATAGGTAATGTAGAGCTTCTGATCAACAGTGTCACATGAGCATCTACAGTCAGAGGGACTTCCCATTTAGTACATTCACCAGGTGAAAATGGGTACAGAGATGTTAACTTCCTTGTAGCATGGAAACGTGTATCTGGAGTGCTGCATGCTTCAGCCATGAGGTCCATCAGCTGCTCAGACTGAGGAAAGTAATCCTTAACCACTTTCTGATGCCTAAAGACCTAAGTCTTAAATTTAGGTGGGACCTCCTCTTCCTCTATACTAAGGACGGATGTAATTGCTCTTACCAGAGAAGGGACATCCATGGATGATTGGTGGTCTTCCCCAGTCGAGAGAAACCCAGAAGAGGAACCATGTGTATCCTCATCTGATGATGTGTTAGAATCCCCAGGCTGTGCCTGATGGGATACTCTCTTATGCCCATGCTTAATGGTAACTTGTCTATTCACTTGCACCACTTGCTGAGCAGCGGTAGATGTTTGAACCATACTCTGACTTGAGTGAGCATAGGCATCCATCCATCCAGAATGCATGGGGGGCATATACATAGCAGGATGTAACTGCTGCAGGTACCCCATATAGTGGGAGGCAGTACCGAAGCTGCTGCTCGGTCCACTAAATGCAACATAACCTGAGACCAAGAGGACACCCAGGGTGGCTCTTGTATAGGAGCTGGTGTACCAGATTGGAGAGGTGGTTTTTTATAACAGCCAGCACACAAACCATCTTGTATGAAATCCTGAGATGACAGTCCGGCCAAACAGGATTTACATGAAACTAGCACAGGAGCTTCAACCTTCTTCTTCCCTTTAACCTTGCCATATCAATGTATAAAAGGTATAAGGTATAAACGCAATGCAATGTGACAATCTTCACAAGTACCAGTAAAACTCGAGACACCTTGTACAGAGGGATGAGGAGAAACACAGTGATAGTTATAACTGACAATCAGAAATAAAAGGCAGTATCAATACAGCAGCTAGCACAAGTCACATACAATGCATATGCAATTTAATCGCAATGGGCTCTGAATCAACTGACCAACACCCAAGGCTTGGTAGGATGTAGAGCACTATATACCTGACCCAGGGGAGAGGTATACAGGGAGACAAACCCAAGCCTTCTAAGCAGCTTCAGCAGAGCACCGATGGTGGACTGTGAGCGTCTCATATACACGAGGTGGGTAGGAGGAGCAACCCAGATGCGGGAAATTTTTGTAGGAACTGGGTCAGGGGAGGGGCAGACGTGGGAGAGTCTACCTCCCCTAGGCTGCATTAACCGGCCAGATACGCTGGCCCCATTGCAGTAAATGCGTCTACTGCCAATCTCTGGCATCAGATGAGAAGGCCCTGGTAGTCTAGTGAGGAGGTGAATTGTATCGTGCCCTCACTGCAGCGGCTTCTGGTCCGTCTCCCGGGAAGCAAGGACTGCCGTGCGCGATTCACCGTAAGCGAGGAATCGCCTTACCTGACATCTCCGTGCATCCGATTGCAGTCCGGGACTCTGGTATCGCTGCTAGCTAAGCTCCGCTGTGACCAGCTGAAATCACCAGAGACATTACTGGTGTAGCGGCATCGGTGGAGGTAGGAGGAGTCGCAGTGCATGTGTCTTTGTTAGGACGCTCAGCACTGCTAACCCAAGAAAAAAAATAAATGCCTGAGCAGTCCCATATTAAAAAGGTGCATCTGATCCTGCTGAGCACCAAACAAAAAACTGAATGCCTGTGGCTGGGGGTGGGGTATATATGGAGGAGGACCAGGGCATTCTGGAAGCTAAAGATTTGACTATTTGGTGTCTGGATCACTCCAACCACATACCCCCAAGGTAGTTCCTGTGGACCCTATGGAACCTGAAGAAGAAAGAAGCATGCTTCCAGAAGAGACAGGTTGCCTGCAGTGTTCAGTCTGAAGCTGGAGAGGTGCAAATTCAGGGCTGGAGTTTACAGTCTGGAAGGAAAACAATTATGTTGCTAAGAGGCTATTTAAAGTTTGTTTTCTGTATAACTTCTCAGTGATATTATGGAGAATAACTCTTTTGAAGATGCTGTGTTGCAAAGTGATGCTCCAGAGAAAGAGACCTCTAAAATGCATGTGGTCAGTGTATGGTGCTGGGTCTACTAAGGAGGGGACTATGGCCCTCATTCAGAGGCACTCGCAAAAAGCGAGCGCTCGTTCTGAATGAGGGCGGCCGCTTCTTTTTTTAAGTGCGGCCTCCTGGTCACTAGCTAAGCTGTGGGTTACCACCCACAGCTTTAGCGACCGACCAGGGCGATGGTCAAGACCATCGCGACCATCGGGGCTTGCGACGAGACCCTAAGGTTGGGTCTCGGCAGCCGCAAGCCCCAGGGAGCTTCCTGCTCTGATCGCTGATGTCAGTGCGCCCGCCCACAAAATGGCATTCGTTTGTGAAACCACCCCCCCGCCCCGCCTACAAAATGGGTCAAGCTGTCGCTCAATATCGCCAGCGGCGGCTGTCTATTTGTTATAGCAGCCAGCCAATGAGAGTCAGACAGACTCTCATTGGCTGCTGCGCCATCCACGGAGGGAGCCAGCTGGAGCTCACTCATGACCTCCGTCTTCCGGCTCCCTCCGCAGCGGGTGATGGGAGAGACATCGTTGGCAGGAGCAGGGATCAGGTAAGTTGCTTTTTTTTCTGTGTGTTTTTTTTCTGGCACAGCATAGGGGGGAGGGGGGGTTAGTGTGGGTACTAGGGGCTCTGCATAGGGAGTGGCCCTACTGAGGGCACGTTATGGGGGGGATGGATCTACTGGGGGCACTGTATTGGTGGGGCCGCTACTGGGGGCACTTTATGGGGGGGATGGACACTACTGGGGCACTGTATTGTGGGGGACGCTACTGGGGGCACGTTGGGGGGGATGGCCACTACTGGGGGCACTGTATTGTGGGGGCCACTTCTGGGGGCACGTTATGGGGGGATAGCCACTACTGGGGGCACTGTATTGTGGGGGCCGATACTGGGGGCATATTATGGGGGGGTGGCCGCTACTGGGGGCACTGTATAGGGAGGACTACTACTGGGGGCAATGCATAAGGGGGACTACTACTGGGGGCACTGTATAGGGGTACTACTACTGGGGGTACTGTATAGGGGTACTACTACTGGGGGCACTGTATAGGGGGACTGCTACTGGAGGCAATAGATAAGGGGGGCTACTACTGGAGGCAATGCTTAACGGGGACTACTACTGGAGGCAATGCATAAGGGGGACTACTACTGGAGGCAATGCATAAGGGGGACTACTACTGGTGGCACTGCATAGAGGGGACTACTACTGGTGGCACTGCATAGAGGAGACTACTACTGGGGGCACTTCCTGAAATTATGGGGGGGTACACCCCCATATATAATTATAGATACACCCCTGCTTAAGGGTAATAATAAAAGTTGCAGAATCTGAAATAGTTGAACAAAAGTTGGGACAGAAAAACTCCTTCTGGGACACGCTTGTGAAAAATTTGTGTGTGCATTAAAACGTAACTTTTCTAGACAGTATCTAAATAAATCAAATCAGATGTATAATATTTTCATCTGAGAGTTATAAATATTCAAAAATTGTTCTACATTTTAACAATTAAAATTATATAATTATTCCTCAAAAATGTGTTGGGACTTGTCAAAACTGACAATATATATGGGCATATCCTTTTTGGATTCAAAGTTTAGCAAGGTAAAAAAAACCTTGCGCCGCTCGCACCCAATTTTGGATTACCATGGGTTTAGGGAGCATGCATACATTTAAAAGGTCAACAATGTCTAGAAGATAGACACTGGATGCTAGACAGGCAATAGGTTGATAGGGATAAAAGGTCACCACACTAAAGGTCGACATGGAGGAATATCGAGAGGTACAAATGGTTGACAGGCTCAAAAGGCTTAAAAAAAAATTCTAACCCTAATCTTCACCCTAACCCTCCCCTTGGTGCTTAACCTTAACCCTCCCTCCTGGTGCCTAACCATAACATCGAGGTCGGTGCCTGACCCTAACCGTCCCTCCTAGTGCCTAACCCTAATCTTCTGGTAAGTGCCTATTCCTAACCCTAAATCTTAACCTACAAAAGAAAAAAAAAAAAAGTGTCGACCATTTTCAAAGTCAATGCTGAGAACCGCTCATTGGCAGGGAGGCGGAAGGCTCGCCTCGCTCAGCCAATGAGCGCTCAGCACCGGGATTTCCATAGTGAAATCCCTCAGCCGAGTGGTATTTAGGACCAATTCAGACCCGCTCGATATGATGCGTTCGCTCATAGCTGGCCGATTTTCGCAATCTGCACATGCATCGCAGTGCATGTGTGTGAACCAGTGCGAGAGTTTGGGAAGCGTTTGCTCACTGCGCATACACTGCCCTGCAGAGTGAGTGGTCGCTAGAAACGGTGGAAGTGGAGGTGCGAACGCCGGCGTGCCTGTGTGTCTCAACGCCGTTTCAGAGGCGTGCATAATTAACAGGCAGCGTCATTGTACACATCACCTGGTTGTATGTCACACTGACGTTATAGCAGTGCTTGCGGCAAAGTATAGTCAACCTCAACCGCTGCGATCGCATCCGATGGTACCCAATGTACCGATGGTTGCATACACTTCCTGGAGAAGACATGCGCAAGTGGGCATCTTAAGACAGGCTGGTGGGCATCTACATACGCAAAGTGATTGCACACGAAGACATAGTGGGCGTGCTTATGCCTTGCCGTGCGATCGCCTGCCTTGCAGTCACTTAACTGAGTGTACGCATCTAGTGAGCGGGCCTGATGAGCTCCTTAGTTCGCGGGTACCGGTACTTCCGTTTTTTTGTTTTGCCAAGATCGGGGACTGCCTACATGGAATGAAGAGGACGCGATCCCCGCATAGGAGCAGGTGAGTATGGATTTATTTTTTTACAGGTACCCTATAAATTCTACTGGACAAAGGGACATGATGGCTATAGGGATACATAGGTGAGTATGGGGCCTGTTCATGATGTTAATTATCGGGGTCTGACCGGAACCCTATAATTAACATTTTAACTTGCCGCAGCTGCCGGAGCAATTCATCATTGCTCCGGCACGGTCACAGCTGATGCGAAATCAGCTGTCCCAGCGAGCGGCTTCATTGCTCCTTTTCGGTATACTGAATCTTTTCACTGCTCCTTTCGAAGCAGTGACGGGACTGTGCGTGCGCGACCTACAGGTCACGCATGCGCACAAGAGCCCCGACGTCCGGAGCCAGACAGGGGCGGAAGGATCCCTCTTCACAACCTGGACCATAGGGAAGGAGCGGGTTACGAGCTTGATGAATTCTGTCCCCATACTAGTGTATGGGGACAGCGGGCCATTCCGCAAAAGGAAGGTAAGCAGGAGATATCTGTGATATCTCCTGCTTTACCCTCTTGATTAATGGCACGATAACTTAATGCACATTTTCACCTGCAATTGTAAAAATTAAGTTATGTGATGATGACTAAGCCCCTATGTGAGATAGTGTGTGTGCATGTGTGTGTACATTTATGTTTTAATAAAGTTTTACTTTCTACAGTGTGTGTGTTCTGTGGTTTTTTAATATCGCACGCTGGTACTTGTGGTTTTCCAAGTACCAGCATGCAGGGGATGCTTGCTGGGAACTGTAGTTCCACAACAAAAGACAATATTACTAACTATTTCAAATGCACCACACTACATAAGCAACCTGGCACCCACCAGCCAGGGGGCACTGGGGATAGCCCTGGGCTATCAGCCTAGGCCTGGGGTGTCCTGGAGAGGGGACCTCTTTATTGAGGGGGGGAACCCCAACTCTACAGGGATCTCTGGCCTGGGCTGACTAGTGGTAATGCTTTGGCTGGGGGACCCATTGAAGGGTTCCCCTGGCTGTGGCATTACCCACCACTAGAAAGAGCTTGGTGCTAGTTATGGCAAACAGAGGCGGCCCCTACGCTTTTCGTCTCCTATATTTCCATAACCAGGACCAGACCCCAGTGCTGGTTGCGCTAAATACAGGGGACCCCTACATCATTTGTCCCCTGTATTTTGGCAACCAGGGCTGGTTCTGAATAGTCCGACACTGGTTGTGGTTGGGGGGGGATGTTTAGGACACAGCGTCTTATTTTAATTTTTTCACTTTGTATTCATTTTTTTTAACACAGATCTCACTGATCCGTCCATGCATCTGTGTCTAACTTGCTTTCTTTTTTGCACAGATGCATGCATCACGGATCTCCCTGATCCGTGCAAGCATCTGATCAAGCATGATCTAAAGATCAGCAAATCGTTAGATCGTGCATGATAAATCCTGAGTCACATTTTGCAGTTTTTGCTGCATATCGTGTCCTGGAGTGCCAGGGAGAGTTCAAGGGAAATTGCTCACAATATCGCATCGTGAGCACATCGTCTAGTGTGTAGGCAGGAACAGTATGGAATACCGCCGGACGCATTCTAATCCTGACAGTGGAGGACCGGCAGTGAAGATCCAGACAGGTAACTATTTTTTCTATTAGTAACCTAACCTCCCCCCCAAGTGCCTAACCCTATGTGTATATATTGTGGTTTACATACCTTCCTAAAACCACATTCTTCTTTCTGTATAATTCGGTTTACATTTTTCTTATGTAAATTGTTCAAGATAGCGCATATTGAACTACATATATCTGCCAGATTCATGATTAATATTAAATATGATATATAGGTGGGATTTATTTAACATGTCTGTGTTTAGCTTGCTACTTTTCTATCTGCATAGCAATATGCTGCACCTGTTTAAACTTTTAATTGATGAACTGCGATAGACATTGGCAATTAAACACACCTGAGGATTGCTAATTAGTATGTTTTAAAAAAGCTTTTGTGACAGAAGTCACAATACACTCCAGACGAAGGTCTCATGAGCACGGAAACGCGTGAGTTTACTAACTGGAATATATCATCCACAACCATATTGTCGGATGCCCTATGGATTTCTATACTGAACCAAGGCTGCTGAATGGGACTTTGGTTTGGTGTTATTCCATTTGAGCCTACCAGTACAAGTGGCAACTTATACCATCATTACAACAGAACTCCTGGCTTGATCCTCCACATGTTGTAGCAGCCGAGAGTCTTTACTCCACTGTCTATACACTGAGCTCGCCAACACATGCGGCAGTGTGTATTACCATTCTACAGAGTTCCCGGCTGGATTTCCCTTATACTGCAGTAGCCGAGAGTCTCCATCACACTGCCCTACATCCTGAACATACGGGCCGCCATGTCCTGACCCCAGCACCAAACGCTGAACCTATTGTAGACAGGTAAGACGCCAACACTCGGCACACAGAAGTGGGACACCTGTCTCAGAGTACGATCCGTGCACATAACGGACATCACCGCTTCAGCAGTTTGGACAATTTCCCTGGACCTTATCCAGCAGCACCAGCCCCTATTAAGGAGATATTTTATGGACTTGGTAACTAAACTATTTACCTTCCAATATAAAGGCATCATTTAGCATTTCCTACAAGAGATATTTTATCTCAGTCTTCCAATATCAGGATATATTTTTATACTCATTATTGTGATATTTATTGTTATTTTATATTTAAAATTATCATTAAATGTTTTTTATAACATATATTTTGGAATCATTTTAACTGGTTTGCGCAGCTAATATACCCCTAAACTTAACCCCCCCCCTTCCCCGCAGCCTAAACCTAAGTCTCCCAGGGGGTGCCTAACCCTAACCTCCCCCTCTAGGCTAAACCTAACCCTCCCGGGGGGGTGGGGGGGTGCCGGGCTCCTGGTATAGGTAAAATGACAGGTGTCGTGATCTCGACGCCTGTCATTAGACCCCTCCTGGCATTTTGACCGTCGGCTTCCTGACAGCATCCCGTGTAGGCACCTTTACAGTTTTCAATGAGAAGGCTGTACCTAAAATTGGTGATATGGAGTTAACAAATACAAATAGTGATCTTATTTCCCATGAGGTAAAGATACAAGACATAGAGAAGAAGACTACAAAAATAACTATGGATTCCCAGGAAGAGCCACTAATTTTGCCATGTGACCAGTATGATATTGATAGAATCAAGTCACACAGTTTTGCAGTTAAAAGCAAAACCTTGCAGGAAATTCATATTTAGGTGGGAATTCAATTAGCTGCAGTAATGTACAGTGGCTAATTGATCCGCTGGGTGCTATTCAATTAGCCCCGAAGCACAGCCATCATGCAGCCCTTATCTGTGAGTTTTTCAGGAGCTCAGCAGGCTCTGAAAATAAATAGCAGATAATGACCCTGTTACCGGGAAGTCAGCGGCGAAAACATAGGTCCGAGAACCAATATACCCAATTCGTGGTAGGTATGTGATCACACAAGTTGTCACGGTCTGCTACAAGGGATTCTTCAGTTGGAGGACTGGGATTTGGGGGGTTAGGATGGCTAGGAAGCAACAGATGGGGTGTCGGTAATAATGTCCTCTTTATTGGTCAATCCAAGGTGTTGGCTCGACCTGTGGCGTGTAGTCTAACCCACTTGGTGGTCTTCACCAGTGACCCCTCTTATTGGGATTTGGGCTTCGCCACACCAAGTGAGCAGGTCGTGGCCCTCTGGTCAGGTACCTGAGAGTGATGAGGCGACCAGTATATTACACTTGGAATAAGATGACTGAGAGACTGCATACACCGTGTAATGATATGGAGCGGAGAGGAGTACGCAGAAATAATGAATGCAGAGAATACTGTGAGTTCATGCACTGGACTACAATGAAGGGAACTTGAGATGTGAGAACACTGCAGATCCCAGCAAGGGCTTGCACTAAGAGAGTGAGTATCTCTGGTGATCCGGACACAGGACTGGTATAGACGAGTGGCACTAGGAGTCAGTACTCGGATGCTGTACTGAGAACACACACTGGTGATCCAGATGCAGGACTGGTGCAGGAGAATGACACTAGGAGTCAGTACACAGATGCTGTACTGAGTACACATGCTGGTGATCCAGACGCAGATATAACTTCAGTATGAGCTAGAGTTTCAGCACACAGGCAGGTGCTGAAGTAATCACTGGAGAAGTCAGACGCTGATTAGTGCTGAAGTTGTTTAACTGGAGTTTAGCACACAGACAAGGACTGAAGAAATCACTGGAGAAGTCAGACGCTGATTAGCACTGGAAATAAATTGCATAAAGCCAGAAGTGAATCCAGACACTAGGATATAACACTGGCAGGAAAGAACATGGAACCTGGAAAGCTGCAACAGCTAGTAATCACTGGAAGTAGCGAAGTTGAACAGCAACTTCCCGTTCCTGGAGTCATGCTATATAACCGAAGGTAGCGGTCCATTGGAGGATAGTGTCAGCTGACAGCAACCAATGCTACCATTTGGTGATGGGCTAGTCAGGCGATATAGACCATCATGGCTGCGTCCATGACGGTAACCACAGGAACCAATCACGGAGCAACACATGGATGCCCTAGCAGACCCAGGGGAGAACACTCAGAGCGCCACACGCCACAGAACCTGGCGTCTGACTGTCTGAAAGATCAGGGGAAGCTGGCACAATGGTGAGTAGCGGCCAATACCAGGCCACATCCTGACACAAGAATGACACAATTATTGGGGGCAGGCTACTGTGGGATACTAATATGGTTTGGCGTTTCACATTAAAATCAAATTCAACAGAAATGTCTCATGCAGCTTATTATTCATTGAATGTGTTATGTGATGACTTCATTCATTCAAGTGTGCAATTAAACTGAACATGACTTGCACATATAATTACACCTTATTGTATTCTAGTGTCCTGAGGTCTTTCACAAAGAAGATAACAAAAACATGTTGATGGTGGAAAGTTGCACTAATCAAGTGTCCTCATACGTCACTGGGAGATCTCTGCCTAAAATGTCAATAACATCTATCAACCGATTATTTCAGAGAGGTGCAATAGATTCAGCTTAAGGTCAACTAATCAAAACAGTTTTTAAAATGTAATTTAGTCAGCTCATTATGCTGAAGAAAGAAACCTACATTATATGACTGGCATGCCAGTTTGTGCCCCTCACCACCTCCCAGTGCAGGACATAAAAGATACATGCATCGGAAATTAAAACTACACTGGGCCCTAAGTAGTGCTGAAACCACACACTGAAATGTAATTGTGTAATATAAGAGACCAAGGTCATTGGAATATACAGTATACAGATTAATTTGCTTTTTACCAAGGTAATAATTGCACATCAAGGTACAAATAGAAAAGTTTGTTAAGCTCTTCTACAATCGCCTCAGTACTTGACTTTTGTAGAAATTGCAGTTTCTGCATGATTTTCTGGGAAAAGTGGGTTGATAAATAAATCCCTTAGGGGCCTATTGCAATTGTAAAAATTAAGTTATCGTGCCATTTATCAAGAAGGTAAAGCAGGAGATATCACGATATCTCCTGCTTACCTTCCTCTTGCGGAATGGCCCTATGACCCTATACACTAGTATGGGGACAGAATTCATCAAGCTCCAAAAATACAATATTGTCGGAGTTTGAGTGCGATAGCATTCGCCATCTTCAGATGGCGAATGCTCCCACTTGTGGGAAGGAGGTCTGGGTTGCGAAGAGGGATCGTTTTGGATGTAACCGATAAGTAGTGGAATGTACCGCATTAGTACATCTCGTCCAGAGTGAGAAAAATGAATAAGGATTGGGCAATATGCAATGCAGGCAGCTGTTTATTTTTTTTTTATTTTACTGGAAAGGCAAATCTATAAACTATTGTCAAATTTCCCTTGACCTGCCTAGCACCTTTAGCCTCACTATACACTGCCACCTTAGGTTTTCACAAGTTTGTCCTTTGCCTAACTTTAAGGTGTCACAATACCGGAGTGAACCCATTTGCAGTGGGGGTACTACCCAATACTATATCCCAAAGACTTGCTCCTAATTGCTGAGACCCTATGCTGGAACGGCTGAGTGGATATGTGCCTTACTGAAAGACTAACTATGGGGCACTGGGCATGATGGTGCTTTAATAGGGCAGGACTGATGTACTGTATGTTTCACCCTAGTGCTCAGCAAAGAGAAAGGAAGTTTGGAATAATTACTGTCAAAATATGGTTATCTATAGACTTCTAACGTGGGATAGTAAAGGTAAAATTTGAGGTATGAGGTGTGCAGCGGGTCGGAGAAATAGATCCGGTGCATGTGATGGGGAAGTTAAAATTGAAACATGAGGCATTTGGGAGAAAGCACAGATCCAAGGTTAGAGGAGGATAAAGACAGATCTGAAGGTCATTAAAAGTGGATGAAATTGGGGAGGTTTTTCAAACCTAAAACAAAGAGGTATTAAGGTGGCACTATTATCTATTTATGGTGTTTTTTATATGAGAATAATGGGCTAATTATCAAATAATATTTGCAGGATATCTCCCAAAAAAAGGGTGTACTTGCAAATACTGTATTAAGGATCCCCAGGATGTACCATGGAGGGACTGCAGCAGATATCTTCAATATCTGATGTGCTCCTTCCATTTCCGACAGCAGAAACTGCCCCCATAGAGGCCAACTAACCTGCCATTTTGGGGGCTGCTAGGCTGTCGGATTTACTGTACCTTTGCATTCCGGAATTTGGCCCCAGCAGCTAACGCCATCTTTAAATGGTCTTAGCCTGTTGCAGAGCCGTAACTAGACATTTTGGTGCCCTGTGCCAGAAAGAGCATCGGCGCCCCCCTCATTTTCAAAGGCACATAATGCACCCAAAAAAGGGCCATGGCTTCATGGGGAAGGGCCAGGGAAGAGATAGGAGAGTACGGGAGATGCTGGGGATGAAATAAGAGGAAGCTACAAGCAAGAATGATAATAAACAGAAATTTGACAGGCCCAAACAGTGCCCCCTGACCTGTGGTGCCCTGTGCAATGGCACCGGCCGCACTACCGTAGCTACGGCCCTGGCCTGTTGTAGCCTATGGGCTACATATGCTAAATTTACTGAAAAAAGGGATCTATAGGATCTCTTCCTGCTGCCCGCTCACACATGTGCCACCGGACGCCCCTATGACTCATTATTAATATATTCAAGCGAATAAGGATTCCTTTTTGCCGCAAACTGCAGCGCTAAGGATCCTTAATATCGGGGTCACACTTCAAGAGATAAATATTCCCATAAGTAGCGGAGGGAGAGGCGCTGAAATTTACAC
Source organism: Taudactylus pleione (assembly GCA_031769625.1). Taxonomy (NCBI): domain Eukaryota; kingdom Metazoa; phylum Chordata; class Amphibia; order Anura; family Myobatrachidae; genus Taudactylus; species Taudactylus pleione. The sequence continues at coordinate 9,178,702 of JAUIMM010000340.1, read as the reverse complement.
TCGAGTTCCCCATTTGTTAGTTCAACTACTGATCAGTCAGTTAAGTTATTTTACTCCAGCAGAGTTACAAATGAAAAGATCTGTATACAGTATCCTGACACATAGAACTGAGCCTTAGGCAAATGCCTTGTGCTTTTATTTCTCCTCTAACATTTATGTTAGTCGCAACATAAAGTACAGCACTCAAAAGGAAAAGCAGTGACAAAACAAGGTCATATAATGTATTAAACCCATTCACTTGAACATTTGTACCACTTAACTCATCATTAATGGCTGTTGATTGGGCATTTCTGCAAAGCCTGAAATAATCCTGACCCTGAGCTCATAGTACTGAAGATACTTGTGCCAGACTATAGAGTACTGAAGCAAATGAGTCTTTATCTGTTGCCTTAGGAACATACTAATTGGAATGAAAGATTTTTGCTGTGATAATTAACTGATTTCTGTCAACATTCTCTTATAAAGGTGGTCTCTTTGCAAATGCAAATTCACCAAAGGCGGCGGAAGATCACAATTTAGGAAGCACACTGAGGAGGAGCTTTAAGATCTCCACCTATATTTAGATGTGTTCTCAATCAATATGTAACTATCAGTATTGATGTAAGTGGGGAAAAAACATAACTAAAATATACGATACCACCGGACCCATGCCTGGCGGTTGGAATCCCGACAGCGGCATCCCGGCAGAGGAGGAAATCCCGATCGTCCAAGGTAAGTATTGCCTAACCTAATTCTACCCCCTAACCCTCCCTTAGGGGTGCCTAACCCTAACCTTCCCCCCCAATGCCTAACCCTAATCCCCCCTCTAAGTGCCTAAACCTAACCCTCCCCCCCGCGGCTATCCGCGCTTGGCGTCCCTTCGATCGGGATGTCGGGGGCCGGTCTCCCGGCATCGGTAAAATGACAAGCGTCTAGATTTAGACGCCTGTCATTTAACCCTCACCAGGATTAAGCAGTCGGGAAGCCGGCTGTTGGGATTAGGTCCGCCGGCTTTCCGACTGTATACCAAAAAAACAGTCAGTAACGCCTCAAAGAGAGGCCTGGTTATTGGTAAACATAACATTAATTATTTTCTGCCATATGTAGAAACCAGACTTACTGTGTTCCTTTAGCCAAACCTAGTCAGAGAATATGATCCTGACACATTCCAAATGTATACCACCAAACTGTCCAAATTTCAGCATCACTGCCCTGATATGAGGTGACCATCCTGCGGGCGTCATGTTTGTCCTCACTCACAGGGATTCGTGAGGTAGGTCAGTGCCACAGGTACCAGAGGCAGAGGCCTTCACACATGCTGCAGTTATGCCTCTTTCAGAGCCTTGCCCAATTTAGATATGACCAACATAGGTATATACGTAAATAGTAATAGTCTCTGAAAATTGTGCAGACATCAGGGTCACTAATCATAGTGCCTGCACGATTCTGTTCTTCAGAAGAGCAGCAGTGGAATTCCTAGATAAACACCAAAGGTCAAAACATTGCGCAAAAAGGGTGCCCAAATTAGTGCAAGAGAGAGCAGATTCCTATGTCACAAGCACTTAGAAATGTTATAGCGTAGGTAGTAGTGAATTAATACTAGTCTTCAATTACCATAACCAAACGATATTACAATTGGCAAGAATAAGTAGCCTGGGACATGTACTTCTTTCTCTGATAAGGTCAACCCTTGTATAGCACTACTGAACCCTTGTGGCACTTTATAAGTAAACGATAGTAGTAGTAGTAGTAATAATAATAATAATAATAATAATAATAATAATAATAATGCCAGTTACAAAAACAAAATTAAAAAAGGAGTTCAGAAATGCTATGTAACAAATTTCCCCTCATACTGCATTGTTCTTACAAAGTAACAAATACATCCCTCCAATAGGCTACGGATACAAAGCCTATCTATTATTAAATGGTAAAACATGCCTGTGTAACTTAAGATAAATAACTTTATTTTAATTAATTACACATGCATAACAAAAAGCATTCCAATCAGGGGGGAATTAAATTAGGTGTGGGGTTTACCATGCGGAAATAGCTACAGCTTTCACACCAGGAACTGTTCAATTATTCAGCATTTTCCCTGACCGGTAACCCACAGGTTAACGTGCGCCAACCCATTGATTCTGCGCAAAGTGCTGGAATCTTTGGGTTTCCCTACTTATTAGGATGCAGAGTCAGCATCTTAACCTCAGATATTTCCTCATAGCACCTGAGGCTACGAGGGAAAAATCCACCTTCTGGGGCTTAGTGCACAGGATTCCGGCAGCTAACTGAATTGTGCTGAGTGTTCAATTAGCTGCAGAGTAAACCCCACGCCTAACTGAATTCCCCCTTAGTCTGATCTTGATGATAAACACCCTCTTGTTAGGAAGAGAGTTTGAAGCTACTGATAATTAAAACCTTGTTCCAGCTTACTGGCTGTCTCATGGCGGGTATGAAGTCAAAATGTCGACATGGGCATTATGTCAACAGTTAAAATGTTGACAGGCTCATGTTAGTCTGTGGTTAGAGTTAGGGCTTAAATTAATGAAAATTGTTATGTCAACATTCACAATGTTGACATACTGACAACATCAACAGTGTGAATGTCGGTATAACATTCATGTCAGCATTCTAAGGCCCCCATTTACTAACGAGTTTTATCACCAAATCGAGAGATAAATGTCACTGTGTATGATAAATGGTGCTCCAGCCAATCACCTCCCAACTGTCATTTTTCTAACAGTTGACAGTTGGGAGCTGATTGGCTGGAGCACCATTTATTAATTTATACACAGTGACATTTATCACTCATTTTGGTGATAAACCTTGTTACTAAATGAGGCCCATATATGTCAACAATGTGGGCATTTTGTACTACACCCCTACTAGTTGTTGAAAATACTAGTGAATATGGCAGAAAGGAACCTACAAAGCCAACTAGTCTGTCATGTTCTGTGTGTTAATTTGGGAGGAGGGGAGGTCAAGAAGAGAGACATGTTTTCCCCTTATATAATCATACTAATAGTCATAAGCTTGATTCATGCATTTTTTCTTTTTCTTTTACTATGTGAAAACAAAGATATACATGTGTAGATAGAAGCAGGGTGACGCACTGTTGATGTACAGTAGAAGCAGAGATTTGGGGCAGACTGATAAAGTCCAAGGACTCCTAACCCTTTAGCTACCACGGGTATATGCTTCACCATTTTTTACAGTTGTAAATCGGAATAACTTTTATTTATTATTTGCAAATCTAGGCAGGATAAATTAGCCTATATATTATTTAGGGGCAGATGGGGATTTATTTTGGCATGATACAGAAAAGAATACACTTTTACAGATCTTATATAAACACTTTAAACTTTATAATTTCCAACATTATTATTTTCTATTTGTTGCTGTTGGGAATTAGCACACACAGTATTCACATGCAATAAAGCAGACAGGGAAGTAAAGACTAATACCCCATTTACACCCACCTGAAAATTAGTGTTTTGTTGATTTAAATGGATCCACACGGGTCCAGGGACCCAGGGATCCAACTCGGGTAGTTTGCAGCGTTGACCACGGGTCGTTCCCGTGTCACCCTGCAGTATAAACGGCGCGATCCAGGTCATGGTGAAGCGCTGCTCAAATGTGCCAGACGAGCGTAGCTTGGGTCAGCGCCGTGGTGTAAAAGGGGTCTGATCCGGATTGGAAACGTGTTCCAAATCCCGGGTCAGTCTTGGGACTTTGGTATAAAAGGAGTATAACAAAAGAGAAACATTAACATGGAAACAAAGAATTTGATTGCATCCAATAAGCTACAAAGCTATCCAGCCTACATTTTTTCCCCCTAATTTTGTGTGTTGGTTTTTTTTTTTACAGATACTTTAGATCGAAGTCTTAATGTGTTTGTCACATGAATTCCTTAATTCATTTACTTTGTGCGCCCCCAACACTACTGCCTGGAAGACTATTCCATGGATCTATCAAGCTTACTGTAAAGAGGTTGTACTGTATCTTCTGCTACCTTTTAGGGGTACATTTACTAAAGTGAGAGTTTTTAGAAGTGAGTTTTAACAGTGATGTTGCCCATAGCAACCAGAGTCTATCTATTATCTTCTAGAAAGTGCTAGTTAAATGTTAAGTAGAATCTGATTGGTTGCTAGGGGCAACATCACTTTTAAAACTCACTTCTAAAAACTCTCACTTTAGTAAATTTACCTCTAAAGCTGCATACACACACAACGATTTTTTGAACGATTATTGATAACGATATCGTTAAAACGATGAACGACTATCATTCATGCGCGTTCACGTTTGTAGTTCAGTCAGACTGACCAACTGAACGATTTTCATTAAGGGAATATGCAAAAATCGTTTGTAGTTCAAAAAAGTCATTCTAATGGTGCATACACACGGTCAGATTTTTCTTCAGATCTGAACGATAACGATTTAAAAAATCGTTCAATCGGTCATATCTGAAGGAAAATCTGACATGTCTGAACGATGAACGATCCGCGTTCCCGATGGTCAGATAACGATATCTGACATCTGATGTGTTTGCAGTCAGATTTGGACGATTCCATTCATTTTAATGCAGTCAAAAATCGTTCATAGTTCAAATCGTTGGTCAAATCGTTCATCTGACAAATCTGACCATGTGTATGCTCCATTACACTTTAAAAAAATCTGACAAATAATATGACAGAAAATCGTTCAGAAAATCATTGGTAACAAAATCGTTGTGTGTGTATGCAGCTTTAGTCTTCTTTCCTCTAGTTTCAATGTTTGACTCCTTGTTGAATCCTCTTACTCAAGTTGAGGCCTTACCCGTAACCATAAAGTAGCAATGTAAACTATCATTTCCGCTTCTAATACCTCTCCCTATACAACCAAGTATTAGACTGGCTTTCTCACTAGTAAGGGGAGAAGTATCAAACCTTTAAGAGATATAAAATGGAGGTGGTCATTTATGTGGGAAAACCCATTTAATAATTGTCCTACACTTGACTTTATATAGCCAGTCACTGCTGTGTACAATGTGTACTCATACACCTATCGTTTTGTGCCATATGGTGCGAGAAGGCTGGCACAGCTTAGACGCTCTGCCACAGACAGTGATTCCAGGACTTTCATACATTTTCCTGAATTTAATGTGTTATTCATATCGTAGCTGCCTACAAAGTCACTTATAGTGTTCTAGGTACCTACGATTATTAATTTTGTGGCAAAGGATGCATGGCGCGAATCACTCGCAATCTTACATAGCTGCCACCAGAGTCGCCAAGAAATACAGCGGGCTTGGGTGATACAAGGGCTGTGGTCAAATCTGTGAAGCGTGGCAATGCCCACTTTGAAAATGTCAATGAAAAGCAGTGAAGTTCTCCTCTACGGGCCCCTCAGAAAATCCTGAACCCAGATAAATAGTAGCCCCACCAGTCATGGGGTCTCTCGCTGCCGAACTGCCACACACTAATTTTATCTTTAGTAGTCAGAAATGCAGTTGTTAACTGCATCATAAACTAACCAAATATCAACCACGTTGAGGGGTAATAAATCACTATCTGCCAGTGCAACCAAGCGAGCAGGCTTATTATGCTATGACTACTATTATATATGGCTATTACAGCAGTTTTGTAAGGATTCCACGATACAATAACAAAATAAAATAAAATCACATTCCTATTATACAGCACACATACAGTATAATAAACAATTATAAAGAGAAAGAACACAATGAATCTACTGTTCAGTTAATATTCTCAGCAAGTGTCTGCAATACATTAAGTCAATAACTAAGCATCCAAAAATGTCTGTGTCCCCTCTTGACATGGGGTTAGGGGATGAGGAGGCTAATGCAAAAGCTTTCAATCACTTTCCTATGCCCCTGGAACTGCTTATACTGTATAGCTGCATTGATCTGACACCAGGTTTATTCCAAACATATGTACTACATATCAATACATATATCAACTATCACGGCCAACACTCCAATCATTGTGCATTAACCCAAACCTGAAAGCTGTATGCACCCAAGTATTTATGGGTCCTGACTAGGGAACATGACAGTAACTTTATACACTTCAAAACTTAAATGGTATAAAAATAAAATGCAATTGTTAAACAGTTTTATCAAAAAGACTTTGGTGCATTCTGCTGTCACTGCTCCGACAGGGGATACTGAGATCTTCTTACCTTCCTCATTTTCATCACTCACAGGGGTTTTGCTGGAGTTATTGGCTCCCATTGTCTCTTGTGCCAGGCTCCGGATTCTGCAGTTACATTCTCATAAGAGCTGACGATCCGTTTTCATATGAGCCAGAAATATAGATTACTTTGCCCTTTCATCCTAAGTATAGAACAAACAACTTGTTCAACGTTATTGCATTGAAATATCCCAGGAAGGGACATACATAGTAAATTCTGTACAACCAGACCAGGAACTCTGCTGAGACATTTTAAGGAGCTTACAAGTCACGCTTCTGTTTTACTACAGCAGGGAGTCATTTATCAATGAAAAGTGCTGTAGAAAGACACTCATTGCTATGAACAGGCTGTTTAGCTGAGCTTTCACCATAACTCCACAGTGACATATAGGGAATAGAAGAATGCATTTAAACTGCTGCAACACTTTGCTTCTAGAATTGACCCATCGGCCATTTATATCCAGACACGTAAAATAAATATAAAGCACTACATAGCTGTAATGGTGTCTGGTCAGATGCATAATGAGTACATCTGTCATGTGTCGGCATAAAAAGATATTGGACTGTAAAACTGCAGCACCAGTAAAGTGAGATCACATGATGGCATTAGTATGCTACATCTCACGTATAATCACCCGTTTTAGGCTTCTTCTAATTAAGTTACAGGAGTTATCAAAGTACCACAGTAGGTCTAAACTTGGGACATTTTAAACCAATAAAACACATTTACCTAGTTACCAACACTACATTCAGTTTCCTGAGAGCCTTTGCTGCTGAGCGAGTACAACCATACAGGTCCTGCTTGGAGCACACTAGCCAGACATAACCACAACCCCCAACATGATAATTACATATCTCTAATTTATTAAAAATAAATTACTTAAAAAGAAATGTTTATTGGTACATCATGCAGGGTAAACAAGTCAGACAATAACAACAAATAGGACAACCTGCTATAACTTCTAACATACCACACCCTGCTTATTACCAGCAACACATGATCCTATTTACAACAATTTGCTCTTTTTATACAATTATTTTGCATTCATGGGCAGATTTAATTTTTTTTTTAAAAAGTGTTAATACCACTATAGTCAGGGCTGCCATAAGGATTCCATCACCATCATTTTCTCACTTTATATTGATTTTCCTTCACAGTAAAACAGGGTTTTGAAAGAAGTGGTCCCTGTAGTGTAGTGCCACGCACATGTACACCTGATCCAGCGTACTGTACTTCACACTTATTATTCAGTACACAATCCCTAGGGGGTACAGATAAACCCACATACACATTTTAATACTAAATAAATATAACATTTCAGAATATTGGTATGCTGTGTACAGTTACCTTGTCACCAGAAACTATTTAAAAAAATAATAATACATTTTATATCATTAATGCATATCATTTACAATCCATGTATTCTTTTGTCCTTAGTTTTGGCAGATAGCGACTTGGCTGATACAGGACATGTAACTTGAAAATGGGAACCGACACTTATACCTTCTAACAATATACAGTATAAAAGGTGTAAAACTTCAGTCATTTCACATCAACAGTTGACAAGGAAAAGCAGCTTCTTAATAATATGCTACAAAAATTAGTAAAACAAAATAATAATAATAATAATAATAATAATAATAATAATCAAACAACTTTATATTTAGATAATTATGTATTTGTCACATTTACAGAATATAGTTATAGAAAAACGAATTGTATGATGCAACTAGACATCTCGATTGCTTCAATAATAATACAGATGATTTAAATAAATGTAAAAGGTTAAACACATTAAAGTACTGCACAACTCAGGTGATATAAGTTATCATCACAGACAGTGTTGGCAGCTTACCTTAGCTGATGGAGGTGCTGGAAGAGGATGTGTGGGCAACAGGTAAATCCAGAGTGAGAAAGCAGCAGGGCAGGGAGAAGAGATGCTGCAAGAGGTAACACAGGCTGCCAGCCCCAGCACAGAGGGTGGTTCTTCCTTCTCATCAGCAGTACTCACAAGGACAGGAGAAAGGGATGTCCCTGGGAAGTTTCTTAGCGCAGCAGTGAATTTTGGTGCCCCCTAGAGGCCTGAGCTGGAAAATAAACTATTAGTAGTAATGTACAGAACACGATGATTGCAGTTTTCCTGTTTTTACTTTACCAGTAAAAGCATAGCTTGCTTATGCAAAAAAGCAGAAAAAAGGTATACTGAAAATCCGTTACAATTGAGCACTTTTAGCTTATTGATATTATCTGCTAAATATGAGACAAGCATAATTTAGACACTGCAGTTGATGAAATTATTACAATATGGAAAATATGAAAATCTAATAAGTAGCAGTTCATATGTTCTTTTATATATATATAGTCTCTGAGTGCCGCCTCATGTTTTACTGGAGTATAGTCTCTGAGTGCCGCCTCATGTTTTACTGGAGTATAGTCTCTGAGTGCCGCCTCATGTTTTACTGGAGTATAGTCTCTGAGTGCCGCCTCATGATTTACTGGAGTATAGTCTCTGAGTGCCACCTCATGTTTTACTGGAGTATAGTCTCTGAGTGCCGCCTCATGTTTTACTGGAGTATAGTCTCTGAGTGCCGCCTCGTGTTTTACTGGAGTATAGTCTCTGAGTGCCGCCTCGTGTTTTACTGGAGTATAGTCTCTGAGTGTCGCCTCCTGTTTTACTGGAATATAGTCTCTGAGTGCCGCCTCATGTTTTACTGGAGTATAGTCTCTGAGTGCCGCCTCGTGTTTTACTGGAGTATAGTCTCTGAGTGCCGCCTCGTGTTTTACTGGAGTATAGTCTCTGAGTGCCGCCTCGTGTTTTACTGGAGTATAGTCTCTGAGTGCCGCCTCGTGTTTTACTGGAGTATAGTCTCTGAGTGCCGCCTCGTGTTTTACTGGAGTATAGTCTCTGAGTGCCGCCTCGTGTTTTACTGGAGTATAGTCTCTGAGTGCCACCTCGTGTTTTAGTGGAGTATAGTCTCTGAGTACCGCCTCGTGTTTTACTGGAGTATAGTCTCTGAGTGCCGCCTCATGTTTTACTGGAGTATAGTCTCTGAGTGCTGCCTCATGTTTTACTGGAGTATAGTCTCTGAGTGCCGCCTCGTGTTTTACTGGAGTATGTTGTGCTGGGGCAAACATTGGGATATATATATATATATATATTAGGGGTGAGCGGGTTCGGATTTCTGAAATCCGAACCCCCCCGAGCCCCCCCGATCCGAGTCCGATCCGAGTCAGGCTCGACTTTTCCCGCCTGACTCGGATCTGAAATCGAGGCAAAACGTCATCATCCCGCCTTCCGAGTCTCGCGGGTTTTGGATCCTATATAAGGTACCCGCGTCGGCGCCATTTTCTCACTCGGCTGTGGACAGTGAAGAGGGAGGGTGGGAGTTAGGGCTGTGTAGTGTAGTGTAGTGTAGTGCTGCTGTTGTCCACTACTTCAAAGTCCATAGGGGCTGGCTGTGTTGTGCTGTGCTGCTGTTGTTAATAGGGGCTGTGTCCACTACTTCAAAGTCCATAGGGGCTGGCTGGACTGTGTTGTGCAGTCAGTTCTCCATAGGGGCTGTGTCCACTCCAAAGTCCTGTGCAGTGTCCCAGTCCTAAAGGGGTGCTGTAGTGTTGTCCAGGGGGTGCTCTGTCCATCAGGGGTGCTACCCCCAAGTGCTAAAAAAATAATATATTTTCTGTGTTTGTGAATTGTGTGCGCAGTAGCCGCACGTGCATCAACAAAGTAGTGCCAAGCGTGCGCCTGTGTCATAAGTAAAGGGCCGGCTGGCTTGACCGTTAAGGGTGCTGTAACCCCCGAAAGTACACTCCAGTCCAAACCAAAAAAAAAATTATTGTCTGTGTTTGTGAATTGTGTGCGCAGTAGCCGCACGTGCATCAACAAAGTAGTGCCAAGCGTGCGCCTGTGTCATAAGTAAAGGGCCGGCTGGCTTGACTGTTAAAGGGTGCTGTAACCCCCAAAGTACACTCCAGTCCAAACCAAAAAAAAAAATATTTTCTGTGTTTGTGAATTGTGTGCGCAGTAGCCGCACGTGCATCAAAAAAGTAGTGCCAAGCGTGCGCCTGTGTCATAAGTAAAGGGCCGGCTGGCTTGACCGTTAAGGGTGCTGTAACCCCCGAAAGTACACTCCAGTCCAAACCAAAAAAAAAATTATTTTCTGTGTTTGTGAATTGTGTGCGCAGTAGCCGCACGTGCATCAACAAAGTAGTGCCAAGCGTGTGCGCCTGTGTCATAAGTAAAGGGCCGGCTGGCTTGACCGTTAAGGGTGCTGTAACCCCCAAAGTACACTCCAGTCCAAACCAAAAAAAAAATTATTTTCTGTGTTTGTGAATTGTGTGCGCAGTAGCCGCATGTGCATCAACAAAGTAGTGCCAAGCATGCGCCTGTGTCATAAGTAAAGGGCCGGCTGGCTTGACCGTTAAGGGTGCTGTAACCCCCGAAAGTACACTCCAGTCCAAACCAAAAAAATATATATTTTCTGTGTTTGTGAATTGTGTGCGCAGTAGCCGCACGTGCATCAACAAAGTAGTGCCAAGCGTGCGCCTGTGTCATAAGTAAAGGGCCGGCTGGCTTGACCGTTAAGGGTGCTGTAACCCCCGAAAGTACACTCCAGTCCAAACCAAAAAAAAAATTATTTTCTGTGTTTGTGAATTGTGTGCGCAGTAGCCGCACGTGCATCAACAAAGTAGTGCCAAGCGTGCGCCTGTGTCATAAGTAAAGGGCCGGCTGGCTTGACCGTTAAAGGGTGCTGTAACCCCCAAAGTACACTCCAGTCCAAACCAAAAAAAAAATTATTTTCTGTGTTTGTGAATTGTGTGCGCAGTAGCCGCACGTGCATCAACAAAGTAGTGCCAAGCGTGCGCCTGTGTCATAAGTAAAGGGCCGGCTGGCTTGACCGTTAAGGGTGCTGTAACCCCCGAAAGTACACTCCAGTCCAAACCAAAAAAAAAATTATTTTCTGTGTTTGTGAATTGTGTGCGCAGTAGCCGCACGTGCATCAATAAAGTAGTGCCAAGCGTGCGCCTGTGTCATATGTAAAGGGCCGGCTGGCTTGACCGTTAAGGGTGCTGTAACCCCCGAAAGTACACTCCAGTCCAAACCAAAAAAAAAATTATTTTCTGTGTTTGTGAATTGTGTGCGCAGTAGCCGCACGTGCATCAACAAAGTAGTGCCAAGCGTGCGCCTGTGTCATAAGTAAAGGGCCGGCTGGCTTGACCGTTAAGGGTGCTGTAACCCCCGAAAGTACACTCCAGTCCAAACCAAAAAAAAAAATATTTTCTGTGTTTGTGAATTGTGTGCGCAGTAGCCGCACGTGCATCAACAAAGTAGTGCTAAGCGTGCACCTGTGTCATAAGTAAAGGGCCGGCTGGCTTGACCGTTAAGGGTGCTGTAACCCCCGAAAGTACACTCCAGTCCAAACCAAAAAAAAAATTATTTTCTGTGTTTGTGAATTGTGTGCGCAGTAGCCGCACGTGCATCAACAAAGTAGTGCCAAGCGTGCGCCTGTGTCATAAGTAAAGGGCCGGCTGGCTTGACCGTTAAAGGGTGCTGTAACCCCCGAAAGTACACTCCAGTCCAAACCAAAAAAAAACTTATTTTCTGTGTTTAGCCGCACGTATATATCAAATCGATATAACATAAATGGAGGACCAAACTTTCTCCGATAAAAATAAAATAGAGAAAGATCAAGAACCACTTCCTCCTAGTGCTGAAGCTGCTGCCACTAGTCATGACATAGACGATAACATGACGTCAACGTCGTCTGCCAAGGCCGATCCCCAATGTCATAATAGAGGGCACATACAATCCCAAATGACAAAGTTCAGGAAAATGACCTTGAAAAAGACATTTAAATCAGCTGAAGAGAAACGTAAACTTGCCAATATGCCATTTACGACACGGAGTGGCAAGGAACGGCTAAGGTCGGTCCCTAGTATGTTCATGACTAGTGGTTCAGCTTCACATGACGATGGAAGACCTCCTCCCACTAAAAAAATCAAAAGAGTTAAGCTGGCAAAAGCACAGCGAAGAACTGTGCTTTCTAAGAAGATATCACAAATCCCCAAGGAGAGTCCAAGTGTGGTGGTGGTTGCGATGCCTGACCTTCCCAGCACTGGACGGGAAGAGGTGGCTCTTTCCACCATTTGCACGCCCCCTGCAAGTGCTGAAAGGAGCACCCACAGTCCACTTGCTGATATGCAAATTGAAGATGTCACTGTTGAAGTACAACAGGATGAGGATACTGGTGTAGCTGGCGCTGAGGAAGAAGTTGGCGAGGAGGATTCTGATGGTGATGTGGTTTGTTTAAATCAGGCTCCGTGGGAGACAGTTGTTGTCCGTGGGATGAAAAAGCCCATCACGGTCATGCCTGGGCAGAAGACCAAACATTCCACCTCTTTGGTCTGGCAATATTTCTATCCAAATCCAGACAACAACTGTCTTGCCATATGTACCATATGTTAAGGTGAAATAAGTAGGGGTAGGGACGTCAACCACCTAGGTACATCCTCCCTTATACGGCACCTGCAGCGCGTTCATAAAAAGTTACTGTCAAGTTCAGAAACTTTGGCTAAGACCGTAAGCAGTCCAGGGACACCTAAATCCCGTTGTCCTGTTGTATCCAAGCGCCTGCAAACCACACCGTCAACTCCCTCCTCGTCAATTTCCTCCTTAATCAGGATCGGAAGTAGTCCTGCAGGCCATGTCACTGGCATGACTGACTCTCCTATACCGGATTCCTCCGGAGGATCCTGCATTGCTACGCCTACTGCTGCCGCTGCTGCTGTTGCTGCTGCTGGGAGTCGTTCATCATCCCAGAGAGGAAGTAGGAACACCACTACTTTTACTAAACAATTGACCCTCCAACAGTCCTTAGCGAGGAGGATGAAGTACGACAGCAGTCATCCTGAAGCAAAACGTATAACTGAGGCCTTGACTGCTATGTTGGTGTTAGACGTGCGTCCGGTATCCGCCATTAGTGCAGTGGGATTTAGACAATTGATGGAGGTAGTGTGTCCCCGGTTCCAAATCCCGTCTAGATTCCACTTCACTAGGCAGGCGATACCGAGACTGTACAGAAACGTCAGAAAAAGTGTCCTCAGTGTCCTGAAAAATGCCGTTGTACACAATGTCCACTTAACCACGGACATGTGGACAAGTGGAACAGGGCAGACTAAGGACTATATGACTGTGACAGCCCACTGGGTAGATGTATCACCTTACGCAGCAACAGCAGCAGCGTCACCAGTAGCAGCATCTCAGAAACGCCAGCTCGTTCCAAGGCAGGCTACGCTGTGTATCACCGGTTTCAGTAAGAGGCACACCGCCGACAACCTCTTAGAGAAACTGAGGGAAATCATCGCCCAGTGGCTTACCCCACTTAGACTCTCCTGGGGATTTGTGATATCTGACAACGCCACCAATATTGTGCGGGCATTACATCTGGGCAAATTCCAGCACGTCCCATGTTTTGCTCACACAATAAACTTGGTGGTGCAGAATTTTCTGAAAAGCGACAGGGGCGTGAAGGAGACGCTTTGGGTGGCCCGAAAAATTTCTGGCCACTTTCGCCATTCAGCGACTGCGTGCCGAAGACTGGAGTGCCAGCAAACACTCTTGAACCTGCCCCGCCATCACCTGAAGCAAGAGGTTGTGACACGGTGGAACTCAACCCTCTATATGCTTCAGAGGATGGAGGAGCAGCAAAAGGCCATACAAGCCTATACATCCACCTATGACATAGGCAAAGGAGGGGGTATGCACCTGACTCAAGCGCAGTGGAGAATGATTTCCGTGTTGTGCAAGGTTCTCCAGCCCTTCGAACTTGCCAGACGTGAAGTCAGTTCAGACACTGCCAGCTTGAGTCAGGTCATTCCCCTCATCAGGCTTTTGCAGAAGCAGCTGGAGAAAGTGAAGGAGGAGCTAAGATGGAGCGATTCCGCTCGGCATGTGGGACTTGTGGATGAAGCCCTTCATTCGCTTTGCCAGGATTCCAGGGTGGTCAATCTGTTGAAATCAGACCACTACATTTTGGCCACCGTGCTCGATCCTAGGTTTAAAGCCTATGTGGTGTCTCTCTTTCCGGCCGACACAAGCCTGCAGAGGTGCAAAGACCTGCTGGTGAACACACTGTCAGCTGAAGCGGAACGTGACACGTCAACGGCTCCTTCTTCATTTTCTCCCGCAACTGGGGCTGCCAGGAAAAAACTTAGGTATCCTAAGCAACCCGCTGGCGGTGATGCAGGGCAGGCAGGACCAAGTTTGGACATCTGGTCCGGACTGAAGGACCTGGCAACAATTTCTGACATGTCTACTGTCACTGCATATGATACTGTCACCATTGACAGAATGGTGGAGGATTACATCGGTGACAGCATCCAAGTAGGCATGTCAGACAGTCCATACCTGTACTGGCAGGAAAAAGAGGCAATTTGGAGGCCCCTGTACAAACTGGCTCTATTTTACCTGAGTTGCCCCCCCTCCAGTGTGTACTCCGAAAGAGTGTTTAGTGCAGCCGGGAACCTTGTCAGCGAAAGGCGTAGGAGGTTGCTTCCACAGAATGTGGAGAAGATGATGTTCATCAAAATGAATTATCAGCTCTTCCAGGGAGACCAGCCTCCAGAAGGTACAGAGGGACCTGTGGTGGTGGATTCAAGTGGGGACGAGTTAATACTTTGTGAGGATGAGGATGTACACACTGAAGAGGGTGAGGAATTGGTGTATGAGGAGGATGAGGATGACATCTTGCCTCCGTAGAGCCAGTTTGTGCAGGGACACATTAATTGCCAGCTTGTTTTGTGGGGGCCCAAACGAACCAATCATTTCAGCCACAGTTGTGTGGCAGACCCTGGCGCTGAAATGATTGATTTGTTAAAGTGTGCATGTCCTGTTTATACAACATAAGGGTGGGTGGGAGGGCCCAAGGACAATTCCATCTTGCACTTCTTGTTTTTCTTTGCATTATGTACAGTTTGGGGCCTAGTTTTTCTAACTGCCATCCTGTCTGCCACTGCAGTGTCACTCCTAGATGGGTCACGTGTTTGTGCCGCCCACTCGTGTCGCTTAGCATAGTCATCCAGCTACCTCGGTGCAACCTTTTGGACATAAAAACACTATTGTGAGGTGTGAGGTGTTCAGAATAGACTGGAAATGAGTGGAAATTAAGGTTATTGAGGTTAATAATAGCATAGGAGCAGAAAAACCTACAAATTCTGTGATTTTAGCTGTTTTTATGCTTTTTAAAAAAAAAATACAGATCCAAAACACAAAACCCAGAACCCAAAACACGGAAGGGTGGTTTTGGCAAAACCAATCCAGATCCAAAACACGAAGAAAGATCCAGATCCAAAACCAAAACACGAAAAGTGGCCGGTGCACACCCCTAATATATATATATATATATATATAGTTATATGACCAAATCTTTAATGTTGATTTCTCTTAGTATTTCAGAATCAGGGACCTATGTATTAATAATCCCGGACCAGCAGTGATTATTAAGGTTCCATATCGCAATTGATATTTTAATTTCTAATGAAAATATTCCCGGCATGTACAAAGTGGAACTCGCATGGTAAGTAGTTGCAGTAAACTATGTCCCTGCGAGTAACATCCTCGGCATATTGTAGAAGTCTTTAACATTTGTGATAGACTTCTCCAGGTGAAGCTGACACTGCGAATGCGCACAGTGTCAGCTTGCGGTGCCGGATGGAGGCTGCGAGAAAGAGATTGAAAGACAACTCCATCATTAGTAATACGTATCGCGGTCCTGAAAGAATGGATATAGGAGGTGATTCAGAGTTGTACGCTGATTGCATCGCTGCTGTGTTTGGAGACGGGAGCTGTGTTGGGAGAGAGCAGCTGTGTTGGGAGAGGGGAGCTGTGTTGGAAGAGGGGAGCTGGGTTGGAAGAGCGAAGCTATGATGGGAGAGGGGAGCTGTGTTGGAAGAGAGAAGCTGTGATGGGAGAAGAGCTGTGATGGTAGAGGGGAGCTGTGTTGGGCGAGGGAAGCTGTGTTTGGAGAGGGGAGCTGTGATGGGAGAGGGGAGCTGTGATGGGAGAGAGGAGCTGTGTTGGGAGAGGAAAGCTGTGTTGGGAGAGAGGAGCTGTGATGGGAGAAGGGTGCTGTGTTGGGAGAGGGGAGTTGTGTTGGGATGGTGGAGCTGTGTTAGGAGAGGGGAGCTGTACTGTGATTTGAGGGGAATTGGGTGATGTGCTGTGATGGGTACTGTGCAGTGTGGGGCGAGGGGTGCTATGCTATGAAAGATGCAGGGTGCTGCGGGGGAATAGGGTGCTATACTATAAAAGGAGAGGGGTGCTGTGCATACTTGTATACCAAAATCTGTTGTTTGTATGATAACTTAATTCTGTGATTTTCTGAGAATGTATTAATAATTGCAGCACTTACTAACAGTCTCTGGCATATTGGAGGAAGCACATTTGTGAAAGGCTTCTCTGGGAAATCTGACACAGCACATGTGCACAGTGTCATCTTCTGGAGCCGGCAGAGAGGGATTGTAAAATCCCTCTCCTGCAAGAGGGGCGTAAAAATCTGTATTTGCTTACCAAAGAAAATAGGCTTGGGCTGGCCCTTACGTTCATCAATCACAGTCTCTCAACAGGTACCTGGTCTGTTCTCCAGGCAGAGAGAGACTGACTACAGAGACTGACACACCCTTTATCAGCCTGTCAGAGGTGATCTAGTAATCAAGGCTCCTAATCAGCTTCTGTCTACCATACAGAAACTAAAAACCTTGTGCATATATAATCTCCCCTTGACAACCTTTCCAGTGTTTTTGTCACAGGCGTGGGATTTTGGGGCTGTGTTCCCGGGCTGGGCCTTGGACCTGTATTACTCAGCTCAGATGCTCGCTGGAGGAGACTTGGTTTGATGAAGTTCCTCCGCATGAGAGGATGCAGAAGACTGGTAGAGGATTGATATAACACAGTGGTTGCTTGATGCGGCTGGAAAGCCGTGTAATGGATGGTGGAAGCACGGACTGCTAGGTGCGGCTAAGGAGCCGTATGGTAAAGGTGGCAGCACGGGCTGCAGGGTGAGGCTAAGGAGCCATAAGGTGACAGTGGTAGCTCGGACGCTACTTGGAGCAGCTGGGAAGCTGTATGGAGATGGTGGTAGCGTGGAAGCTACTTGGAGCGGCTGGGTAGCCGTATGGAGATGGTGGTAGCGTGGAAGCTACTTGGAGTGGCTGGGTAGCCGTATGGAGATGGTGGTAGCGTGGAAGCTACTTGGAGTGGCTGGGTAGCCGTATGGAGATGGTGGTAGCGTGGAAGCTACTTGGAGCGGCTGGGTAGCCATATGGGATGGTGGTAGCGTGGAAGCTACTTGGAGCGGTGACAACACCTACAGAGCGCAGTGGTGAGGCTCACTTAGTTAGACTAAGGGACTTGTTGCAATGGAAACTAGTGAGAGAAGTGAGGTTCCTTTTATAGGGAGCGCTGGATGCTTACTGGCTGGAGGAGAACGAGGACCAAGGCCATTGGTGGAAACTGCGTCACATGGGCATTCCAAGATGGCCGCGCCCATGGACCGGAGACCCACAGTGGACCCACGTGTGAGACGCCGGGCCAGAGACTGAGGAGAAGATGCAGGCGCCGTCAGGAGACAGGGAGAGAGATCGCCTGCAGGAACAGGCCGGCGGGGCAGCAGACCACCGCGCCACAGCGCTCTGAGAGGTAAGTGCCGAGGTCTGATTCTGGGGTCTCTGTGGTGAGTTGTGACAGTTTTTTTGTAACAGTACATATAGACATTATTAGGTCAATTGTATATGTTTTTTTTCCCCCAGGGATCAAATACATAATTGACAGTTACAATGTCCTTCTCCTTCCAGAGAAGAATGCATCGTCCAAAGCTGGGAAAAGCAAGGGTTCCCACAAAACGTTTTATATTTAGAAGTAAAGTCCCTAGAAAACACTTTATGTATCTTGAGGCACGACACATAGGTGTCCCTGAAAATGATATTAGACATAAGTGTAGAAGGCAAGGACTTTTGAGGAGTGTGAAGTACAGTAAGGCTTGAAGGACTAAGGATAAACCAGGGCCTCTTCCAAGCGTATATTAGTGTACATGGAGCGAGAAAGCAGCCAATCATATATGTAGGGGAAAAATGCAGCATGTGATAAAGCATGTACTGTATGGCTGTGACTGCAAAGCCCCCTTCACTCCTCTGCATTCATAGTTTTGCCATACAGACGGGGCCCTTTTCCCCAACCAAAGGAATTAAAATAAAGAAAGGTACCTTATATGACATCAGCGTTAGATATCTGTGTCAGCAACATTTGGATGGCATAAAATACTTTGGGGAAAATTTATACTTTTGAGGTCAACTACCTGACCTAGCAGAGAAAGGGGAGGTGTTTCCACCCTTCTAACAATTTAGAGATATTATGTAACAATGGAGAAGAACTAGCTTTGTATGAGTCTGCCAGTTTGGATTATATAAATATATTTAAGTACTTTAGAGGAGATCTGAGTATCTCAAACTGGGATAACGTTAGAGCTAGAGATTGAGAAATACTCCTACTAGAATTATTTTGGATTCGCCAGAGTTTATTTTATGCCCTGAAAAGAATTCAAATAAGGATATAGCCTATAGCAACTATAGAGATACTTGAGTCAGAAATAAAGAGCAACATGTCATCCTAATAAAAGTGGTCATTTCATTTCCATTGAGCCCAACCCAATGCCAGGAAACTCTAAATTGGAATGTAATGCTGTCACCAGTGGCTCAATAGCTATTGCAAACAAGAAGTAGTAAGTAGAGTAATAGCGTAAGCTTACACCCTGTTTCTAGCTCTGCGCCCGGATGGGTTCTTATCGGAGAGCGTCTCCCAAGAAGAGTTTTTTGCTAATTTAAATAAAAAAAATTATATTGTAATTTTTGTGAATTTAGGCATTCAAAATGTATTCAGTCTGCATTTGGAATGTGATAAATATGCCCCTTTGCAGCTGGATACAGTTACACATTACATATATCTCCATTTCTATCAATCTATTGTTAAATATTTGAAAATGCTGAATATATGCTATAATTACTGAGGATGCAGTCTTACTGTACGCGCACAATGACATCATCCTTCTGGCAGACTCCAGTGTTGCAGAACTTGCAAGAAATGTGCCTTTATATTTATGTGGGAAGAAATAAAGGATGAAGACGGTTGTCTGGAAGATATATCATGTGTTACTGTAAAACATCTTGCAAAGCATACTTACATTAATAGATGTTGTCATACCAATAATGTTATACTGCAGACAGAAGGATTGGAATCTGTACAAAGCATTACTGCTAGTTCTATAAACATGAAATAGTGACAAGTCATTGTATGGAAAATATGGCTATTTACAAGTTTACTGTTTTATTTATAGCACAAAATAGTCGCAGTGGGGCTGCTGCAAAGTGAGTACTATGGGCATGATTCAGAACTGTACACTATGCCGATGTTTCCGCAGTTGAGCGATTATCGGCATCAGGGTGCATTACATTAGTCGCGAGTATTTATTCTCCGTGTGATTGGCACGAAATATGGCTCCATCGTCTGTTTCCACATCCATTCTGCGTGTCCATCTAGTTGCTCAGGACTGCTAACATTGAAGTGGCTACGACCGATGCTGCATCTTTATACGCAAATGCTTGAATTTGCAAAGCCGCAGGTGGGCGTCTCAATACAATCCTCTTATTTTGTGACATTTACATATTTTCGCACAGCAGTTGCATACGGGATCATAGCTGCGATGACATTAGCGTACAGTACATCTCAGAATCAGGCTCCATGGTAGCTGGCAGACTGTAACCTAAAATCTCTCTGTGCATTCTCAAAACAGTAGGCGAGAAAGTATGTACCCATGCAGATTTCCAACTATTTGCTATGTTCACCTACCTCCAGCTGCTTGCACCTGGATTAGCGGTACAGGGTGGGACAGAGTCGTTCTATCGGAGGCCAGTTACAATAGGAACGAACACATGCAGACCTGAAATTAGATGGCAATATCCCTGGGAAAGCTGTATCATTTGCAGATTGTCAAGGGCAGGTGCCAATAGAGATAATGAGCTAGGGAACCACTTGTGATTGGTTGCTTGTGAACGCTCAGCTGACACTGATTGGTGCTTCGTTGTCCGGGCATAAAATATGCTTATGTGAGTATTTAAGCTATTTTATTTTGGAGGGTGTATTTGCATATGCAAAACAGGGAGTTGTTTCTGCTGCACTCATGGGGTTTAAGAAAATAATATGATGCCGAGCCACAAATGTGTTTGGTGTAAGGGAAGTAGTTTAAATGATGGGCGCACCGCCTTCATTAGGGTTTGTGATACATTCCTATCGCAGTTGAAACCCTGCACATGGGCGAAAAATCACTCTTTTCATGTCCATTTTATGTACAGTATATATTATCTATATATTGGAGGGGGATCTATTACATTGTGCAAATACTCAGGTGAGAGCTCTTCATATATAAACACAAAATATCTACCTCAAAGTCAATGTAAAGACTGTGACTCTGCCTAAACATCTTTGTGTAAGCTATACGCTTTGAAAATGTTAAAAGCTTAATCCAATGAGTAATTCATATTGAGAGAGCAGCATTGAGATTTCACTGTTCGGTGAAATACTGCATTGTAATAAGTATCCAATGTCTATCAGTCACCTTGCAGTTCTCTCACATGAGAATTTATTGTTAAAATAGTGAGTGCGTTTTTACTGAGACTTCATTACCTAGTGACCGTGACAGCAGTTAGTATTGCGAGATAGACTTTTTAAATCGAAGGATGCTGAACCCTTAAGAATTGCAAGGTCATATTTAAAGAGAGGATAACAGAGAACGAAACAGGGATACGCAACAAAAATAAAGGACCACTTCAATAATAATAAAAGGTTTTGCCGTATGTGGCAAGGGATACAAACCATTAGTAACTGTATAATGAAAACTTATTGTACTCATAGAGTTACTGTCCTGATTTTAGATTAATTCCACTAGTTTTATGCTCATTTTGACCAAGTGAATATTATATCGCCCATTAAAAATTGTCTCCACCTGATAAAACGCTAGACTTGGATAAATTAGATACAAAACAATGTTTAAGTCAAGTTAATGCCAGGTGCCAGGAAGGCAACAGGTCCTGATGGCATTCTGGAACTGGTACTAAGAGAATGTGCAAGCAAACAATGGGTGGTTACTGGTTTAATGGCTGTCATACTATAGCACTCCTGTCATTGTTAAATGTTGTTAAAGGCTGGCTTTAGCACATGTAAAGAGTGGTTTATCTGCTTCTTTTTGCCAACACCAAATTGTTTACCAGGCAAATAGGTTGGCTGAGGATGCTATATTATTTGTGCTCCATTCTGGCCTTAATCATGTAGAAGGCAAGGATACAGTATTTAAGTTAGAATTGTATTTATTGTTTATACCAGAGGTTCCCAAACTCATCAAGGCACCCTAACATTCCAGGTGCGGGATGTATTAACATTGTGTGGTACTACCCACCAGACATCGCACCCCTACACCCCTACTGATCGCAGATGTACTAACATATGCGATCAGTACTGCAAAGGACAGCTCTTATGATAAGATCTGTCCTTTGCAATCAGCTATGTGCCCTGGACTTTCGGGTTTATGACCCGGAAGTCCATCTGCACATGCACAGAGTGACGTGGCGGCCGTGGGGCATGCTGGGAGGGATCCAATCAGATCTCTCATACCAGAATGATGTGGTAGAAGCCCATAGGCTTCTATACAGTAACGCCAGCAAATGCTGGCGTTACCCTCCGCAATGGAGCCCCCGCGGCCACCCAATTGTACATATGACAAATGCGGTAAAACCCTGCAAATGGGGGTTTTATTGCACTTTTCCTTTAGTTCATCCCACTGCAGGTTTTAAGGACATCCATGGTTGAGCACATATGGTTCAATCAAAAGACTGAGGTACTATTACAAGTCGCGGTCACAACTTGTTCCTCTCCAGCAATTTACCTCCTTCTGGCAGCATTGTTCCAGTTCCGTTGGTTGCGAGGTGACATGGACGCCACAGGGTTATCCACAACACGGCATTATTGGTTCCTTCTCTTATTTGTGCCTTTTGCCACCTCGCCGACTATAGCGTTCCTTGTGAATCTCCCGGCTCTGCTGCATGGTCAGTGTTCCTGTTGTTCCAGGTTGTAGTGAACCCTGTTTCTCAGGCTCCCCAGCCACTCCATCAGCTTGCAAACTGCAACAGGCTTCCCAGCCGCTCCATTGGCCCTCCAGCCACTCCTTCAGGAGGTATACACAGAGCAGCCTGGGGAACCGTAACATTATAGTCGGCCCTAAAAAGATAGATATTGCAACAGTTGTGACTTATGGAGCAGCCACAAAATCCTGATTCAAGACCTCACTCTCTGAGTCGAGAATGTCAGGTCGCCCGCAGCTCCAGTTGCTCTTAAAGAACCTAAGATGAACTTGCCAGACCAATTCTATGGGGATCACAAACAATTCCTCAACTTCCTAGAGAGTTGTAAACTGTACTTCAGGTTACGTCCTATCTCAGCGAGTGGGTCTGGTCATGTCTCTTCTCCAGGGAGACACTCAGACTTGGGACTTTGGGTTACCCCCAACACATGCAGCTTTACAAACTGTCAATGCCTTCTTTAATGCTATGGTGCTATTGTATGATGACCCTGACAGAACTACTTTGGCTGAGTCAAAACTACGGTCCCTCAGGCAAGGGCAGAAGGCAGCGGAGGATTTTTCTTCCAAATTTTGTAGGTGGGCAGTGGACTCTAGTTGGAATGACCCGGCCTTGTGCAGCCAATTCTGTCTCAGACTCTCTGAGGCCATCAGGAAATTAGAATTGATCGTCATCTCCATGAACGTAGATGGGAGCAGAACCTTCCTACAAGATCACCTCGGTCTCCCATCTGGGTTCCGTCTTCGGATCCGGAGGAACCTATGCAAATTGGTGCCTTTCGTTTACATTCAGAAGAGAGACGCTGGAGATGTTCCCAGGGTCTCTGTATGTATTGCGGGGACAAGGGACATCCCTTGAGTAATTGTCCACTTAAGCCAGTAAAAGGCAAGGCCTAAGTGCTCGGGAGGAATTACATTTAGGCCTGGCTCCGTACTAGCACCTGCAGCTATCCAACTCTCCAATTCTACCCTGGCTACTTCTGCATTTTTGGATAGTGGTGCAGCTGGCAATTTTATGGATATCTTTTTTTTCAAATGTCTGGGTGTTTCCGCTGTTCCTTTGAATCAAGACATCACCAGCTGCGGACTAGATGGAGGACTAGTTTCCAACGGTCTTATTAAATTTAAAACACCTCCTATCCAGTTGTCAGTAGGGTTTCTACATTCGGAGGTCATCTCGTTCTTTCTTCTCCATTGTCCATTAGCACCCATCGTACTTGGTCTCCCTTGGCTCAGGAATCATAATCCCGTTATTGACTGGTCCTCTGGGGAAATCATAACATGAAGTCGTGTTTGCCATTCTCGTTGTCTTGCTTTACCAGTTCGGGCAGTTCAACCTGCAGGTGTTGAAATTCCTCCCGCCATTCTGATCTAGTACCAGGAGTTCTCTGATGTCTTTTCCAAGCAAATGGCTGATGCTCTTCCTCCTCATCACTCATATGACTGTGCCATCAATTTAGTTCCTGGTGCCAAGTTACCTAAAGGTCGCTTGTATTCTGTCAGTTCCTGAAGACAAGGCTATGAAGGAATACATTGAGGACGCATTAGGTAAAGGATTTTTCTGCCCCTTTAAATCTCCGGTTGGGGCTGGTGTCTTTTTTGTTGAGAAGAAAGACAGTTCCCTCCATCCTTGTATCAACTACAGGGGTCTCAATAACATCACTGTTAAAAACTTCTACCCACTACCTCTTATTTCAGTCCTTTTTGATCAGTTGCGTCAAGCCATTATCTTTTCAAAAATCGACCTTAGGGGAGCCTACAACCTTATCCAGATTACTAGTGGTGATGAGTGGAAGATGGCCTCCAGTATTCACTCAGGACATTATGAATATTTGGTCATGCCGTTCGGTCTAGCTAACACTCCTGCGGTCTTTCAAGACCAAATAAACGATGTCCTTCATAAATTCCTGGGAGTCTTTGTGGTTGTATACCTTGACGACATTCTCCTTTATTCACAGTCCTTGAATCAACACTATCAACATGTTTGTCAAGTTCTGCAGAAGTTGCGGGAAAACCATCTCTTCGCTAAGCTGGAAAACTGCGATTTCGATGTCACTCAAATAGCTTTCCTAGGCTATATAATTTCTTCCCAGGGGTTTTCTATGGATCCTAATAAGGTCAAAGTGATACTGGAGTGGGTTCAAACAACAACCCTTATAGCTATTCAGCGCTTACTCAGCTTTGCTAATTACTATCGAAGGTTTATCAAGTAGTACTCTGCTATTGTGGCACCCATTGTAGAACTGACCAAAAAAGGAGCTGACACCTCCAATTGGGCACCCAAGGCTGTCCAAGCCTTTGAGGATCTTAAGGATGCATTTTTACAGGCTCTGGTGCTCCGTCATCCTAATCCAGATCTCCCGTGCATCCTGGAAGTTGACTCTTCTGAAATTGGAGGTGGAGCCATTTTGTCCCAGAGGGATTTTGTAGACAACAAGTTGCACTCCTGTGCTTTTTTCTCCCATAAGTTCACCAATGCAGAATGTAACTATGATGTGGGCAATCGGGAGTTGCTTACTTTTAAATGGGCCTTTGAGGACTGGAGGCACTGGCTGGAGGGGGCCAAGCATCAAATTACTGTTCTTACTGACCATAAGAACTTATCGTACATTCAGTCTGCTAAAAGGTTGAATTCCAGACAGGCACAGTGGGCGTTGTATTTTACCCATTTCATCTTTCTCATTTAATTTCATCCTGGGTTGAAAAATGTTAAGGCTGATGCTCTCTCCAGAAGTTTTGTTCCGGTTCAACAAACAACTACTGTATCTCCGATGAACCTATTATTCCCCATTCTCGTATTCACTGTGCCATCTCCCGGAATTTGGCTGAACTCATTCAGGCCTGTCAGTCGGAATCACCTCTGGATAAACCTCCCGATCTTTTGTTTGTTCCAGAAAGATTCAGGAAGTCAGTCTTACTGGATTTCCACTCTCGACAAGGTTTTGGTCATCCCGGCATTAGTAAGACCCTGGAGTTACACTCCCACTTGGTGTGGTGGCCTTCCTTGACCAAAGATGTTCATGAGTTTATTCTGGTGTGTGAGGTCTGTGCCCAAAATAAGCCGTTTTTGCTCGATGCTCCATTATCTGGACTGTGGTGGACCGTTTTAGCAAAATGGCACATATTATTCTTTTTACTAAATTATTCTCTGCCAACGAACTCTCCGGCTTGTTCCACCAGCCACTCCATCAGCTTGCATACCGCTGCAGGCTCCCTAGCCGCTCCATCGGCCCTCTGGCCACTCCATCAACTTTCAGGCTGCTGTCAGCTCTCGGCTGCACCATCAGTTTTCCAATTGTACTACTGGCTGTAAGCCACACCATTGGCTCTCAAAGCCGCATCACGATCAAGTTCACCAACATGTACTACCGGCTCTAAACCGCACCATCGGCTCTCAAGCCGCACCATCAGTTCTCCAATTGTACTACCAGCTCTTAGCCGCACCATCAGCTCTCAAAGCCGCATCACCAGCTCTCAAGCCACATTATCAGTTCTCCAATTGTACTACCAGCTCTAAGCCGCACCATCGGCTCTCAAAGCCACATCACTGGCTCACAAGCCACACCATCAGTTCTCCAATTGTACTACTGGCTCTAAGCCGCACCATCAGCTCTCAAAGCCGCATCACTGGGTCTCAAGCTGCACCATCAATTTTCCAATTGTTTTACCAGCTCTAAGCCGGACCATCAGCTCTCAAAGCCGCATCACCGGCTCTCAAGCTGCACCACCAGCTCTCAAAGTTGTTCTACTGGCTCCTGATGTAACACTGATTATCTTAATGGTATACAGTATCTCATGCTATTCTCTGGTTCAGACGGCCACTTAAGTATCGGGGAACGTTGCTAGTTCTAAGGGAACAGTGAGTGGCTGTTAGTGGCAGAAGACCTCGCTAGCCTGGGTTCTAGGAGGTTTACATGGAGTAAGTGAAACAAAAGAAGTCGTGGAGATGCAGGGGTTACAATTAAATATTCAAGTCAATACACCAGATTCAAGACCTAAGTATTTTTATTTATAAAAAGCAAGTATCACATATGTGGAATTTATACCACAATAAAAGCGGGGTATTAACCCAATCCAGGTAACACATACAATCACAATAAAACAATATTGATCTCAAAGAGATTAAATCACAACATTCCTCCAACAACGCTAGAATGTGCAGATGTTGCTGTGTTAAGATAATCCAATAATATTGAGAGGACTGAGTTTGCAGGATATCCTATAGCAGGTATGTACGGGCTCCAGCATATCACTGAAATGAAGAAACAAGGGGAATAGTGTACCCCAGTACCTCCACGGTACTGCGCTCAACCTCGCCCAGCAGGGAGCGACTTAGTAGATCCAGGAGGATCGTGAGGCAATATTACATAATTGGAGTATGTCTCCGTGTTGTCCTGTCTGCTCCGGCAGAATGAACGGACAGTGCTTAGTGACTTGCCAGATCGTACCTCGTATTCCTGCTTTCCAGAGGCAGTGCTTCTGCTGCGCTGTTTGTTACTGGATTCCTGATCACGCTGTCTTAGTATTTGTGGCCCTCATTCAGTCAACTGGAGATTACAGGGTTTTAGAACTTTAAAAAGCGCCTGGGCCATTTTGGGTTTACACGGAGTAGCCTAGGGAACCATAACAGGTACAGTACTAATTAAGTCACCTGTACCCCAGTGGCATCACAAGGGGGGTGCGGCCTGCACCCGGGTGTTACCCGCCGAGGGGTGACACCAAGGTGCAGACTCCCCCTCAGTGACAGGAGCCAGGTGCTGCACTCCACAGTGCTTGGCTCCTAACATTGTGAGGGAGCCGACATTGCAAACACAACGCAGTCCACACCTCCCCTCCTGCGCCCCCCTGCCAGTAGAACTTAAAGAATGGGAACACGGGGGTTCGTGCCGTGAGGCCACGCCCTCTTCCCACAATGCCACGCCCCTGTTCTGCAAGGCCACGCCCCCTCTTGCACAAACAGCGTCCCTCCCCGCCCCGGGTGACACCACGGGGAGGGACGCCACTGCTGTACCCAAGCATGGTTATCCTTAAAACCTGGACTGTTAGGGTGCCTTGAAGACAGAGGGGTCGAAAGGGACCAGGTATGCAAATTATGCGATCGCAATGTCTGGTGTACGGACGCCCTCTATGTCTTAGAGAGTGACGGCAGGACGAACGCACGCCGGTATGAAGACGCCCACTTTTCTCTCTTAACACACGTCATCTCGACCTTACCCCGCAGCAAGCACTGCGATCACTGCAGGCTGAAATACAACCAAGTGACGTGTACAATGACGCATCTTTGCTAATTATGCACACCCATAAAACTCAGTTTTGACGCCCAGACACGCCTAGGTTCGCACATCCACTCCCCCATTCACAAGCACCTTCCCCTGTTACCACCACAAACGGCACTATCTGTCACTCAAAGTAGCGCTCAGTCTTTGTGCTACGAGCGCAAGATTCCCGATCGCAGTGACTGGTTTGTGCACGTGCACTGCGATGCATACGCATGCGCAGAAGGGCAATAATCACCCATAGCGTGCGTCCGCAGCTTAGCGACGGGGTCTAATCGGGCCCAGAGTTTGGAAACCTCTGGTTTATACTGTAGCTCAGCTTTTAAAACAATTATTCCAGAATGTTTACAAACTACACTTAGATCGGGCCTCTATTTGTAATTGGATTCTGGATTTCCTAATAGACGGGGAATTTTAAGTCTTTGAAGATTATGTTGAGTACTGGTGGCCCCTCAAGTCTTATCCTGTATTTATGTATTATTTACTTATGATTGCTCACCTGTTTTTATTTCTTCTCAGAGTATAAACTTTGCTAATGATCTGACTGTTGTTGGAATAATTAGCAATAATGGTGAGACAGCATATAGAGTGAGTGTGGGAGGATTGCTCAGTGGAGGAAAGATAATCATTTGACCTTAAATATTGAAAAGACTGAATGATTTATTGATATTAGAATTTCAAGGAAACTTGATATGCATCCGCTGCATGTAAACAGCACTAGTTACGTTTCTTGGATTTCATATTATGGCCAATTTATCCTGGTCCCAGAAATTATGCTCTTTAGTAGAGAATGCTCAGCAAAGTGTTTATTTTCTAAGGGGATTATGATGAGCAGCAGATCTGTCAACTAAGACCTTTAAGTATACTGGCTAATTGTATTGCATAGCGGTTTTGGAATAGCACTATCTCGCATCACAGAGCACTACAGAAAGTTGTTAAATCTGCTGAATATATTATCGGTCAACAGTTCCATAGGCGTCTTTATAAGGGGTGCAAGGTGTGCGATGCACACCAGCCCCTGGGGTCAGGGGGGCCCACACCGCACACCCTACACCCATAGTGAATAATATACTTTCTTCTCCCCAGATTCCGATGTGCTGCCCCGCACCGCCGTAGCGGCGCTGCAGGCCAGCAAAAAATCAGTGGCAGAAAAGATGTTCTGGGGAAAAGAGGCATGGGCGCCATTTTTCCAGAGACCCGCGCATGCGCAGTAGATTCTGGCATGAAGCCAGAATCTACAGTGCTCAGTGCACTGATAGTGAGGAGGGGGCCCAAACGGAGGATGCACATGGGCCCCTTCCTCTCTTAAAACGACCCTGAACAGTTCATATCAATTCGGGATATATCTGACAAGTGATGTTTAAGAAAAATAGATATTATTTATTATCCAGGATTGTCATCACCCCAATAATAGTCTGTTTTATTCTCCTAACTTTAAATAAGCACTACAGAAGTCTTAGAACACGTACAACCAGGTATAGAAAACTCTCTTTTGCTTCTGCTGTTGTAAGAATTAAAAGTATTTTTTGAATTTTAATATTTTAGAGGAAATTTGTGTCTGGTCTTAATTGGGAGATAAAAAATTAGCATTATGGGCGTGATTCAGATATGTATGTAATCCCGATGGTTTATGTCCATATCAGATGTTTGTGGGTCTGCACATGCGCAGGACCTGTTCTGAGCATCCGCATAATGAGTCCTGCATATTATGACACAGGGTCCCCAAGTATGATTCACATGCTGTGGCTGGTTGTGGGCAGGGAGGGGGCAGCACCGGGCTGTGTTCCTGGAAATAGGGGCATGTCGCCCTGTTCTCTGGGAGTGCCGAGGCCCAGTGCCAGATTAATGTCCACATGGGCCTGGAGCTGAAATTTATGAAGGGCCTATTGTGTGATGCTGAAGGGGGTGTGACAATCGCTGTGGCTGTGTCACTAGTGATACGGGGGCGTGACCTGTGTGGTGTGGGTGTGGTCTACACAGGTAGTGTGGCATGTGCAGTAGGTGTGGCTAACTCCATGGAGGGCATGTTTAGTGCCTACCTTCAAGTTGTAACAAGAAAAAGTTTAAGGGTTTTTTGTGTAGCGAATATTTTTTTGAATGTGTATACATACATGCAGGGGTGAAGCTAGGCTTCCTTTCACCCCAGGCAAAGACTCAGCCTGGCATCCACCCACCTTGTAGATAGTACACACCTTTGGCTAGATAGAGTTGTCAGCACTGTCAAAACTAAAATGTAAAATCACATTTTTAGTACCGTTATTTTAGGTTGCCAGCGCCTGCTGTATTTATTCTGCGGTATCTACCCAATTCAAATGGAGCATGGAGGCTCAGCTATTGCAAAACACAATGGCTAAGTATTGCTGTCTATACATCACAGAGCATTACAGTGACCGCCATATAATGAAGAGAACATCGCAGTGACTGCCACTTACTACAGAGTCAGTGACCGCCACATAATGCAGAGAGCACCACAGTGACCACAATATTATGCCGAGAACATTACAGTTACTGCCATATACTGCAGAGAGTATTTTACAATGACTATGAGTAGCGCAGTGACCACCATATAATACATAGAGTATCGCAGTGACTGTCATATTATATAGAGAACATCACCTTGACCACCAGATAATGTAGAGAGCATCGCTGTGATCACCACATAATACAGAGAGCATTGCAGTAACCATTATACATTGCAGTCACCATCATGTAACGCATTCACCGTCGTATAATACAGAAAGCATCTCGGTAAACATCATTCAATACAGAGAGCATTGCAGTGGCTGCCATATAATATAATATAAAGAAAATCGCAGCGACCACAATAAAATAGAGTGCATTACAGTGACTGCCATACAAAACAGTATCGCAGTGACTGCTGTATAATATAGAGAACATCAGGTCACACCATATAATGCATCCAAGTGACTGCTATACCCAGCTACACATCATGGCCCCTGCAGTGGGATAAATCGAACAACAAGCTGCGGGCAGATCTATCATTACAGGGACAAACGCAGGATTTCTAGAGGGGAGTTTCCACGTCAAGCCACTACAGTGGGCATGACCACCATAAATTGGTGTGTGGCTATCATTTTAGCTAATCCTAGGCCACATACACATCAAATAAGATACATTAAGATGAGTACTGTACATACTTAAGTAGCCCAGCGGCCTACCGGTAGTCCCGCTGACCAAGTGGCCAATTTTATAAGTGATACGCACTTATCATTGAGCAAATCGATGTCTGGAAAGATGTCACAACTGGACGTGCATTTAAATTTGCCCATCTAATTATGATGCCAGTGTTGGCGGTTCCTGAGGCCAGTGTATGGGTGGTTGGTGGGTTAGCGGTACAGAAAAGTAGATGTACCTTTGGCTGTGCTGCAGGTCTGACCTGATATGTCTGTGAACAATGTAATTCACAGACATATCGTTTGTACACACCCATATATGCACTATGAAATATGTTGTTCGCTGAATGACATATCGCATAGTGGGCCCGGTTCAGTCCCGCTCGCAAGATGCGTTCGCACGCAGCCGTCAGCAGCTAAAGTATGCAAAACCTGCGATCGCATGGTAAGACATTATTATGCCCACTATGTCTTTGCATACGATCGCTGACTGTATGTAAGACACCCACTTTCCCTTCGTTACACACGTCATATCCAGGAAGTGTATGCATTTATCAGTAACATCAAGTACCATCGGACCCGCACGCAGAGCTTGTGGTTGCCCCTATCCTACCTCAAGCACTGCAATCGCTGCAGTGTGAAACAGCCAGGTGATGTGTATTATGACACTGCATCTTAATTATTCACGTCCTTGAAACGCCATTAGAATGCACTGGCACGCCTTTGTTCGCACATCCACACCAGCGTTTCATTGACCTACCCTGTCACCACCCAATAACGTCAAAAATTGTCCAGCTGCATACGAACGTAGCCTAGCGAGCAGGTACGAATCAGGCCCAGTGTAGCCTTTAGGCAGGAATCAGGCAGTAATGGAGAGTATTTTAATTAAAAATTACATAGATAAAAGCACTGACTGGATTCTGCCCCAGTAGGTACCACTTCTCCCTGCAACCCCAGGACTGAACAAAAACCAGCCAGCAGGCACTGTTTCTGCTCACCTTCTCCCACTCCTCCTTGCACACACTCTCATTTTATGGGTCCCTTGAGCTATTCTTATATTCCAGCACATCTGTTCCGCTCCCTCCTGTAATCCTTCCAGCTCCTCTTTGGCTTAGTGCGGACTCTTCCTTCCTCAGACTCAGAGAGCCCTGTTAAAGGGATGTCAGGGACTCCACTCACAAATATGTCACTGCCGGGACAAATCTGTCCCAATTAGCGACAGCAGAGATAGCACTTTGCCCTGTAGCCTCCTACCTTCACTGCTGGTCCCACTCCCAGACAGGAGGTGCAATTTAGAACAAATCTGGGAACGGAGCTTCGATGGCGTTTTGGGGGCGGAGCTTCTGCCGATTTTGGGGCGGAGCTTCGATCGGCTCATGGGGCTTCATACGGGGGGGGGGGGGCTGGCATTAGGGAGGGGACGTTTGTGTGTGAATGCCTAATGCTTCTGCCCAGGTGGCCAGGAGATTAATGTTTGAGACGGTAACAGGAAAAAAAATGAAATCTTCACAACAGTGTCTGCACTGCAGGGGTTGTTGTGGGCCTATTTTAATGGGTGGGCTTGGAGCTGCAGCTCCACCCGCCCCATTGGTAATCCGGCCCTGCCGAGGCCAGGGTCTGCAAGCAACATAGGACTTCCTGGCCTTGCAAACGTCCTTCGGCATCCGCAGCCTGGCCAAAGCAGCAACCCTTGTGACCGATGATCGCAATGGTTGTGATGGTGCTCCAAGGCTGCGCCTATGGATGCTGCACTGGGATGGTGGATACATGCAGGGAGTGTCTATTTCCTACAGACACCTCCTGCAGCTGCATCTGCATTTTAGTTTACAGTATTGCACAGCCGCTTAATTGTGTCTGTACAATACCATCCACATCTGAATCACGCCATGTGTTGTTCAATGCATGTGCATGTTTTTACAATGTCCACAAAGTTGAGTTGAGTGTTCCAGAAGTTCAGGATTTGATGAATGTGTAATAGCTTCCCACATCAATTTGCTACTGTATCCTGCCTTGAGACTGCACAATAGAATATAAACAGGTGCTGAGAAGTGATAATGGATTGGCCATGAATCCATGCTAAATCCCTGTTGCAGTAGTGCTGGTGTGTATCACACTGACAGGACCAGGAATCCTGACTTCCATAGATGCTCATCATGTTAGAGTGGAAGACCTTACTAGGGACAGCAGGAATCAGCATGGAAGGGACAGAAGGAAGTGACCTAACTAAGGTTGGGGTCAGCCTAAACCTGACACCCAAAGCAAATGTAGGGAAACAAGGACTTGGGCTTCTACTTATGACTATAGAAGACACTTATTCTTGTGGGAAGAGTCTTCTGGGACTCAGAGAAGACATGCAGGAAACATACAGCTAGAAACGGAAAAGAATAAGACAAGTGCTGCCAATGCAATCAAGGACACAGAACCGAATAACATAAACCAGACCAAATACTGTAAAGACAAATAGGAAAAGACAGAGGCTAAAAAGGAAGAGACAAAAAGTAACTTTTTGACACCCAGTAGGGTCACTTGACCTAAGCTTTGTGATTCAAGAGGAACATACCACATCATGAGCAGACTTTATTCAGTAAGGTCCAGGTGGACTGCCTGCTGCTCAGGACACATCTGTTGGGCTGGATTTAAAATAGTAACAGAAATAAATGCTAAGCAAGCCTGATCACTAAATCTATTGGTCAAAGTCACCAATAGCTAGACAAGGCACTGGTTAGTAAATATTATACCCACAGGAGTTAAATCAATTTTGGACCTTCTCTGCGCTTCTGGCTGTTTTGAAAGGTCCACAACCATTTCCACTTGCCATAATAACTACAATGTTTCATCACCTCATACCTGATAGTCTTTCGGTCTCATTCCATACTTTTAGTAAGACCCATTTTGTGCCTCCAAACTGTACCTCTGCTGAATAGACCATTTCATGGAATATTATAGAAAATTGTACAAAAAGAGTACTAAAAAATAAACTTCAAACACATACTGTATAAGTGACAGCTGTAAATATGGGTTTTACGCTTATTTCTTGTATGTCTTTAAGGTATTTGATGGGTATGTAGGTAAATGGCCTATTCTTGCAGCTGGACTTCTTGCTGATGTTCTAGTAGATTGTGTGCTGCCTTAGGTCTGGGGCAAAAACATATATATTACTATGAAGTTCCCTTTTTGTAGGTGTATGGGTGGTAGTTTACCTGTTTTAAAAAATTGTTTGCAAAAAGTGTAGTAATTATCCTTTAAAATTATTAATAATCCTATATCTCATGTAGGTTTTCCCAGTATTTCTGGATGTAGCTAAGGACCAGAGTTGTTCCAATGTAGTCACTTTCACCTGATAAAACTGAGCTGCTGTTGAAGTGCTCTCTCACTTTATTATTGTAGTTATTTGGGCTGAATTAATTAATTATTTTTTTATTATATATTTTTTTTTATTTTTTTTTAAATCACCTGTTCATAAACTAATTAAAAGAAGGGAGGGCTGGACCAATTTTAAATAGAATAAGAGGTGCTTTTAGAAGTGCCATGCAGGAAAAAGAAAATGCAGGTGCACACTCTTAGCACTAGGAATACCGATTGTGAAAACAGTAATAGTAAATTTATAATTATTTGACTATCAGTATTCTTAGTGCTTGGAATGTGCACCTGCATTCTCTTTTTTTTTGCACACTAAAAGTCTCAGCATAGTAGCACCTCTCATTATGTTTAAAATTGGGGTGTGCAATCCAGCTCCCCCCTCCTTTTCCTCTGTATTGGTGTATATAAAGTTCACTTCTGCCTGGTACTAGCACTCCTCCCATCTGCCCTTAGGTGATTTTAATTAGTACAGGTCCTTGCATTGTTGTCTATATATTAGAATGGGCACTATTTTGGTAAGTCCTGGATAAATTGATATGATGTGTCAGTATTAGAGTTGTTAGGAACCCATCTGATGAGGTTCACCTTGACGTAGTAGATGGTCATTTTTGGTCAAACATGAGCTAAGAACCTCATTTATACTCCATGTTAATTGCAGAGTTTATAATCATTATTTTGATTATCAGTATTCTTAGGGCTCAATTTAATAATGATCCTTATTACCAGCGGCATATTTAGTTTAGTTTTGCAGTGATACTAACAAATATGCTGGTGGTATTTAACATTACATATACCTCTTTCGTGGTCCAGCAAAGTTCACCTCCTTGGCGGCATCCTCCACGCTGTTGCTGACAGCCTATCGCTGCCAGCGATGAGCTATGGTGTCATACACATGTGCAATGGCCAGAAAGGCTGTTGCTGGGTCACCGTTGGCAGCAATGAGGATCGCATTTATTGAATGGTACAGTGACAAACAGCTGTAAGCTAACCTTACTACTGTACAGTATGTTAAATACTGAAAGGAGGGCATAGCCTGCTTAGGGAGTCCTAAAGGGGTTATGTCTCATTGTTAAATGGGACCCTTAGTGCTTAGTGTGTGTACCTGCATTTTATTTTTCCTACATGACAAGTAAATTCATTAATTAAGCCCAGATAATCCAAGCTTCTTACCTTTTCATGTATTGTTTGTGGTTATGTCCTGGATGGAGGGTATGGAATAGTGATTTGTCCCTTCTAACACTAAAACCTTAGCTGCTTCAATTTTAGAAGCAAATACATTCGGTAGAACCTTGTGCAATTTGCCGCTGCATATCTTTGCGGTTATGACATTTGGAAAACCTTTATTTCTCATAATTCTATGGAAACAAGTAAAAACAAGTGAAATTTTCCAGACTTAATATCCTGCAGAGTATTAGCAGGAAAGGTTCCAACAAAACATCACAGTTAATTGAATCTGCTCTTTAATATCATTAAATTCCATATTACAATAATTGTATTGCCAATCCTCTGCTCAGTGCCTATGGAGTAGATTATTGCAATCATATTGCTGTCTGTGTATTAAAAATATAATTAATCTGCCACAAACTAAGTTGGGCATTTACATTTTTAAGTCTTTCCTGGTCTGAATAGTTTAAATGTTAGTAGCATAATGCTTCGCTTATTAGAGACATTGTCTGCCCTCTAGTGGATACATTTAGAAATACGGTAAAGTAATTTTGTAACTGCAAAATGCATTAGTACAAGCAAATGTGAATATTTGTCTTCCTAATTCCTGGTTTTGAAAGTGTTCCCATGAAAATACTCTGGGCATGGTGGAAAATGTAAATGCTAATTTCAAAGGACGACCAACTATTCTGTAATATTTCCCCCTTAAATACATATATGCCTTAAAAAATAACCATGAGAATAAGTAGGCATCAGGACTGCCTATAATGTGTCCATATCAAACATTTAAACGTTTTTGCAAACTTAGAATTGCAAATAAAAATGTGCTCTCTAATATAAGGGGTATATTTACTAACTACCATTATTACTGATACGAACTACTATATGTACAAGTAAGATTGCCTTTAACTGACAACTGAGGGATCCTGCCATCACTCACTAACTCACTAAGGGGCCTATTCATCTTTACACAATTATCATTAGTGATAATTATGTTTTGAACCTGCTGTAAGTTCAAAGAATCGTTTGGAGGCATTCATCATGCCTCATAGACTAAAATATCACTTCCGAAAAGCTGCTCTTTTTGCGGAGCCAGCTTTTCGGAATCGTGATACTTTTCTCCTTTATCTAAGCCCCCTCAGCCTCTGCCTGTCTCCATGCTCCCTGCCTGCAGCCCCAGCTCCATGCCTGCCCACAGCCCCTGCTCCCTGTCTCCCCTCCCCCTGCCCACAGTCTCTGCTCCATGCCTCCCCCTCCCTGCCCACAGTCCCTGCTCAGTGTCTCCCCTCCGTGTCCACAGTCTCTGCACCATGCCTCCCCCTCCCTGCCCACAGTCCCTGCTCAGTATCTCCCCTCCCTCTGCCCACAGTCTCTGCTCCATGCCTCCCCCTCCCTGCCCACAGTCCCTGCTCAGTGTCTCCCCTCCCCCTGCCCGCAACACCTGGTCTGTGCCCCCCCCCCACTGGTGTCTGTACCAGGTCAATCTGCCCCTTCGCCTCTGTGTGTAATCACTTCCCCCACTGGAGCCTGTCCCCCCCCCTCACCCCATGGCCACCACTACCGCTGTATGTAAACTTCCCCCGTGGCCACCACAGCATGCACCCACATGCCGGTGTCTGTTCCAGCCAACCCTCCGTGGCTACCACTGCCACTCTGTATGAAGCCTCATACCACCCATTGTCTGTCCCACAGCCGCACTGTTTGAACCCACATGCCGCCGATGCGGCCACCACTGTAACATCCCCCACCGGTGTCTATCATAAAAGTTCCCGGCACCCTGCAGGAGAGGCTGCAGAATCAAGATGACCTGCTTGCCGGAGCCCAGAGCCACCAAAGGTAAGGAGGGAGACACAGCTTGAGGGATCTGAATAGATCCCTCTACTGCAGAGGCTGCCATTTAGGCAGCTGCAGCCTATGAAGACTATCGGGCCTGTACGCCATCTCAGCATGGTGTACAGTAGCACCATCAAGTTCTAAAAAAAATGCTTTTTTGGAACTTGATGAATAGCTTGAAATTTTAATTTTCACATGCTTTTGTCAAAATTAAGTGATGATGAATATATCCCTAAATCTGTTATCTTAAATCATAGCAGGTAAAGTAGGCCTTTCTCACTACTGAATAATTAAAACTCCCGGTTGCTGTCATATATGAAGAAAACCTGGGTGACACATATAGTATATCCCTTCTACCAGTTTCTCTACATTCCTATCAAACATGTGTCTGGCAAAATGAAGCACTATGCTTGCCAACTTTTGGAAAACTCCCTCTGAAAGATTTCTGAGGCAGTAAACCAGGTCTAAGGTGCAAGCAGGAGGGAAGTCACCAACATTGACTCATCATAGCTCCACCCCTGACAGTTCAAAGCACATGGGCATTTTAGAGTGGGGGCTGGGCCACAATGATACATTAGAATGCGAAATGCATCACCATAACCCCAGGCCAACCATTCCACCCAGGAAGTGTTCAGCATGCAGGAGACATGCTCACTCTCTCTGGAGTCAGGTACAAAACCCTGAGTATCTGGATATTCCAGAAGGGTTGGTAAGTATGTGTAAAACCAGAGCCAGCCCTGACCAATTTGATGCCCTAAGAAAGATTTTAGCTGGTGTCACCTAAGTTGCAGCCCAACCACCCACCAATTATTGTGTTCACACAGAAACTACTACATAATTGTATGTCTGTGAGATTTCTTATGAAACCAGTGCTACCTGCAAAAAAATACAGGATATTATATTACTAGAATATAAACATCAAGTAATTGATCACAGAAATATAAATATGATGTTAAAAAAGGAACTATACAATATAAATAAGGGTATTGTGCAAAATACAAACAAAATTGCAATGTTTAATACTGGTTAAATGTAGCCTTATTCGTCAGCCTTACTTGCCTTGTTTTTCTTGCAGCAGTGAGACCACATGAATGACACTAATGATGGAAAATCCACCTACGCCAGAGTTGGATCAACAACTCATGGGGCCCTAGGCAATTATTGGTTGCCACCTCTCCTTCCTCTTCCCCACCATCGTTGACTCATTGCAAAAATAAATAAATAATAATTTCTAGATAAACTAGAATGAAAGGCAATGCTTGAAATGCAGGGGAGCGTGGTCAGCATGTGGGGCAGTTTAAAGTGAAAATGAAATCTTGCAGTGTCAGACTTGGCCATGAAGGGCCCAATAGGGGAATGCAATAGTAGGATCCCATGAAGCCACCAGAGGTAGTGTGACCAGTTCAAGGAAGACATGGAAGCAATCAGGGCAGGCAGCATTGATTTGAGCTTCACCCCCAGTGACTGTCTGTGAAATTTTAGCCT
The DNA here is from genome assembly GCA_031769625.1 of Taudactylus pleione. NCBI lineage: Eukaryota > Metazoa > Chordata > Amphibia > Anura > Myobatrachidae > Taudactylus > Taudactylus pleione. Next base: position 9,140,101 of record JAUIMM010000340.1, on the reverse strand, counting down.
GGGAGTGAGTACACGGCGCTGGCTCATACTGCATGAGTTCAACTTTAAGTATATTATGTGGATGGCTGTATGCAGGTGTAACCTATGGTTCTCAAATTATTTTGGAAGTTCTAGCTTGTCCTCTTGCAAGACATGCTGTGCTTTATAGTTCCACAATGTTGAAGAGCCAGAGGTAGTGATAAACGTCACACTGAAGACCACCTATCTTGCAGCTGGTATTCTGACAGTGCCACTTCACCTCTATCTTCTCCGGAGCAGTGCAGGAGAGCAGAGTCCATCCACCTGGGAAAAAGACGAAGATCAAACAGTCAGCGTTGGCAGTGATCTGCTGTGGTAAATATGAGGAGTCAGAAATTCAACACTAATTATTTATTACCAATATAAAATAGTCTCACTATAGATAACTTATTAAAATGTAGTTTAGAAAAACCAAGGTGGCCATATTCACCAATCAATTGCAAACATATGATGCAAATGTAGCAAAAAGTATTACAGCTGAAATATCTATTTGCAGTAAAAAAAAATGCACATAAAGTTAATATAAAGAGCTGTTGATAACACTTCGGCAGCTAAGGGGTATGAATTGGTGGGGTACAAGACATCGGCAGTTTAGATACTTTATCCTGTTTGAAATATATGGCAATAACCTCAGCGATAAATTGGGAACTTGTGTCTGATTATTCTATTAAACCATCTGTCAGGATGCGGCCTGGGATCGGCCGCTACTCACCTCTGCGCTGGTGTCCTTGGGCTTAGGTGTCCAGATGCTGGGAGTGGAGGTGAGTGGTGACTGAGTATTCTCCCTGGGGTCCACTAGGGCTTCCGTGCGTGCGTCCTGGTTTCCGGGGTGCCGGGCATGGGCGCAGCCATGTTGGCTCATATCACCTGACTAGTCTCTCCCAATGATAGTCCTGTGGTCACTCAGCTGATCCTCTGATCCAATGATCAGCCACACAGGGGTATTTTAGTCTGACTCCAGGAACAAGTAACTGCTGTTCAACTTCTTTGTTCCAGTACCTGTGATACTATGTTGCTCTGTGCTATTCTTGCAGAGAGTTGCTGCAACCTGCTCACAGTTCTCTAAAGTCTCCAGCTTTAGCTTCCTTGCTATTCTCAGTCTGAGAGTTAGTTCTCTCCTAGTACCATGTTTTTCTATGTCTGTGTGTCTTTGTATATGTGCTACTGAGGTGTCAGACGACCTACTAGTACTAATTAGCTCCCAGCTGCCTCTTTATGCATTCCCAGCCAGTCTACAGCCCTGTGTTTGTCTGTGTAAATCTGCACCAGCATTCCTAGCTTTCCCAGTATATGCCTGTCTTCTCTCTGTGTCTCACTGTGCTAATCAGCTCCAGAATCTGTTACTCTCCCAGTATTTGCCTTTGTCCACTCGGCTCTGTGTCTTGTCTGTGCAAAGCAGTACCAGCATTTCCAGCACTCCCAGTATTTGCCTTTGTCCACTCTGCTCTGTATCTTGTCTGTGCAAATCAGCACCAATATATTTAACTATTTCCAGTCCATGCATGTGTTCTAGCATCCAGATTCTTTCCCTGTTTTCTAAGTATTCTGATCTCCAGAGTTCAAGCATTCGGTTCACCACCAGTATTATAGCATTCATTATAGTTTCCGGTCTTCTGCCATTCCCAGGTACCTGTCCAGAGGGCCGCGACCTGCTCACTTGGTGCAGTGGAAAACCAAATCCCAATTGGAGGGGTCACTGGAGAAAACCACCAAGTGAGTTAGACTCCGCACCTCTGGGCAGGTCTAGCCAAACCTGGGTTTAGCCGTAACTAGGAGACCTAGTCCAGTCACTCCCATAGTCACCCGAACCCCCTGGCTCACCAACCTCCACAGATGAACATTTGCACCGGATCGTGACACCATCCAACATCATAAATAAATCAATCAGGTGGTCCACTTCTTAGGAGACACTAGTATCCCCCCGTTTTAGTCTCTCCGGGGACCCCCGATGTGCGGACTATCCCTGGTGACCAGTGTGTTTGCAGAAGTCAGAAGTCGAGTGCTGTACATAATGCTACAGTGCAGCACCCGGCTCTTGTCACTGAGGGGGAGTCGGCACTTTGGAGTCACCCCTCGGCGGGTGACACCCGGGTATGGCCCCCACTGCTGTAAAGGATGGTGATAAGGGCTGATAATTAAGAAGCTGCAAGATGGTCAACGCTCATTAGTGCACTGGAGAAGGTACTGATCGCTGTCTTTCACAATGCTGTGCAAAAGATAAAAGTTCTTAACTCTGTTGCTGCGACTGCAGAAGGTGCAATAATACTCCTGTTGGAAACCTTATCTCTCTCTGACTAGTTTTGTCACGTATCACGTGGCTTTTTCAAAAGCCTTGGAAAAAGCTACATAATATGTGACAAAACTACAGTAGTCAGGGGGAGAGTGGTTTTCCAGCAGAAGTGTTGTCATGATAGCTGAGTATTGCTGAGATTTTTTAAATAAATTTTGGCGATAAGGAGATTTTTTTTATTGCTGTGATAAGCAGCGATACAATTGTTTACATATCAACACAAAGGGGTTTTTCAAGATAAATAGGTCAACAAACAAAAGACACAGGTTTACTATCATCAACATTCGTCATTGCTGTTTTCACCTTTATTACCACTGACTTCAAAGCCGGTCACTTTGTTGACGTTAGTCCATGTTGACCTTTTAACTGTCGACCATTTGAACCCGTCATCTTTTTGACCCTGTCTACCTATTGCCTGTCATCCATTTGATGTTGCCGTACTGTATCTATTTTCCTTCCCTATTCTGGAGAGAACAGTAGTATATGTGTCTGGTGTACTCCAAAAGAGAACAGTTGCACATGTACCTGATTTATTCCAGAGCTTCTGATCGTGTTTATGCATGAAATTCAAAATGGTAATGTTTACTCCAGGAGAGAGCGGTAGTATATGTGCCTAGGTTACTCCAGGAGAGAGCTGTAGTATATGTGCCTGGTTTGCTCCAGGAGAGAGCGGTAGTATATGTGCCTGGTTTGCTCCAGGAGAGAGCGGTAGTATATGTGCCTAGGTTACTCCAGGAGAGAGCTGTAGTATATGTGCCTGGGTCACTCCAGGAGAGAGCTGTAGTATGTGTCCAGTTTGCTCAAGGAGAGAGCTCTAGTATATGTGCTTGATTTTCTTCAGGAGAGAGCTGTAGTATATGTGCCTGGTTTGCTCCAGGAGAGTTCAGTAGTTTATGTGCCTGGGTTACTCCAGGAGAGAGCTGTAGTATGTGTCCCGTTTGCTCCAGGAGAGAGCTCTAGTATATGTGCTTGATTTTTTTTTTTAGGAGAGAGCTGTAGTATATGTGCCTGGTTTGCTCCAGGAGAGTTCAGTAGTATATGTGCCTGGGTTACTCCAGGAGAGAGCTGTAGTATGTGTGCCATTTGCTCCAGGAGAGAGCTCTAGTATATGTGCCTGGTTGCTCCAGTAGAGAACTGTAGTATATGTGCCTGGGTTACTCCAAGAGAGTGCAGTAGTACGAGGGTTGTTCAAAAAGTAATGCCTAAACGCTCACAACTCAAATTTTATTATAGATACAGATTTTAAAATTTGCAGTAAAATACTGTGAAGTCTTGGTAACAGAATGACTCTACTCAAAAAATTCACCATCTGCCCTCAAACATTTTCTCCACCTTTCAACCCAAGCTGTGAATCCACTTTGGAAAAATTCCAGTGGTTGGTGTTTGACCCAGGAACGTATGGCGTTTTTAACAACCTCTATGTCTTCAAAATGTTGACCATGGTAACAGTTTTTGAGAGGGCCAAACAGATGACAGTCAGAAGGGGCCAAATCAGAACTGTATGGTGGATGTGGCATTATTGCCCACCCCATTTTGGCAATGGCTACAGATGTTGCCATCGAAGCATGAGGTCTGGCATTGTCGTGGTGTAAGATGACATTTGACAGTCGAATTGTTGACCTTTCTTTGCGGATGGCTTCTTTCAGCTTTTTAAGTGTAATAATGTATCGATCACTGTTGATTGTTGGTTTGGTTCCAAGTAATCGATGAGAATAACACCTCGGCAATCCAAGAAGAATGGGACCATGACTTTGTTTACAGGTCGCTGTGATTTCAACTTTTTTGGCCTAGGTGAACTTAGGTGTTTCCATTGCTTTGATTGGGCCTTTGTTTCTGGGTCATAAAGGAATACCCAGGTCTCATCTCCTGTAACGACATTTTCCAAAAAGATCTCAGGGTTGGTTTCAAAGTTGGTCAAAAGGTCATTGCACACTTCCACACTCTGGGCCTTATGATCCCTGGTTAATTGCTTTGGAACCCATTTAGCACATACTTTATGATATCCCAAATCATTGATTAGTGTTTTTACAGTGCCATGGCTACATTCAAGTTTATCACTGATATCTCTGATGGTCACATGACGGTCTTTCTGAATCATGGCATCGACTTTGTGTCAGTTCTCTGCTGTCACTGCAGTTGATGGTCTGCCACCAAGAGGTTTGTCGCACACGGACTATTCTCCCAATTGAAAATGCTTCATCCACCTTCTCACATTGCTATAGTCAATTGTATGCTCACCATACACTTTTTTCAGTCTTCTGTGGATTTCTGTAGCACTGCAGCCTTCTTTTTCCAGAAATTCAGTGATGGCTCTTTGTTTCATCTTGGATTCCATGGTATTTCTTGGACTACCTAAACAAAACTACATATATACTTAGCAGACATATTAAACTACTAACTGACAAAGTTTCAAATAAATGTTGAATATTATTTCAGAGTTATGAGCATTTAGGCATTACTTTTTGAACAACCCTTGTATATGTGCCTGGGTTACTCCAGGACAGAGCTGTAGTACGTGTCCAGTTTGCTCCAGGAGAGAGCTCTAATATATGTGCTTGGTTTTCTTCAGGAGAGAGCTGTAGTATATGTACCTGGCAGAGGTGACACTTACCTGGGTGTCACCCGGGACGACAGTTTGGCTGGTCGGAGTTCATCTGTATGCGCAAAAAGGACGTGGCTTAGCAAAAGGCTTAGCAAAAGGGACGTGGCATCGCTTCAAGAAGGCACTCCTCCTTATGTGTGCTGATCTTGGTGGTGTTACCGTCCCTCAGTCTCGGCACACAGTGGGCTTACCAGCGCTCCATCAGCTGCTGGGGCAGCCCACAGTCTCTCCTCTGTCTCTCTCCACGTTCTGGCTTCTCGGTGACACCATCTGACCGGGTGATCCCAAAATAGCAGAGCATATCTGCTAGTTTGGTGTCACCCCTTCGGATGGTGTCACCCGATGTGGTCCACACCCCCTAGTGATGTCAGTGGTGCCTGGTTTGCTCCAGGAAAGAGCTGTAGTATATGTACCTGGGTTACTTCAGGAGAGAGCAGTAATATATGTGTCTGATTTGCTCCTGGAGAGAGCAGTAGTATATGTACCAGGGTTACTCCAGGAGAGAGCAGTTATATATGTGCCTGATTGCTCCTGGAGAGAGCAGTAGTATATGTACCAGGGTTACTCCAGGAGAGAGCAGTTATATATGTGCCTGATTTGCTCCTGGAGAGAGCAGTAGTATATGTGCCTGGCTTACTCCAGGAGAGAGCAGAAATATATGTGCCTGATTTGCTCCAGGAGAGAGCAGTCGTATATGTTCCAGGGTTACTCCAGGAGAGAACAGTAGTAAATGAGATCATCTTCAAGCGCTGGCTCTTCCTATGCTGTGAACGGGACCCGAGTCACATCGACCCGAGTTACCCGTTCACACTGCATCACGAGCCGGGTTGAACCTGCTCATTACCTGGGTTGAAATGCCTGGTCTTTTCACACTGCACAGTAACCTGCACATTCAGGTGCAATATTATTACCCAGGTTATTGCAGCAAGTGTGAAAGAAAGAATATTTGGATATGGGAGGCTTAACCTGTACTTCCTACGTTCTGGTTACGCTGTCCTCATATGGTGTTATTATAACAAACAGGTCTTGTAGCAGTACTGATTAAGGGCCTGGACCAGACGTGGGAATAGAGTAAGATAGATCAGTGTTGGCTAACCTTGACACTCCAGCTGTTATGGAACTACATAACCCAGCATGCACTGCTACAGTTTTGCTATTAGGGCATGCTAAAACTGTGGCAGGGCATGCTGGGATATATAGTTCCACAACAGCTGGAGTGTCAAGGTTAGCCAACACTGAGATAGAGCAAGTAACACCTGGACAATCCATGTTGCAATGCAAGGATGCAAATAGTATACATAAATTTTTTTTTTTTGCATGTGGGGTAAACATGGGACTGCTTTTGCATGTAGCCCACATATGCTGGACTATTTTTACACTGCAATTTAGATTTCAGTTTGGATCATACTTGCCTACTTTTGAAAAAGCATTTCAGGAAGATTGTGAAAGCACCACCTATGAGAGCACGTTACAGTGGACGTGTACTGCTACATCTGGGAGACGTGTCATAAAATTTACTTCCAACCATATGTAAATGAGCCCCAAAGCAATTAGTAAGATCTACTTGTTGATGAAAACACACTGATAATTTTCAGAAAATTCATGTAGCCATAGGGGTCATTGGGGAAGATGTATGAAGCTCCGAAGCGGTATCAGCGCTGTCCCTGCTGCGGCGGCTGCCAGCTCCATGGCTGCACGCGGGATCTCGTGATACTTGCGAGATCCAGCACATGCTCAGTGGTGCCGGCCAGGACTGAGACACAGCATGTCAGCACTAGGCTGATGTGCTGTGTACTCAGGCAGGGATCGCGGAGGAGGGGAGTTAACACTCCCCCGCTTCGGTCGATGAGATGTTCATACATCTCATCGTTAGTGCTTCCAGCTTTGCCTCGGTAAAGAGGCGAAGCAGCAAGCATTATAGCGGCACGTTAAGTGCCGCTATAATATATGCCCCCCATTGACCTGTGGGTTTTTCCTTGTTAAAAACATTTAAAATATAACACTTTGAGGTAGATGTATTATAGTGGCACTTAATGTGCCGCTATATCGCTTCCTGCTTTGCCTCTTAACAGAGGCGAAGCAGGAAGCACTAACGATGAGATCCCACATGCAGCTCTGGAGCGCTGTCCCTGCTGTGGGGATAGGGCATCACCAGGCTACAGCGACAGCTACAGCGGGCGGAACGGTCAGGTGAACTGACTGTTCATACATGCCCAGCCGTTTGGCGCTGCTATCTTGTAGATAGCAGCGCCGATAATGACAGGGGTGCATAGCGCCCCTGTCATTTACCACCAAACTCTCCCGATCACACATCGGGCAGAAGCGCTATCAGCGCACATACCGTTCTGAGATTCATACATCTCCCCCATTGTGCCTTATAACTAGGGGTGTGCACCGGCCACTTTTCGTGTTTTGTGTTTTGGTTTTGGATCTGGATCTTTCTTCGTGTTTTGGATCTGGATTGGTTTTGCCAAAACCACCCTTCCGTGTTTTGGGTTCTGGGTTTTGTGTTTTGGATCTGTATTTTTTTTTTAAAAAAGCATAAAAACAGCTAAAATCACAGAATTTGTGGGTTTTTCTGCTCCTATGCTATTATTAACCTCAATAACCTTCATTTCCACTCATTTCCAGTCTATTCTGAACACCTCACACCTCACAATATTGTTTTTATGGCCAAAAGGTTGCACCGAGGTAGCTGGATGACTATGCTAAGCGACACGAGTGGGCGGCACAAACACGTGGCCCATCTAGGAGTGACACTGCAGTGGCAGACAGGATTGCAGTTTGAAAAACTAGGCCCCAAACAGTACATACTGCAAAGAAAAAAAAGAGGTGCAAGATGGAATTGTCCTTGGGCCCTCCCACCCACCCTTATGTTGTATAAATAGGACATGCACACTTAACAAACCAATCATTTCAGCGCCAGGGTCTGCCACATGACTGTGGCTGAAATGATTGGTTCGTTTGGGCCCCCACAAAACAAGCTGGCAATTAATGTGTCCCTGCACAAACTGGTTCTACGGAGGCAAGATGTCGTCCTCATCCTCCTCATCCACCGATTCCTTGGATAAAACAGGAAAAAGGGATTTAGGTGACCCTGGACTGCTTACGGTCTGAGCCAAAGTTTCTGAACTTGACAGTAACTTTTTATGAACGCGCTGCAGGTGCCGTATAAGGGAGGATGTTCCTAGGTGGTTAACGTCCCTACCCCTACTTATTTCACCTTTACATATGGTACATATGGCAAGACAGTTGTTGTCCGGATTTGGATAGAAATATTGCCAGACCAAAGAGGTGGAATGTTTGGTCTTCTGCCCAGGCATGACCGTGATGGGCTTTTTCATCCCACGGACAACAACTGTCTCCCCCGGAGCCTGATTTAAACAAACCACATCACCATCAGAATCCTCCTCGCCAACTTCCTCCTCAGTGCCAGCTACACCAGTATCATCATCCTGTTGTACTTCAACAGTGACATCTTCAATTTGCATATCAGCAAGTGGACTGTGGGTGCTCCTTTCAGCACTTGCAGGGGGCGTGCAAATGGTGGAAAGAGCCACCTCTTCCCGTCCAGTGCTGGGAAGGTCAGGCATCGCAACCGCCACCACACTTGGACTCTCCTTGGGGATTTGTGATATCTTCTTAGAACGCACAGTTCTTCGCTGTGCTTTTGCCAGCTTAACTTGTTTGATTTTTTTAGCGGGAGGAGGGCTTCCATCGTCATGTGAAGCTGAACCACTAGTCATGAACATAGGGAAAGACCTTAGCCGTTCCTTGCCACTCTGTGTCGTAAATGGCTTATTGGCAAGTTTACGTTTCTCTTCAGATGATTTAAATGTTTTTTTCAAGGTCATTTTCCTGAACTTTGTCATTTGGGATTGTATGTGCCCTCTACTATGACATTGGGCATCGGCCTTGGCAGACGACGTTGATGGCATGTTATCGTCTATGTCATGACTAGTGGCAGCAGCTTCAGCACTAGGAGGAAGTGGTTCTTCATCTTTCCCTATTTTATTTTTATCGGAGAAAGTTTGGTCCTCCATTTATGTTATATTGATATATACGTGCGGCTAAGGCGCACACAAACACAGAAAATAATTTTTTATTTTTGTTGGAGACTAGTGCACTTTGTGGGTTACACCACCCTTTAAGAAATGAGCCAGCCGGCCCTTTACTTATGGGACACAGGCGCACGCTTGGCACTACTTTGTTGATGCACGTGCGGCTACTGCGCACACAATTCACAAATACAGAAAATATTTTTTTATTTGGTTTGGAGTGTACTTTGGGGGTTACAGCACCCTTTAACGGTCAAGACAGCCGGCCCTTTACTTATGACACAGGCGCACGCTTGGCACTACTTTGATGATGCACGTGCGGCTACTGCGCACACAATTCACAAACACAGAAAAAATGTTTTTATTTGGTTTGGAGTGTACTTTGGGGGTTACAGCACCCTTTAACGGTCAAGCCAGCCAGCCCTTTACTTATGACACAGGCGCACGCTTGGCACTACTTTGTTGATGCACGTGCGGATATTGCGCACACAATTCACAAACACAGAAAATATTTTTTTATTTGGTTTCAGTGTACTTTGGGGGTTACAGCACCCTTTAACGGTCAAGCCAGCCGGCCCTTTACTTATGACACAGGCGCATGCTTGGCACTACTTTGTTGATGCACGTGCGGCTACTGCGCACACAATTCACAAACACAGAAAATATTTTTTTATTTGGTTTGGACTGGAGTGTACTTTGGGGGTTACAGCACCCTTTAACGGTCAAGCCAGGCGGCCCTTTACTTATGACACAGGCGCACGCTTGGCACTACTTTGTTGATGCACGTGCGGCTACTGCGCACACAATTCACAAACACAGCAAAAAATGTTTTATTTGGTTTGGAGTGTACTTTGGGGGTTACAGCACCCTTAACGGTCAAGCCAGCCGGCCCTTTACTTATGACACAGGCGCACGCTTGGCACTACTTTGTTGATGCACGTGCGGCTACTGCGCATACAATTCACAAACACAGAAAAAATTTTTTTATTTGGTTTGGAGTGTACTTTGGGGGTTACAGCACCCTTTAACAGTCAAGCCAGCCGGCCCTTTACTTATGACACAGGCGCACGCTTGGCACTACTTTGTTGATGCACGTGCGGCTACTGCGCACACAATTCACAAACACAGAAAAAATATTTTTTTTTTAGCACTTGGGGGGAGCACCCCTGATGGACAGAGCGCCCCCTGGACAACACTACAGCACCCCTTTAGGACTGGGACACTGCACAGGACTTTGGAGTGGACACAGCCCCTATGGACAACTGACTGCACAACACAGTCCAGCCAGCCCCTATGGACTTTGAAGTAGTGGACACAGCCCCTATTAACAACAGCAGCACAGCACAACACAGCCAGCCCCTATGGACTTTGAATTAGTGGACACAGCCCCTATGGACAACAGCAGCACAACGCAGCACAGCACAGCACAACACTACTCTGCACTACACTACACTACACTACACAGCCCAGCCAGCCCTAACTCCCACCCTCCCTCTTCACTGTCCATAGCCGAGTGAGAAAATGGCGTCGACGCGGGTACCTTATATAGGATCCAAAACCCGCGAGACTTGGAAGGCGGGATGATGACGTTTTGCCTCGATTTCAGAATCCGAGTCAGGCGGGAAAAGTCGAGCCTGACTCGGATCGGACTCGGATCGGGGGGGCTCGGGGGGGTTCGGATTTCAGAAATCCATCTTGTATATTGTTAGGACATGCTTGACATGTCTCTAAGTAACAATTGCAGGTTAAGTTCATCTACACTTGACTCACTGGATGTTGTGAACACCAAATAGCGAGCGTACATCCCCGAAATGGCTTGAAGGGACAAACCGGAAGTGGGCCTGTCAGATTCCGATTACCTGCTCGTTTATTCTGCCTACCTCCCTCAATCGTACCATGGCAATCAATGTATCAATTAGCTTAATTTTTTTTTTTTTTCAACACAATGCAATAAACTTTAATCTTGTCCGTGTTTGTGTTTACCCGCAGAATACGTACGGCTTAAACATTCGCTTTTATTGTTCAAAAGACATGTTAGCCCCAATTAAACAATTGTTCTATTTGTTTGGATCCCTGCAAATTTTCTGTGGTTCATTTCTTTATTTTAATTTGCTTACGCATGTCACTGCATCAAGCCTATCATAACTCTCAAGAGATTTCTGGCCCTGTCGAACACATGACTCATACACTAACCAATAGAATTTGTCCTGTTAATTTCCCAAATACATTAGCCAATCAAATTTTTTTTTGGTGCTTTATTAAAATAAATTTTTAAAAAATACACCATTGCCATCATGAGAGCCGCCGCATTCACCAAGCGCGAGCTGCTGGTGCTCACGGAGGTGATGGACAGGCGGATCACCAGGCAGCCTCCACCCATCACAAATCAAAGAAAGCGTTCCGCATATGCGGAGGTACGTCGCCGCCTGCGCTCCTTCGGCTCACGCCGACATATTGGCCAGCTGGAGCGCTGGTGGTCGGACCTGCACCGGCGGACGCCCCGCTTGCTGGCATGCTTTCGCATGCAGATCGCGGAAAGTAAGTTTTATGGACTGTGGTTTTCAAGTTTATCTTGTGGGCCCTAACTGCGTGTGCATGTTTTCATGTCTGTCCTATTTATTCCTTGTACTCATGTCTGCATGTGCATGTTTTCTTTTTTTTTTTTTTTTTTTTTGGATTCATGTTGAAACTAACCACAATATTTTTTACATCTTTTAGGGGCACAGCAAAGACTACGGCGTCATCGGCAGACAAGACGCCGGTCACGGCCCCTCTCGCCAACCCCCAATTCCTCAATTACCCCCTCCTCCCCAGACCCTGTGGCCGAGATTTCGGGGCTACTTCCCCTCCAGCCCAATTCCCCCTCTCCTCCAACCGCCCCTCCTCCAAATACCCCCTCCCAGGATTCTGCAAACACCCTGCCCCTAGGTTTGGGGAATGTAGCCACCTCCGAGGAGGTCGAGGGAGTGGCTTCTGGCTCTGGCGTTTTGCAGGACGGTATGTTTTTTGTTTTGTTTTTTGTGCACCACAAACTGTTTGTATGTAATCATGTGTCGTCCCCATTTTTGTGGGCTTTCTGTCGCCTTTTGGAATTTTTGGGGGTTGTCTTTACCTGTTCGTGCTGATTTCACCATACACATATCACACATGTGTGCATTTTTTTTGGGCCCTTGTATTTTTGGCCTACGACATTTTCGGTAGCTGGGTTTTATCCGTGTAATGTTGGTTTTTGGCACAAGCTTTTAAGTTTTGGTTTGCTTGTTTTGTGTTGTTTTTGAATGTTGCTTCATTATTGATGTATTAATCCCCAAACTTTTGTCACCCACAGAGGAACAGAGGCATCAGGCAGAAATCTGTCAGTGTGTGGCCCGTATGCGGGAGCAGGTCACCGGGCTGCTGCAGGGCCTTGACCATCTGGCGGTCCTCCTTAGGAATTAGTTTTTTTTTTTTTTACAAATTGTTTAAAAATAAATCAGTTTTAATTAACGCTCTGTCTCATGCGTTTTGTGTAAATCCAAGATTCTTTACACTGACATAAGTAGACTCTTCAAGCAAGGATTGCCAATTAATCTCACTACAGATTGTGTGTTGTATTTTGAATGCAAACAGGCACAAGAAACACCTACCAGTACCAATGTCATTTTCCTTTTTTGGGGTGGGCAACATTATAGTTTACAACATTTTACAGGTTCCTATTTGGTGGGCAATCTGCTTAGGCCGATCTTACGAAGCCAACTGATTGTACAGGATTCCTTGGTGTGTTGGTTTGTACCCCGAAAACATATTACATTTTAGCTCAACTTGCTTCATTACTGGGTTACCCCTTAGACAAATTTAACGTTTGTGAGTTTAGTTACACTTGCTTCTAACGTGCCCAAAAAGGAAACAAATTACACTCTCCAAATATTTATTCACAACAGAAATCAAAAAACAAAGTGGTCACTCACAAACAAAACACACAGTGATAATCAGAAATACACCACTTACCAAAAACAGGAAACAAACACACAACAAATCAAGAACTGGTTGACGAAGGTCCATGCCCACATGATTCAACAAATATGGCGTTGCAATATGGGTGACATAATATATTCCACAAGTTTCCACATAAAGGTTTTTGAAGGGTAGCAGGAAGTAGTCATCGTGGGAGTGCCAAAGATTATGCAAACAAACAGAAGATGGGGCAAAAATTAATTTAAAAAAAGATGAACGCAAACAAACCGTAACACATTGGGTATAAACACTGTTGTTTGGTCAATAATTACCTAAAATATCGGGCCACCACGTCATCGCGTATGGCCCCCCCACATACTGACCTCGGGGGGGCCATCCTCAGGTAAGGCATCCTCTGGCTGCATTGGGACACCACTCCTTATGGCGATGTTGTGAAATATCCCACACAGGACCACAATTTTCGAAACCATATCCGGCAAATACATGAGCTCGCCACCAGAGCGGTGGAGGCATCTGAATCGGCCTTTTAAAAGGCCGATACAGCGCTCCACCACTTGCCTGGTGGCTGTAAGTGCGGTATTAAACTCACTTTGTGGGCCTGGTGTGGGAGCCAAATAAGGAGTGAGCAGCCAGGGCATGCAAGGGTAGCCACTGTCTCCTGTGAAAAAGAATAGACAACATCAGGATCACTGTGTATCAAGCTTAGCATTGTTATGTACTAAAGGTATCCACTTACCCAGAAGCCACGCATCACCAGCTTGTAGGTTGGTTAATTTGTGCCATATCCCTGATTGCCGGATGACGAAGGAGTCATGTGCACTTCCTGGTAATTTTGCATTCAGGGACAGGATCTGGAGGGAGGCATCACATACCACCATTACATTCAGGGAGTGATAGTGTTTACGGTTGCGAAATATGGCCTCCAGCCGTGCTGGAGGCTGAAGTGGTATGTGAGTACCATCCACAACCCCTATGATGTGTGGGAAGCCAGCTATTTGGTAAAAATTGGCCTTGGCCACACTAAGGGCACCCATATCCAAAGGCATTTTAATAAAATGATGGAGGTGCTTGAAAGGTGCCTCCATCACTGCCCTCAGGATCCTGGAAAAGGAGGATTGTGAGATGCCCGCCACTATTCCCACCGTTGTTTGAAATGATCCTGAGGCACAGAAATGTAACACCGCCATAAATTGCGTAAGTGGTGGTATTGCTGTTGGACTGTCAATTTGCCGCTCAAAATCACTCTCTATTAATGAGAGAGTGTCTATGATGATTTTGGGAGGAAGACGGTAGCATCTTAAAACCTCATCATCGGGCATTCCAAAAAGGGTGACACGTGTTCGAAATATCTGGGGCCTTGCACGCCTACGATGCCTACGCCTGGGACGAGATTGAGGTTGGTCGGCTTCCGGGAGCATGGCCAGAACAATCCGCCCCAGATAAACCTGAAATGGCAAGATTTGAATGTAAGGCTTTTTACCCACCCCAAAAGAAAATTAAAACAACTTAGCTTGATGATACCATCCATTGCTGCTTACATGCCGGGGTATTGTCATGATACGTCCAAACTGAAAATATTCCCAATATTAATAAAAAAAAGTTTAGTCTGTGCATTTATGTTTCTAAATTTGGTGCAAGACAAAACATAAAATAGGCAAAACACACATTTGGGCAACGAGCAAAATGACATTGCACACAGTACGTCAAATTGGGGTCAAATGTAAGCCAAAAATGCTAAAGGGAAAACACAAACAATTTTACAGGATGAATAAGCATTTAAAAATGCGCTAATTAGTTCGCCAATACAAGTCACTATACAAACAGAGAAAAATGCGCTAATTAGTTCGCCAATACAAGTCACTATACAAACAGAGAAAAATGCGCTAATTAGTTCGCCAATACAAGTCACTATACAAACAGAGAAAAATGCGCTAATTAGTTTGCCAATGCAAGTAAAAAAATGGACTTACCAAGAGCAAATATATAAGATTCCCAATCAAAAGGTCTTTGGGGCCGAAAGAAAACAAAACCTAAAAGAGATGAAATTAGGGGTAAAAAAATTAAGAACAATAACAAACAGAAGGAGACACCAATTGAACCAAAGTTAGACTTCACAAAACTTACCAAATCAAGAAACGAGGTAAAAAAAAAATCCCAAAAAAAAGCGACCGGAGAATAAAAACGCAACTCTAGCAAACAAAATAAACTCCAAACGCCAACTCCTTAATCCGCAAACAAGAAACTCCAACCAAGGTAACCTCCAACAATCCAAAAATGCCACCTCGACTCGAGACACACCAAGCCATAAATAGTGTTTAGTTTCCCGCAAAAATTAAGGAGGGATCATAGGAACGCACAATCAATGATGCGGCCGCAAAATAAGGACGCATGTATAAATACGTCACGAAACAACATTTAAATTCTGGTGTATTTCTTTTTTGGAGCTCAGACATGGCTACAGACCAGGGAAACAATGGACAACAGTCAGGCGGTAAGTCTTTCATGCATTTTGTCTCAATGATTAATTTGAAACATAATATTGGGCAAGTTGTGAAGTTGAGAAATCTGCATATTTACACAAATAGGTGAGGAGGATGACATGGAAGAGGCTGCTGGGCCCAGTATTCCGGGCAAAGCTGCCAAAAAGAAAAGGCAGCCACATTTCACAAGAAAGGAGATGGAGGTTTTGATTCAGAAGTGTGTGGACATCCTGCCACAGGCAGACAGGAATATGAGTACAAGCCAGAAGTGGAGAATGTGGGAAGAGGTAGCCGTTGCTGTCAATAGGGTGGGTGATTATGTCCGTCTAGCCCGGGATGTCAAACGGCGGTAAGTAAACACTTGCCCCCCCTATAAACAAACCCCATTTTAAACAAAAGGATAATGGTTCCAATTTTATCCCACAGATGGGGCGACTTCAAATATCGCCTAAAGCAAAAACTGGCGGACAGGGCTAGGCATGCAAGGGGGACAGGTGGGGGTCCCACCCCTGTGTCATTGGAGTTGACGGATTTAGAAGAGCTGGCACAGGGGTGTGTGCAGCCTGTGGAGGTGTTTGGCGTGTCCAACATGGATACGTACATGCCAGACTTTGCGGCTCCTCATGTTGTCCCAGGTAAATCTTGTGATGTCACCAACTCTGAAATGTTATTGTGCCAATATGTAGATTCTAGTGTGAGTCTTTTCTCATTTTTCCAAACAGAGACACAGGCGGATGAGTCTGCTCCAGAGGGGAGCCTTGGCCGCAGAATTTCTGCTGGCTCTGCAGGGGAGGAACCAGTACATCCGGCTGAGGACCCTGCTGAAGCCAGTCCAGGGCAATCCCCCTCGCAGGCAGTGGCCCTCCTCACAGAACTCAATTTCAAATCGGATTTCCATACGGAGATTCTGCAGAGGATGGACGCCAGTTTGATACGGGTGGCTGAGGCCCTGGAGCAAAATGCTGCGGCCAACGTGACCATTGGTCAGGCCCTGGCGGAAAATACCAGGGCCAACATCCGCATCGCCAATGCCCTGGAGCAGCTCGTTCGCCAGCACATGGTGGAGCCGACCTCCCTTCCTGCCGGAACATCAGGATCCTCCACCTCTGGCACAACATCAGCCAATCCTCCAAATGTGCCTAGCCCTGTGCCTAGTCCAGAGGCCACAACATCTGCCTCTGGACAGGCCAGCCCGATGACATCCCAGACACGGTCTGGCGCTCTCCCTCCCCCAGCCAAACGGGTGAAAAAACGGTGACAGCAATGGCGACTTTTCCCCTACTCCTTCTGTGCTTGGCTCATATTCCTTTCTGGTCAAAACTTCCCTCTCCTTTCTTGTGAATTGTTTTTAATTTTGTGTTCTACGTTTCATAAATCTTTTATGTTGGCCCAATTATTGTAACTTTGGGAATGAACCCTGCAAAAAATCTTTGCCAAAAATCAGTTATTTATTTTAGTTTTTGTTTGAGCAATAAAAATAAAAAAAAAATCTGACATTGTATTCTCACATTATTGTCAAAATGGATTACATTTAATCCTGGGCCAAAAGGCAAAAACTGGCAAAAACCACATTTTACATGAAAAAAAAAAAAGGGCTCTTTAAGGAACGTTTAAAATGTAACATAACGATACAAATTCAACAGGCCAAAAGAAAAAGGTAAAAACAAAAAAAACATGATGACATTATTGTTACAATAGGCCCTAACCAACAAATTGAGCCCAAAAGAAACACCCACAAATGTACGCAAATTGATTGTGTAATCATGACATTAGCAGCTATGATTTCCACCTGCGTACGCTTTTGTGCTAACCCAAAAAACTGCTTTAAAAACACATACCAAGCTGGTTTTCAATCCAACACTAATTGCTGTTCTGACCACCCGCGATTAATCGCTGCAACATCGTGGAGTGCCGGGATGGAGGAGAAGGCCATCGCCAATGTGGTCGAGTAATCCAGACCCTAAGCTCTGCGAGCATTTTGAAGGGAAAGAGGATCATCCAGTGACGTATGAGTCGGTCCGTACACATTTTACGCTCGCATCTGCTAATGTATGTACGCCCCAAAAACGCCTCGACACGCCTGCGTTTTTCCATCTCCACCCCCGTCAACACCCAAAAACGCCCTGTTCTGTCAATCACATTGGACATGTCACTTCCTGTACGCTTTTTTACGAACGAGACAAAATAAGCTCGCAATCTGCCGTACGCACATGCGCAGTGTTACACCGATGCATGCGCGGTTAGTCAACATCGGAACGCAACGAGAGTACTGCTGTTTGCGTACGGCTCTGAATGAGGGCCATTGTTTCCTTTACACCACTGGCGTGCAGGGACAGCACAGGCATGGCACGTCAGCCGTCCTGCACAGTAGATATTTCCGGCTGTAACATAGCGACTGTGCCGTGGCTGTGCCGCGTGAAAGGAGCCAGCGGATTCCCTGCTTTACTATATTTCACAGCCGGCTAAAAACCGGCAAATGTGAAATAGCTCTAAGAGTATTTAGCCTGATTCCAAGAACAGGAAGTTACTTTCTTATCGTATATCACAGCTAGTCTGCATCTGGCTCTTTAATACTACTGGATCCAGCTCGCATCTCTGTCACCTGTGCCTTCCTGAGCATAGTCGCGTCTGGATTCCTAGGGGTAAATTTACTAAAGTGAAAGTTTTTAGAAGTGAGTTTTAGAAGAGATGTTGCCCATAGCAACCAACCAGATTCTATTTAACATTTAACTAGCACTTTCTAGAAGATAATAGCTAGAATCTGATTGGTTGCTATTGGCAACATCTCTTCTATAACACACTTGTAAAAACTCTCACTTTAGTAAATTTACCCCCTAGAGTCTTGCGTTTATTTTACCTCAAGTCTTGTCTCAGTTTATCCCAGTTCTGGCTCATTTTACCAAGTTTCCTGTGTCTCCTCCTGTACTGTTCCCAAGCACTAGTTTCAGTAGCTTTCCCTGCACCTGAGTTCCCTGCACAGCTACTGCATGCTGTGACTGAATCTTCGGTATATCAAGTTCACTACCTGTATCTGAGTTCCCTGCACAAATCACTTATATGCTGTGACTGAGGGGTCTATTTACTAAGCTGAGGGATGTGCAGGCTCGGTTTTACTCGGATCTCAAAACTGCATTTTATTGGCTATCGCCTATCATGTGTTTTGGATAGCCAATATAATAAATCCGAATTTGCGGTAAAGTGGCGATAAGAACCGAGTAAATCCGAGCCTGCACATCCCTTTGGAGATAAAGTGAACAATGATAAGGTACCAGCCAATCAGCTCTTAACTGCCATGTCACAGGCTGTGTTTGAAAAATGGCAGTTAGGAGCTGATTGGCTGGTACCTTATCACCGTTCACTTTATCTCCTAACACAGCTTAGTAAATAGACCCCTGAATCTTCTGTGTATCAGGTTCACCAACCTGTGTCTGAGTTCCCTGCACAGTTCCGAGACTGAATCTTCATTGTATAAGGGCCCTCATTCAGAGCCGTACGCTCTGAGCAGAGCGCACGCTCTGAATGAGGGCCGTCCTCCATAATTATGGAGCGTCCTCCTGGACGCTCGTATAGCTGTGAGTCACCACCTACAGCATATACGAAAGTGCAGTTTGATGGCCGCAATGGTCTTGACCATCGCGACCATCGCGACCATCGCCACTGCGACCCGGAGCCTGCGGTTGAGTTTTTCAACCGCAAGGCCCGGAGTGATTTTGGCTCTATCAGAGCCAAAATCACTCCCACTGACATCACTAGTGATGTCAGTGGGCCGGCTTCTGACGGTAGGCGTTCCCTTGGGAACGCCCCCGTCAGGGAGGCACGCCCACCAAAGGGGGCGTGCTGTCAATCAACATCGACAGCACACCCCCTTTGATCAGACACAACGAGCAAAGGAAAGTCCTTCGCTCGTCGCGTCTGGCGCATGCGCACGACGGAGCTCCCACCTTCGTGCGCATGCGCAGTGCACAGCATCGACCCACTTGCGAGCGGACAGCCGCGTTTGCGAGTGGGTCTGAATCAGGCCCAAAGTTCACTAACCAGTGTCTGAGTTCCCTCGACAGTTACTTGGACCTACAGAGTGAATATGCAGTAAACAGTGTCTGAGCTACCTGCACGGTATGTCCATTCCGTGACTGGATCTATAGAGTATCTTTACACTACCCTGCATCCACATCTTCTGAGTTACCCAAAGCATCCAGTACCTGACCTTCCATTATTCATTGTCACTCCCAACTGGTCTGTTCCTGTCCTTCTGTGTTACTTCTTGGTGTGTCCAACAACATCTCATAGTGCATCATTTCCACTCATTATTGCAGTGACATTTCCTAGTCACCTCGTCACTCCCAGGTCCCTAACCAGAGGGACGCGACCTGCTCACTCGGTGTGGCGAAAGCCATATCCCAACAGGAGGGATCACTGGTGAAGACCACCGAGTGGGTTAGACTCCATGCTTATAGTTAGGTCTAGCCAACACCTGGGACTGACCTCTATTGAGGATACTAGCACTGTCACTCCCCTCACTGCCTCCTAGCCATCCTAACCCTCCAGCTCCCTGTCCTCCTCAGAGGAATTCCTAGCTTCGGATTGTGACAGGGGGCCCGTGACAAAGACTGCACACTGGCCCCCTCCTCTCTTGCTACGCCCCTGTCAGGAAGCACTGGTTTGTTGCAAAAAGTTATTTAAATATCTGACATAAGTGAATTGTTTTGGAAGAAATGATTAAGTACTAAAAAATATTGCATTGTTTAATCTTTCTACAAATTCTATTGTAGGATGAAATGTATTAAATGATTGATTCCAGCATAGCTGACTAATGGATAATTCCATGATAATTCTGCAGATCGTTTAGTAAGTAAATGAATGCTTATAAAGTGCTGTAATTTTTAGATGTAAGCAATATTTTCGACATATTAATGGCTCTGATTAAAGGTTAATTGGCTGTCACATGTCTGAGCCTTTCAGGTATTGCCCAGATGGTAACTTTAATAACTAATTAAATAAAACACTATTTAAAAAGATATAAATGTATATGATGTGTAGCAGCACAGTAGAGAACAGCATGCAGTACACAGCACCACAGCACAAAGATGAGTCATATTAATCTTTAAATGACAATAACGTTTTGCTCTTCGTTAATATTTTTAGACTTCTTTTATATTTCATACACGGAGATGCAACCACTAGATGGCACATCTGTATTGTAACAATTCTTAGGGCCAATATGAAATTAATTAAATCTGCGCCTGAGTCAATTCCTTTATTAATCACAACATTTACCAATTTTTTGTGTATTGTTCTTTAGTAGTAGGCAGCATTATTTCTGAATACCAGCAGCAAATGAATTAGTCACGGTTAGCGTATGATTAATAATTTTGTTTCATACTAAACTACTGTACAATCTCCATAGTCCTAATGACACAACAAGCTTATAATAACCTGTGCTACAAATGATGACACTCCCATGTGACTCTTACACCTAGAAGTACAATGATAACAGACCACATTCTGCTCAGGGTTGTTTATTTACTACATATTTCCAGCTGTGTGATGTAGCAGATGGCTCTGTAGCCTTGCATCCATTGTGTTCTGTGCTGTCTATGGTCCACCAGGTGATGATGTCAGAAGCTGTTGGCACCAGTTACAGCTGGAAATGGTCATGTTATTAATAGGCACGTCTCCTATAATAATAACGGTGTCTGCGATTGGGACCTATATTAGGAGAAAGCAATGAGAGAGCTTAGAGTCAAAATTCAGTTATAAATGGGCCTGATTCAGAGACGGACGGTAATGCCAACGCAGCTGCATACTCTCACGGATCGCAGTTGCTAAAATATGCTAATGCCTTCCAAAGCCTACCCGAGCATAGGGATGCCCACTGCTGCCTTTTCATATGCGTACAATGATGTGCAACAGCGTAAACATCGGTACCATCGATGCACATCGGGCAGTCATGCGCACGTAAGTCATGTCTGACCAGCCGCAAACACTGCAGCGCTCCTGACACACAGAGCGGTCTCATGCTGCACAGGAGATTGCAATGCCTAATTTATGCACACCCACAAAACGGTGCTTAAATGGTCAGACACACCTGTGTTTTTCTAACCACCCTCACCTGGTTACCACCCCCAAACACTGACTGTCATTCACTTTGCAAGTGGATCCTCTGTGTATGAGTGATTGCAATGCAATCGTTGTGTATGCGCACTGCGGTGATCATGCATGCCCATTAGCAAACAATCGCTCAATCTTCATAAAAAATCGTCATTGCGTCCGTCTCTGATTTAGGCCCAATGTTTCTTTATCACTCTCATTTAATGAACCTATTGTATTCCATAGATCAGGGGTTCCCAACCATGGTCCTCAAGGCACACTAACAGTCCAGGTTTTAGGGATAGCCATACTTGAGCACAAGTGACTTAATTAGTACCTCAGTTATACTGATTTAACCATCTGTGCACAATCATGGATATCACTAAAACCAGGACTGTTAGTGTGCCTTCAGGACCGTGGTTGGGAATCACTGCCATAGATAATCACACTTACCTCTAGTGCGAGGTCTCCTGGTCCTCCTCTGTTTGTGCCTTCTGATCTGTCTATAAGCCATGATACTTTGATGTAATCTGCTTTCAACAAGGAGCTGGTGACTAATGTAATGTTGGTTCCTAGTTTCTAGCTTTACTCTGTGAGACAACTATGACACTCCCTTTGTGTGGTAGCTGTGATGTCACACATGTGATGTAAGTCAGACTTGGGTAGGGCTTGTGTATACTGCTGATATAGCATATGTATATGCCAGTATATAGCATATTTTACTAGATGGCAATTTTAACAATAAACCTCTAGCTAAGCGGAGATAGCAAATTCCATTGTTTGAATAGAATAATGGACAATAGCACACGCAATAAGGGGTCTATTTACTAAGCAGTGTTAGGACTAGGAGACAGAACGAAAAGTGATAAGGTGCCAGCCAATCAGTTCCTAACTGTCATCTCACAGGCTGTATTTGAAAAATTACAGTTGGGAGCTGATTGGCTGGCACCTTATCACTTTCTTATCACTTTTCGCTCTGTCTCCTAACACTGCTTAGTAAATAGACCCCTAATTGATATACGAGCCACTGGGTAGCTAGCTTAATGCCACCATATGATGATGAAATATTTGCTGGGTCTGAGACAGAAACAATAATGTATTTGAATAAGCGATTGTGTTCTGCTACCTTCCTGCCTGCTAAAGACAACCCCTAACAGAAGACTAATGTACTGTTTATGGGCGTTTAAGCTGCCCTGTGAGTAAATAAATAAATAAATAATATCTTGTATTTTTCCTATGGCTCCAAAATACAGTCTGTTACCCTCTTAGGGGCCTATTCATCATCAGAGGCTGTATGGCCTCTGTATCCAACTCGCAGCAGGGGAAACGTGACACCGGAGCAATTCATCATTGTTCCGGTGCGAGGACAGCTGCTCTGAAAAGCAGTTGTCCCCTCGGTTAGTATTGCAGCTACAGAAGTAACTGTGTTACTTACCTCCTCCCCGTTGTCCTTCCCGAGATCAAGTGCCGAGAACAAATGCCGTCTGAAGATGGCGCTTGTTCTCGGAAGCAAAGTTTGCTGAATATCAGGGGGTCCATTTGGGACCCCTGATCAGGAATAGCCGGTAACCTAAATATACTAGCGTTTCCGCATGGTTACCGGGCCATTTATCGGTTAATGAATAGGCCCCTTAATTACATACATTACTTCTTTAAGAGTAATTTTTCAGTGCCCTTAGACTTATTGGGAATCTCCCATGCTTATGAATCCTCTGAATTGCTCTTGCCATGTATGTGACAGTCTCCATCTTATCATCATTTTATATTTATTATGAGCCACAAGATGTGTGCAGTGGAATAACGGAGGAGCTTACTTCATTCTTTCATTTGTCAGACAGCGCTAGTGGGAAGGTCTCCAAATTTGTGTATTAGTTGTTATACTGAGGTGTGGGGAATCACCACTCAGGTTTCCATTCCATAGGCAGCAGTCTCATGCACACCTAAGATACCCATGGTTTATATTTTATATTTTACAGTGAAATACATGGAGTAGACAGAAAAATGCAAATGTAATAAACAGCTTAATTTGAGTACAAAGCATAAATATAAACACTGCAATAAAACCTCTGACAGGTACAAGGGAGGAGTAGGGCAACTCTCTATAGCTAGAGTTAGCAGGCAGTGGAGAGTCGCATGGGGAAGGCATAACAGCACTCAATGATCCTGTACCTATTGTATGGGTAAGTAGACAGTGTCAGAGTTGTTCAAGGTGAGAAGGAGACAAAAGACAAGCACAGGGTTACCATCTTTTCATTTTTAAATTCTTAGACATGGGGCATGGCCAGGGCAGTAGAGTTACGCCCATTTTATTTGTGAGTGTTCAGGCCACTTTCATACCACTCTCATAAAAAAGACCTTTATATGCCTAAAAGCCCCGTCATGCAACTTTATATGCCATCAAAGCCATCTTGTGACCCTTTATATGCCATCAAGGCCAACTCATGACCATTTATATGCCATCAGAGCTTTTAATATAATAAAAATAATAGATTTTAAATTGCACCTGGAATTAACATTAGGTATATTTGTATGACTCTTATGGATGGAATGGGATTGAAATACCAACAGCTGTTTAGCTGGCAGTTCAAATCCTGACTACGGCAGTCCGACAGGAGGACATCCCGACGCCGGCTGGTAAGTACTCTAAAACTCCCTTCTCCCCCCCCCTCAACCCTAACCATCCCTTAGTGGTGCCTAACCCTAAACCTCCCAGGGGGTGCCTTACCCTAAGTTTCCCCGGGGGTGCCTAAACCTAACCCCCCCTTCCGCATCCTAAGCCTAACCCTCCTGGGGGGGGTGCCTATCCCTAACCTCCCCCTAGTGGTGCCTAACCCTAACCTTCCCTGGGGGTTTCCTAACCCTAAGTCCCCCTGGGGGTCCCTACACCTACCCCCCCATCACTAAGTAGTATACTTACCCGGCTCTTGACAATTGGATGGCGGGGGGCCAGGCTTCCGGCGTCGGGATTAAGATAGGGTACAGGTAGGCTTAGGGGAGAATAAAAGACAGATCTACACACAAAGAGGGAGCAAGAAATAGACACAAATACATAAACAGAAGGGTGAGAGGGAAACAGACAGGGGGAGAGAGATAACAGACATGCAAATGGCAAAGAGATGTGCACACATACACACATACAAAGTGGTGGTGGGGGGGCAGAGGCACACATGAGGAGACAGATGTAGAGAGATTTACCTAAAAATAAATCCTGCCTCTATTAACAGCAGGGAATGAGGAGAATCAACTCTATCATAGGATGCCCATCAGTGGGCTAGCCATCGATGGTACCATTAGTGATTACCGTCATGACACAAAACCGTCTACAGTGAACCATCGATGGTTTGCACCCATCGATAGGCATTGTGGGCCGCAGGCCAATCAGCATTGGAGTTGGTGATTAGCGGGCACCCGGGGCATGGCTAAGCTCTGTGTGATGGGAAAAAGAAAAACATTGGTTCCCAGTCTGTCATTGATAGTGGAGAACCATTGGACCATCAACCATTGGTGGTTAACTATCGATGGTTGTTAACTATCGAGAGTCGATGTCCATCCCTACTCTCTCAGTCTGCTGAAACGGGAAGCAATCGGGAAGCCGACTGCCTAAATACCGGCAGCCGGCTTCCCGACTGTCATATCCCGGCAAGAGTGAAATGCTGGGCGTCTAGATGTAGACGCCCGCATTTCCCCGACGCCAGGAGACCGGCACCCGGCATCACGATCGTAGTGATGCCGGGTGCCGCGGGGGGGGGGGTTAGGTTTAGGGCTCCCGGGGGGGACTTAGGGTTAGGCACCCCCCCGGGAGGGTTAAGGCTAGGCTAGGGGGAGGGAGGGTTAGGCACCCCGAGGGGGGACTTAGGGTTAGGCACCCCCCCGGGGGACTTAGGTTTACGCAGCGGGGAAGGGGGTGGTTAGGGTTAGGCACTTAGAGGGGGGATTAGGTTAGGCACTTGTGGGGGAAGTTAGGGTTAGGCACCCCTAAGGAGGGGTAAGGAGGGTTAGGGTTAGGGGGGTTAGGTTAGGTTAGTAAATACTCACCTATCCACGATCGGGATTTCCATGCGGCCGGCGATATTTCATACCCATTCCGCTGAAACTATTCCGCTGAAACTTATCTTGTCGCAGCACGAGGAAAACACCTGCTTCTCACTCTTTTATTGTAACAGTCTGGTTTGAGCGGCAACAGCAGTCACTACACACTATTAGCACTGTTTACATTGCTGCATGCAGCAGAGGGGACAGTGGGCCTGATTCAGAGCCGGACGCTCTTTAAGAGCGCTCGCTCTGAATCAGGGCATTTTTTTCTCCTTTTTTGTTGCGGCCTCCTGGCCGCTTGCTAAGCTGTGGGTGACCACCCACAGCTTTTGCGAGTGGCCAGGTGATGGTCGTGATGGTCGCGAGCATCGGGGCTTGCGACGAGACCCTTGTGGTAGGGTCTCGTCCGTCGCAAGCCCCAGAGAGCTTCCTGCTCTAACAGAGCAGGAAGCTCTCCACTGACATCACTGGTGATTTCAGTGGTGCCTCCCACAAACGGCAGGGGTTCCTTCGGGAACGCCTCCGTTCGTGTAGCCACCCCCCCTCCCCGCCTACAAAACGGGGCGAGCTGTCGATCAACATCAAAAGCCGCCCCTTTTGTAGTGAGTCCCGGAGCAAGAGAATTTCTCTCTCGCTCTGGGGCTTGCACATGCACGCGCCGCACGTTCGCGGTACCCCACCAGCAACCCGCTTGCGAGCGCTATGCGCTCACGAGCGGGTCTGAATCAGGCCCAGTGTCCCTCACCTGGGTGGTGCTGGGAGTGGCATCTGTGCTCCTCAAATGGAGTAGCCATGCGCTGCTTCTCTATGGCCGGCAATAGTGTGGATCATGCTGCAGCTGGCAACAGGAGGTGGTGATTCCAGCTCTCTGAGAGCTTCCAGGTATCCAGAAAATTCCCTAAGTGCACCACTGGGAAGTCAAAGGGGCAAATACGTCATTATAGAAGAAGAGGTACATGATGATCTGATTAACGTCATCAGGACCCCTGCTGCACCATAGCATACATAATCTATGCACTGTCTATTTCACAACAAAGAAAAGCAAGATCTAGGAGAGTGCACTACTCTCCTGGGATTTAAAAAGATCTTCCTGAAAATAATGTCTCCGAATATTCCTGGAGAGCAGCCATACACATACAGTAGGGCCCATTTAACAATAATCACATTCTCAATGCAATTGGGGCATGATGTTAGCTCCCAAAATCACATTGCAGTTTGTGATAATACAGCTGGAATATATCAAATACAGCATGCAGGGACAGGGGCTATGAAAGGAGCCCATCCCTGTAATGTGTTTGTAGTGAAGTGACTGCATCAGCGATCTCTTCACTCCTCTATCGGGACTCCTGCGCATGCATGGCATACTGACCACGCATGTGCTGCAGCCATTGACATGGAGAGTTCCAGAGGAACCCTCTCCTGTTAAATTTTGCGAAGTATATTCCATAGGCTAGAGCAGCTAACACCATCTTCAGATGGCATTAGCTGTGGGGCCAAACTCCTGAGTGCTTCCCCCCCCCCCCTCCCCTCCCATACTCTCTCCCTGCAATTGACTTTGTCTAGTTCTTCTCTTCCACAATTGAGGCAATCCATCACAAAATGTCCTCCTATCTCCCTGCTGCAGCCCCACCTCTCCCAACATCCACTCCTCCCAGCCAAAACACCTTGTGCTCCTTCCATCCCTAACAGGGGTGACAAGGTCACTCCCTCATCTTGTCCTCTCCCCCCTGCACCTGCCCCCTTAAGCCCCTCCCTTCTCACCTCCTCCACTCACTCTCCACCACAGCCTGCTCCCACCTTGCTCAACTCTTCAATTTATCTCTCCACCGACATCTTTCCCTCACCGTTCAAACATGCTCTTGTCACACCTATTCTAAAAAAAAACCGTGACCCGTCCTCACCAGCTAACTGCCACCCCATTTCTTTTCTACCTTTCACCTCCAAACTACTTGAGCGGCTTGTCTACAACCGCCCCACCAGCTACTTCTTTGATAACTCCATCCCTGATCCTATGCAATCTGGCTTTCACCCAACTCAGTCCACTGAAACTACCCTGGTCAAAGTCACCAATGACCTGCTCGCAGCCAAATCCAGGGGCCACTACTCTCTGCTCATCCTCCTAGTCCTCTCTGCAGCCTTCAACACCATGGATCATCCTCTTCTCCTCCGCACCCTTCAGATTGTTGGACTCTCTCTAACACCATCCATGCCACCGTCTTATCTCACCAACCTCTCTTCTTTTGTGTCTGCCTCCGGCTCCACCTCCGCCCTTGCATCCTTCCCGTTGGTGTACCGCAGGCAGGGCTGCCATCAGAAATTGTGGGGCCCGGGACTGCCTATTTTGTCAGTACCGGGCCCCCTCCCCCACCTTATCAATAAAAATAAAACAAAAATTGTCAAATGTTTTTGGGCAAAAATTATTAAGCTTTTTCCCCACTACACTCCCCCCGGCCCTGTGTATTAAATCCAATATGTGCCATGATCTGCCCCGCTCATTCCCCACTTCCTCCCCCCCTCCCCCGTTTATTAAATCC
This sequence comes from Taudactylus pleione, assembly GCA_031769625.1. Classification (NCBI taxonomy): domain Eukaryota; kingdom Metazoa; phylum Chordata; class Amphibia; order Anura; family Myobatrachidae; genus Taudactylus; species Taudactylus pleione. Next base: position 9,112,046 of record JAUIMM010000340.1, on the reverse strand, counting down.
AGTCTCCCCGTTTGTTAAATCCAGTCTGTGCCCTGCCCAGCTCTTTTTTCCAAACCACTCCACCCCCCATCCTGTTTATTATTATTAAATCCATCTGCCATCTCCCCGCTGTGCATAGCTTTTACCCACTTACCTTATTTCCTTTAAGAAGGCTCCGAGTTCCCCGCTCTGGCTCCGGCTTCTTCTCCGCTTCCTCCCTGGCATAGATGCTGCTCCTCTTGATCCGCAGCTTCTCCGACCTCGCCCTCCAGTAGCGCGTGACATCACGCGCGCCGCGGCTAAACAAACTTTATTAAATATAGACAGTAACAGGGGCCAGCAAGTTTCCTTTAGGTGGAGCGTGCGGAGCGACTCGAGCGGGTCCGGGCTGCCTCTTCCTCCTCTATTTACTTAATGGTACCGGGACCAAGTCGGCAGCGGCGGGTGGTAGGTAGCAGTGACTGGTGGAGGGCAGTAGCAGCGGCCGGGCCCCCCCCCCCTTTCAGCCAGGGTGCGGGCCCGGGACTCCAGTCCCGGCAGACCCCCCCTGATGGCGGCCCTGACCGCAGGGTTCTGTCCTGCTCTTCTCCCTGTACACCTCTTCACTAGGAGAACTTATCAGTTCCTTCGGCCTCCAATACCACCTCTATGTCGATGACACGCAACTATACCTCTCCTCTCCTGAACTCTCCCTTTCTGTCCTCTCAGGTATCCAGCTGCCTCTGCACCATCTCCTCCTGGATGGCAGAGCGCTCTCTGAAACTCAATGTGTACAAAACTAAACTCATCATCTTCCCCCCTAAGAGAGTCTTCAACCCCACTAATCTCTCTATCACTGTTGACAATACCATCATCTCCCTTGTTCCCCAACTGCGCTGCTTGGGTGTCACCCTTGACTCCATTCTCTCTTTTGCCCCACACATTCAAATATTTAGGTCCTTATTCAATTTGAGGCGAAATGTCGGAATCGGCGATAATTTATTGCCGATGACGTCATTTTCGCCTATTTGAAATATCCCCTATTCAATTACATTGACTTTTCGCCGGTGTGAAAAGTCAATGTAAAAAAACGGGGATAATTTTTCGGCTGCCTTTAGCACGCGAAAAAAAATGCAGAATTGGGGTTCAGGGGTGCAGGCTTAAAAAAAATAGCCTGTACCCTTGGGAATGCCCCCTTAAAATGAAATATGCATAAGTAAGTAATAAAAAAAAAATTCGGGATAGCCCAAAAAAATCATTTAAAAATTTGGGATGCAAAAAAAAAATAGGGGAACACTGTTTAAAAATAGCAAAATAGGTTCAGGGGTATTCTGTAAGTATGCGGCAGGTGTTTTCTAGAATAGGCTATTAGCGGCAGGTGCATTTTTGCTGAATTTTTTTAAAATTAGTTTAGGGACTTAAAAATATGCTAGTACCCATTTTCATGTACCCCAAATTTGATGGGACCACTTTTAAAAATGAAAAAAAAAGCTAAGTGCTCTTCTACATCACTTCTTCAATGTAGGGAAAAAACACCTGCCACGGCTAATTAAAAACCCGACTTTCTTCTACAGGCAAAAACGGGAGTACCCATAGTGACACCCCAGGTCTGGACATCTTTAGGGGGGGTCCTACAATTATTTCCTGAAAATTCACGTATTTTTTCGCGGATCCAAGTTTCGCCTGTTCTAGTTTTTGCCTACTTTGGAACTGAATACGGGGAATACTTTTCCGCCTGGAAAATAGGCGAAGGAGGCGAAAAGTCCCAGCAGGCAAATTGATTACAAGCCTTAATGATAAATAGGCCTCAGTGTCACACAAAAATAAACATAATGGAAACACTTTAGAGGAGAAACCTAGCGATGGTGAAGATATGTTGATCTGTCTGGCCTGACATCACAACTGGGCAGTCATTTAAATTTGCCGGCCCAGATGTGATGTCAGTGTCAGGGGTCCCTGCAGCCAGTGTACAGGCAGTCTGCAGGTCACCTGTGCACACAGGTGACACTGCAGGGCCGACCTGATATGTCTGTGAACGACGTCATTCACAGACATAATGGGTGTACACTACCGCCAATGCCCTCGCAATATATCGTTTGTTGATCGAGCAAATTATATATCAACATAAGAAATAAGAACACAAGCATAAGAAAAATTAACACAAATCCATTGTTCTAATAGAATAATAGACAATAGCTGTTCTTACAGTGCCAACACATTCATGCCTCTCATTGCTTGCTACACGCTGTTCTCACAGAGCCAGCACATACGTGTATCTTGTTACGCGCTACACACTGTCCAAACAGTGCCAACACCTCTGTAAAGTCTATTGCACGCTACACACTGTACAAAGAAATCCCACACTTTGTGTGGAAGCTAATAATAATGATTTAGTCAGTGTGCTATCGTTTGTTCACGTTTGTCATTCCTCTGGGTACAAATGCGGACCTAGGAAACAGGAAAGTGCATACAGCTGCCATTTTATTGAAGATCTGTTATGTGATCTGCAGCTGTGTGCAAAGATCAAGAAAGACTATATTCGTGACATGCAGCCAAACAGTATTGAGATTGTTCATAAGGCACATTCAGTAAAACTAGGGCTTCAAGTTTCAGCAGTAGAGAGCTGCTGCAACTCATAGAAACCATGGATGCCAGGTTGGTATGGCTGTGCGGTACCTAAGAAATAAGGCGATGGTGGCAGCGTATCAGGCCTCAAAATGGCGCATACTTCAAAAGCTGGACTCCCGGCGTTCCTGTCGTACAGCTTGATAGAAGATGGAGTAATCTGAAAAGTTCCTGGCTAGGATCTGCTGAAAGAATGGCCAGCATAAGTATGCATAAAGATGTGGGTATTTTTTATATAATGCGTTATACGAGAGTAGTCGGTGCATATATTATTTTATTTTCATAGCTAATGTATAGTTGTATTTATTATTTTATTAGTTATTAGATAATGTAGAGTTATTGCATCATGGCAATGCAGCAGAAGCCATGTCCAACATGGTCCTTTGATTGTAAAACCCTCTACCACACTGTAAATAGCCAGCTCATTATGTTGGGAATGACGTTTTTTTAAATACAGTCCAGTGGTGTCACTATGTAATATGGTGACATCTGGTGCAGCAGTTTGCAGAGTTCGGACAGGCTGCAAAAAGGGGTGTGGTCTTGTGCCCACAAAGCCACGCCCCCTGGTTTGTGTGGTGTGCTATTTTTGTGTCACCCAATCGGATGGTGTCACTCGTGCAATACGCATCCTGTGCACCCACCTAGTGACACAACTGTGTCAGTCAAGTATCTAACAGCTTGGTTATGTTCTAGTTGCATTCCACATATGTTCACATTTTGTATTGTGTAATTTTGCCCATCTATGGGCCTGATTCAGAGTTCTACGTAAACCCAATGATTCATGGCTATGCACAATTCAGATGTTTTCCAATTGGCGAATGTGCCGATCTCTGGCTGCGACGACTGTCACAGTGCCCCCTTTGCCTCAGCATTATTGATAGGCTGCAGCCATTTGGGGGTAGGGCAGGGGTGGCAACAGTGAGCGTATTACAAAATGTGGTAGATGTTTCCCCCATTTTGTAGGCGTGCTGAGGCCAGGGTCTGTGGCTTCCAACACAGATTTCCTGGCCCCGGCAGAGAAGTTCCGACACTATTCTGAGTAAGCTTAGCTTACTCAGATGGCCGATGGCTGACCAATGTCTTTGGACGCGGCTGTCAGAGTCCAGCCGGGGATTGGCCATCCCTTACCGTCCCGCCGGCTTCCTCTGACTTCCCGAGCAGTCGGGCGGCTGGCGCGGTGACGTGGGAGGAGCTGAGCATTCACCCTGTAGCTGTGGTGTCAGGCGACCCGGTGAGTGGGGATCGCAGTTTCCATCATGGGCGCCGCCATGACACTTTCCCTATGTCAGTACTTCCTTCCCTGAGTGGCCCGGCTGGTCAGCTGACGGAGTGGGCCTATTAGCAGGCTTCCAGGGGTATATATCCGGCTCCTGTGCTCCAGGTAGTTGCCTGAACAATCATTGTTGCCGCTAGTGTAACTAGAGGAGTCTCGTTCTAGGTTCCCGTGCTTCCAGTGTGTTTCTTCCAGAGCTTCTGAGCTATCTCACCACAGTGCCTTTACTATCAACAGCCTGTGTGCAAGTCTAATCTCCATCTCTCCACAGTGCCTTTACTATCAACAGCCTGTGTGGCAGCTAACCTCCATTTCTCCACAGTGCCTTTACTAATCAACAGCCTGTGTGCAAGTTAACCCTCCATCTCACCACAGTGCTTTACCATCACAGCCTGTGTGCAAGTTATCCCTTCATCTCACCACAGTGCTTTTACCATCACAGCCTGTGAGCAAGTTAACCCCTCATCTCACCGCAGTGCTTTTACCATCACAGCCTGTGTGCAAGTTAACCCTTCATCTTATCGCAGAGCTTTTACCATCACAGCCTGTTTGCAAGTTAACCCAGGCTTGCCTACCCTCCCGACTTGGCCGGCAGCCTCCCGATTTTCGGGTGCCGCTCCCGGCCCCCCGGAAAGGCAGGCAAGCCTCCCGGCAGCCGGCAACCCTCCCGACCACCCGACAGAATAAACTAAAAAACCCCACAGCGGGGGGACCGGTGACGCGATTCACGCTGAATCGTGTCATTGTGGCCCCGCCCCCTGCTTCACAAAGCCAAAAATAATGGCATTGTGAAGAGGGGGCGGGGCTATGATGACACAATCACGCAGCTCCACCCCCGGCTCCGCCCCCAAATGGGACATCATGGCCGGGCATGCCCCCTGCTGTTAGCCGACAATCAGCTCCCTCCCGGAAGGAGGGAACTGATTGTCGGCAAGTATGAGTTAACCCTTCATCTCATCGCAGTGCCTTCACCATCACAGCCTGTGTGCAGGTTAACCCTTCATCTCATTGCACCCTAGTGCATGATCTCTGGCCGGCAATCCGGTATATACTTTGTGGGATATCCAGCTGTTACCTCAGCCTACCAATAAATCTCCACACCTCTCTAGCCAGCACCTCAAGTGCCTTTCTCCAGCCAGGAGTTCTATCCCACTCCCCACATGCCTATTCCAGGCATTACCCTTGGGCCACGGGTGTTTTGACTCTCTTTTCCCTGCAGGCCTTCGTCACCAAGTCAAAGGACCGCGACCTACTTACAGGGAGCCGCACAAGCCCATATCCCGCTTGGAGGGGTCACTGGCGAAAACCTCCTTGTGAGTTAGACTCCGCACCATTGACTAGGTCTAGCCAACGACCAAGACTTGTGGATGCGGAGATCATACGTCCAGGCCCCTCGCCTTCGCCTCGTCCCACAGCCACAGACCTCAGCTTTCAAAAACCCGCCTCCCAGCGTGACAGCGGCACTCGGATCTTAAATGTCAGCATTGGGCGTCTTTTGACTTCAGACACTTCAGGCGGCATTACCATATTTTCACATTGTTGCTGCGTCCATAGTCTATTACTATAACAATCCTAAATTATTTTGTTTCTTAAATTGTTTGTGGTTGTGTCCACAGGAAACGACATACCTAGGAAGAAGCCATAGAGGAGTTGGATGGGGCCTCACCCATCAGTCCGCTGCCCATAAATAGGTTAAGATTAACATAACAGGTATTATGATTCAATATTATTTCACATGAAGGGAATCTATATATAGAAAAACCCAATTATCATAATATATATACTGTGTATGTATATACATATGTGTATTGTGGCAGCATCACCAGAGATGGTGCTGGTGAGCAGGAGATTCTGGGACTGATTCAGACCTGCTCGCGAGCGCTGAGCGCTCGCAAGCGGGTTGATGTTGGGCCAGTGCACATGCGCACGAGGGAGCCGGCTCCGTTGTGCGCATGCCGAGACCCGCATAGCGACGGGCAAGCCGTCACTATGGGTCTCGCTACAAAGGGGGCGTGTTGTCGATGGTGAGTGACAGCACGCCCCCTTTGGTGGGCGTGCCGGGGGCGTGGCTCAAGACCATCGCGACCATCGGATTTGCGATGAGACCCTTGTGGTAGGGTCTCGTTGCCGCAAGCCCTAGAGGGCTTTCGGCTCTAACAGAGCCGAAAGCACTCCCACTGATATCACTAGTGATGTCAGTGGGGCCGGCCCCAGACGGTAGGTGTTCCCATGGGATCGCCTCCGTCTGAGCAGCCACTCCCCCGGCCCGCCCATCAAAGGGGGCGTGCTGTCACTCAACATCGACAGCATGCCCCCTTTGGTACGAGACCCGGAGCGACAGCTTGTCCGTCGCTATCTGGGCTCGCGCATGTGCACGATGGAGCCGGCTCCATCGTGCACATGCGCACTGGGCCACCATCGACCGTCTGAATCAGGCCCTATGTTTGTATAGCTGTCAGCCAAGCCAAGCCAGGCTGGAGCCGGCAATAGAGAAGCAGGCAGAGACTTTATTGGCAGACTAGCTGCACCTTGATAGAGAGGGTTCAAGAAGTGACTAGTGCCCTAAACAAGGTAAACAAGGGCTAGGTTGTTTATTATTTTCTGTTTCCTGATTTCCATGCTGGAAGTAAAGCACCATTGAGCTTATTTACTTGGAAGCTGTGCGTGGACCCTCGTTAAGCACCTAAACACTGCACCAATCCACCAATCTACCAAGCTAATTACCCCAAGTTATCACATTTTTATTTATATATATATACATACATACATCACACCCACACACACTAGTGTATCTATAATGTGGATGTGGGATGTAGGGAATATACAATTTCTCTGTCATCCACTAGGGGACACTGGAGGTGCTTACACTGCGCTATAGAGGCGTGGATAACTGGAGCCAGCACTTTAATTAATTTAGAAGTGTGAAGCTCCTCCCCCACTATGCTCCATCAGCCCTCAGTTTAGAAAACTAGGAGTTGGTCACAATCCGTGTGCTCCAGCAACACATCTATTTTATTTATTTAGGTTTTCTTATTTTATACATCTTTTGACACTTTTAGGTACCCTTCGCCACCTCTCTAAAGGTGGGGTCCGGGTACCTGGCACCCTGTCCTTATAGAAGGCAGGAAGGATTGCAAAGCGCTTATATAAAAAGCACTGACAGCTCCTTACCGCCACATCACATTCTCAACAAGAAGAGAAGTGCTGACTGCTGCAGAGAGACTCCATCGGAGACTACGCAGTGAGTAGCCACCTGCGCATCCCCCGGCTCCCAGCAGGGCTGCCATTCTTTCATACACAGCAGCTCATCCTGCATCTCTATAAAGGGGATTGCAGTGTAAGAGACACAGAAGGCTGGATTCCTCTGCTGCCATTCCTGTGCTGCAGGACAAGTACATCCCCTGATTACATCCCTGGTAAAGAGACTGTAAGTAACTGGGGTGTAAGTGCAGGGGAATCTGATCTGTGGGAGGGGGGTTTCTCCTCCTCTGTGTCCCACAGCCTTCTTGTTTTTATCTTGTCTGTGTCTTTTCTGTTTTATGCTGTGTTTCTCTGAGTGACTGTGTGTACCATGTCCAACAGAACCAAGGCTTCTCAAAAGCTGTTTGTCTGTTCCAAGTGTAACAACAAACAGACCAAGCCACATGCCACTGGGTCCACGTTATGTGATGCTTGTATAACAACGGATTCAGAGATGGCGAATAATAGCTCTCCTGCTCCGCCATGGGCCGCTGACATGGTAGGAGTTATGTCAGACTTATCATCGGAGTTGGCTGAGGTGCGCAGGTGTCAACATCCCTGGGTAGCTGGCTTAACCAAGTTTCTAGACACCCTGGTTCAGGCGATGGGTACAGCGGTGACTGCACCCTCCACTTCCTACCAAAAACTGTCACAAAAGTGTACTCTAACGACTGTTCTCCAGTCAGAAGAGTCGGACGAAGAATTCCTCACCACAGAGGATACCGAAGAGGGTGAATTGGAGGAAGTTTTACAAGAAACCCCTCAGGAGTTAGAGTCCGCCTCCCCTGGGGTGGAATCTCTAATCTTGGCAGTCAGAAAGGTCCTTAATTTGCCTGAGGAGATAGTTACTGCATCCCAGGAGTGTGAGCTATTTCACGAACAACCTAAGAGTTCGGCGGTTTTTCCGTTCTCACAACAACTTCAACAACAGTTATCAGTGGCCTGGAAACAGCCAGATAAGCGGTTCCAAATTCCACGTAGGTTTCCGTCTAGCTACCCTTTTCCATCATCCATGATGGAATAGTGGGAAACACCTCCTCCTGTAGATGCATCTGTTTTCTAAGAAAACAGCACTTCCGGTGCCGGGAGCTACTTTTTTAAAGGACCCTTCAGATCGTAAGTTGGAGACAACAATAAGATCTATATATAGCGCAGCGGGAGCTCAACTTAGTCCTACCCTTGTTACTGCCTGGGTTAACAAGGCTGTGGTTTGCTGGGCTGACCAGTTGATTACAGGTTTGGACTCAGGTACTTCCAGAGCAGAATTACGTCTACTAGCAGAACACATCCGTGAGTCTGCAGTTTACTTGGGAGAAGCTTCTAAGGATATTAGTCAGTTTAGTGCTCGCATATCTGCATCTGCTATATCAGGACGCAGAGCTCTGTGGTTGCGCGCTTGGCAGGCAGACGCAGAGTCCAAGCATGCGGTTGAGGCAGGGGCGTTTCTATAGAGGAGGAGGCCCGTGTGCAGTCTCCGACACGGGCCCCCTCCTCTCCGTCTGGCAGCTGGCAGTGCACTGAGCTGTGTGCGGCCAGCGCCGGAGTTATAGACTCTGGGCACTAGAGTGTGGCCAGAGTCTATAATGTATGCACAGGTCACCGGGAAAATGGCTGCAGCAGCCATTTTCCCTGTACTGCGCATGCGCAAATGATGGGAAAATGGCCACCATGGACATTTTCCAGTCGTTTTACAGCGCCGGACCCCCACGCCGATGTGGGACTCTGGAGAGGTAAGTAATATTATGGGTGCAGGGTGTGCAGTGTGGGGCCCCCCTGGACCTAGGGGCCCGTGTTCCCCACACACCCTGCACCCATTATAGATACGCCCCTGAGTTGAGGGTTTACCATTCATGGGGGACATGCTTTTTGGCCCGGAATTGGACAAGTGGATATCCCAGGCCACGGGGGGTAAGTCCTCTTTCCTCCCGTCTACTGCTCCGGCTCCCAGAAGACCTTATACTGGACCTTCATTTCATTCCTTTCGAGCGCCTCATTCCTTTTGTGGTAGAGCCAGAGGTGCTCCCATGCAACCGAGAGGCGGCAGAGGTAGAGGTCGTCCACACACGGTTGCACATAGACCAGAGCCTAAACCGGCTGAGAAACAGGTGGCATGACGGTTTTCTGTCCCACCTGGGGTCTCCTGCAGTGGGAGCCCGCTTGCAAGAATTTCAAGTTCTACAGGAGGCTATCAGGTCTCTATTAGTGTCATCTGTGCTAGTTCCGGTTCCGGAGCATCAGCGAGGTATGGGGTTTTACTCAAACCTGTTTGTAGTGCGCCAAACCGGATGGTGCAGTCAGACCAATCTTGAGCCGTTCGGGTTATCCTCGGCTCCCCGCATATTCACCAAACTCATGTCAGTCATGATCGCTCTCCTTCGGTCATCAGGAGTAAACATAGGGCCTGATTCAGAGCCGGACGCTCTGAACGAGCGCCCGCTCTGAATCAGGGCGTGTTTTTTTTAATTGTGAAGCGGCCTTTTGGACGCTCGCATAGCTGTGGGTTACCACCCACAGCTTATGCGTGCGTCAAGACCATCGCGACCATCGGGCTTGCGACGAGACCCTTGCGGTAGGGTCTCGTTGCCGCAAGCCCTGGAGTGATTTTGGCTCTATCAGAGCCAAAATCACTCCCATCGACATCACTAGTGATGTCAGTGGGGCCGGACCCAGACGGTAGGCATTCCCATGGGAACGCCTCCGTCTGGGCAGCCACGCCCTGGCATGCCCACCAAAGGGGGCTTGCTGTCACTCACATCGACAGCACGCCCCCTTTGGTGCGAGACCTGGAGCGACGGCTTCCCCGTCTTTCGCCGGGTCTCACGCATGCACACAACGGAGCTCCCTCCGTCGTGCGCATGCGAACTTGGGCACTATCGACCCGCTTGCGAGCGTACATCGCTCGCGAGTGGGTCTGAATGAGACCCATAATCACTTATTTGGACGATCTGTTGCTCAAGGCTCCATCGGTATCTCTGCTATCAGATCATGTCTTACTGACCTATCACAATCTAACACGGTTGGATAATCAACTTCAAGAAGTCAAATCTCAACTGTCCCAGAAGCTTCTATTTCTGGGCATGATATTGGATACAGAATCAGAGAGGATTTTTCTTCCAACAGACAAGGCCAGGGATATCTGGTTGTTAGTTCAGCTGGTTCTCAGACCAAAGAAGGCGTCAATGCTTCTTTGTCTGCATCTCTTAGGAAAGATGGTAGCTGCTTTCGAGGCACTACAGTTCGGCTGGTTCTACTCCAGGGTTTTTCAGCTGGACCTGTTAGCACAGGGGTCAGGGTCTCATCTGTTTCTACATCGACAGATCAGTCTGAGTCGGGTTACCAGAGTGGCCTTTCTCTGGTGGATGCAGTCCACCAATCTTTTAGTGGGCCGGAGATTAGGAGTGTGGGACTGGATCATTGTAACAACAGATGCCAGCCTCCGAGGATGGGGAGCAGTAGTCCTCGATTACCACTTTTAGGGTTGAGGGTCCCCTCTAGAACAGAAGTGGGCCATAAATACTTTGGAACTCAGAATGAACAATGCTCTGATAGAGGCAACAGAGTTTCTAAAGGCTCATCTGGTAAGAGTTCAGTCCGACAATGCAATGGCCGTCATCAAAAGCCAAGGAGGAACTCAGAGTCGCATGGCTATGCGAGAAGTAACTCAGATCCTCCGGTGGGCCGAGAAGCAGTCAGTAATCCTGTCGGTGGTATTCATCCTAGGTGTGGACAACTGGGAAGCAGATTACCTAAATCGACAGGATATCCATCCCTGGGAATGGAAGCTTCATCCAGACATGTTCAACACACTGATGCGTCGATGGGGATGTCCTCAGGTGAACCTCATGGCATCATGACTCGATTGTCAGCTCCCAGTATACGTGTCAAGAACTCGAGATCCGCAGGCGGAAGCAGTAGATGCTCTGATAAGTCAGTGGATCTACGACTTTGTTTACCTTTTTCCGCTTCTTCCTTGTCTTCTAAAAAGGATAAAACAAGAGACAGCCTCTGTAATTCTCGTGGCTCTGAACTGGCCTCGGAAAAGTTGGTTCACGGACCTTCGGTCCCTATTGTCAGTCGATCCGTGGTCCTTTCCTTTGCGCCAGGATCTTCTACAGCAGGGCCTTTTCATATACCCCAACTTAGCGCAACTGCATTTAACGGGGTGGCTCTTTAAACCGATACCATAAGATGCAGAGGCATCCCAGACGCGCTTATTCCCACTATGATACGCACCAGAAAGCCAGTTTCGGCTGTGCATTATCATCGCATCTGCCGTGTTTATATCTCATGGTGTTCCAGTCGGGGTCTTCCGTCTAGGACTTTTCGCTTATCCCGGTTTCTACTTTTCCTTCAGAAAGGTCTGGATTCTGGCCTTCGTCTGGGAATCTTAAAGGTGCAGGTCTCTGCCCTTTCCATTTTCTTTCAAAGGAAATTGGCCCTCATTCCTGAGGTGCAGACGCCTCTTCAAAGGGTCTTGCGTGTGCAGCCCCCTTTTGTACCTCTAATAGCTCCCTGGGATCTAAACTTAGTGCTTCTGTTTCTTCAGTCGCCCATATTTGAACCTTTGGAGGAGGTTAATCTTAAGTACCTGTCTTGGAAGATGGTCCTCCTCCTGGCTCGTAGAGTTTCAGAATTGGGTGCTCTGTCTTATAAGCCACCTTACCTTCTGTTTCATGCTGATAGGGCGGAACTCCGGATGGTAGCCACTTTCCTTCCCAAGGTTGTGTCTGCTTTTCATATCAATCAGCCTATTGTGGTACCATCGTTGATGGAGGACTCTGGTGGTTCTTATGTCTTGGATGTGGTTAGGGCTCTCCGCACTTATTTTGCCAGGACAGCGTCCGTCCGTAAGTCTGAGTTGCTTTTTGTCCTCTATTATGCTGTTCGGAGGGGTTGGTCATCGTCTAAGCAGACTTTGGCACGTTGGATTCTGCTGACTTCATCAGGCTTATGTTAGTGCTGACTGTCGGCCTCCTTCGTCCATTTCACCTCATTCCACACCTTCTGTGGGTGCGTCATGGGTGGCCGGTAGAGGAGCCTCCGCGTCACAATTGTGCCGTCTTCAGTTCTTGGTCTTCAGTTCACACGTTTGTCAAGTTTTACAAATTTGATACGTTTGCTTCTTCGGCATCTCGTTTTGGCCACCTAGTTCTGCAGGCGCCTCAGAGCGCTCCCGCCCGTGGGGAAAACTTTGGGACGTCCCCAGTATAAGCACCTCCAGTGTCCCCTAGTGGATGAAAGAGAAAATGGGATTTTGGTACCTACCGGTAAATCCTTTTCTCTGATTCCACAGGGGACACTGGACGCCCACCTCTGCGCTCTTTGCATGCCTGTTCGGCTTGTTCTGTATGTTGTATAATACAGTTATTGTGTGTTCTTCTCTCCTTTTCTTACTCTGCTTGTTCTCCATCTCCTCTCGGTCTTCATTTTATAAACTGAGGGCTGATGGTGCATAGAGGGGGAGGAGCTTCACACTTCTAAATTAATTAAAGTGCCGGCTCCAGTTATCCACACCTCTATACCCCAGCGTAAGCACCTCCAGTGTCCCCTGTGGAGTCAGAGAAAATGATTTACCGGTAGGTACCAAAATCCAATTTTTTTCTAATTCACAGTAACTATTTTTAACTACATTTTGTTTATTTTACTCTGGGTGTTTCCTTTACAGCTTTTAAAATAATAAATGATAAAACCTAAGTATTTATGTTTGAAAACTGTTTTTGAGTATGGAGTACCACCCCTGAACAGACTACATAACATATAACAGTTACATCTAATAATATATCACCTAACTAAAAGGTTGATAAAAAAAAACTACCAAACAAAAATTGAGCGCAGGACAATCTCTTTTGTCTTTATAAAAGGTCCTCAGAGTTCTAATTATGACACAGACCACACAGAAATATGCTGATATGGGCAAAGTTTTAAGCCCTAAAATGCTGTATCTATGGTGGAAATGCCTAAGATAGGCGGCAGCTATCTCTGGCGAAGATCTTCATGCCTTCTGCCAGGTCAAGCATGGGGACCTGGATTGGCCAGTGAAGTGATATCTTCTTACTGTTGAAAGCCTGTGTTGTAGAAGATCCAAGCATTGCTCAGCTGTCGCAGCAAACTTCTCTTGATATATCGGTCGGACAATTTCCTTCTATAGACACAAAACAAATCTCTGTTAGGCCCCTTTGTCTGTCGCTGGAACTCCTTACACTGAAAGAACTGAATGAGCACAGTGTTTGGAAGGAGATAGATACACCAAACATGCACTGATAGTGACACCAGAATAATCTTCTATCTACAGTCAGGTGCATAAATATTGGGACATTGACAGAATTTTCATATTTTGGCCTCTATTCACCACCACAATGGCTTTGAAATGAAAAAAAAACAATATGTGCTGTAACTGCAGACTTTCAGATTTAATTTGAGGTTAATTACATCCAAATCAGGTGAACGGTGTAGGAATTACAACGGTTTCTATATGTGCCTCTCACTTTTTTAAGGGGCCAAAAGTAATGGGACAAACTACACAATCCTAAATCTAACTTTTTAATACTTTGTTGCAAATCCTTTGCAGGCAATTACAGCCTGAAGTCTGGAACGCATAGACATCACCAGACGCTGGGTTTCATCCCTGGTGATTCTCTGCCAGGCCTCTACTGCAAATGTCTTCAGTTCCTGCTTGTTCTTGGGGTATTTTCCCTTCAGTTTTGTCTTCATCAAGTGAAATGCATGCTCAATCGGATTCAGGTCAGGGGATTGACTTGGCCATTGCATAACATTCCACTTTTTAGCCTTAAAAAACTCTTTGGTTGCTTTTGCAGTATGCTTTGGGTCATTGTCCATCTGCACTGTGAAGCGCTGTCCAATGAGTTCTGAAGCATTTGACTGAATATGTGCATATAATATTGCCCGAAACACTTCAGAATTAATTCTGCTGCTTTTGTCAGCAGTCACATCATCAATAAATACAAGGGAACAAGTTCCATTGGCAGCCATACATGCCCACGCCATGACACTACCACCACCATGCTTCACTGATGAGGTGGTATGTTTTGGATCATGAACAGTTCCTTTCCTTCTCCATACTCTTCTCTTCCCATCACTCTGGTACAAGTTGATCTTTGTCTCATCTGTCCATAGGATGTTGTTCCAGAACTGTAATGGCTTTTTTAGATGTTGTTTGGAAAACTCTAATCTGGTCTTCCTGTTTTTATGGCTCACCAATGGTTTACATCTTGTGGTGAACCCTCTATATTCACTCTTGTGAAGTCTTCTCTTGATTGTTGACTTTGACACATATACACCTACCTCCTGGAGAGTGTTCTTGATTTGGCCAACTGTTGGGAAGGGGTTTTTCTTCACTAGTGAAATAATTCTTCTGTCATCCACCACAGTTGTTTTCCGTGGTCTTCCGGGTCTTTTGGTGTTGCTGAGCTCTCCGATGCATTCTTTCTTTTTAAGAATGTTCCAAACAGTTGATTTGGCCACACCTAATGTTTTTGCTATCTCTCTGATGGGTTTGTTTTCAATTTTCATCCTAATGATGGCTTGCTTCACTGATAGTAATAGCTCTTTGGATCTCATATTGAGAGTCGACAGCAACTGATTCCAAATGCAAATGTCACACCTAGAATCAACTCCAGACCTTTTACCTGCTTAATTGATAATGAAATAACGAGGGAATAGCCCACACCTGTCCACACAAAGAAAAGTGTTCAACTTTTGAGCCTTGGCACTTGTTTTTACGTTGAACACACTTAGGGCAGCTTGCTGATGGTAGGAGCTTGATGTGGTTATGCATTAAGTGGTTAAAATCAAGTGTGCTTTCTGAACAGTTGTATAACATTTATTCTGCATGAACCTCATGAATCTCACTGAATATGGACTTATCATCTGTCTCTTCTCATCCCAGGTATGTGATTGTCCTTGCTGAGTACAACTGCCAGAGCCTGCATTAACCCCCATGCACCATCAGCTGTCTAGGCAATGTATGTGATTGTCCTTGCTGAGTACAACTGCCAGAGCCTGCATTAACCCCCATGCACCATCAGCTGTCTAGGCAATGTATGTGATTGTCCTTGCTGAGTACAACTGCCAGAGCCTGCATTAACCCCCATGCACCATCAGCTATCTAGGCAACGTATGTGATTGTCCTTGCTGAGTACAACTGCCAGAGCCTGCACTAACCCCCATGCACCATCAGCTGTCTAGGCAATGTATGTGATATTATTTGACATCCTGCAAACCACAACTCCTAATCTATAGTTTCATTAATGCAAAATTAGCTGTGTATTTAAAGTATGTGCTTAATGCTGTACATGTTTGTAATTGGTATTGTTTAAATGTCTGAATCTTTTTTGACTTGCTAGCCATAGTCATGACCTGTGTTTGGATGGGGATCACTGAAGCATAGTTTATAGTGCCATACTGCCTGTTTACTTAAACTTAGTGCAATCTGCAATCTGCATTTCAACCAGCTGACCAATTGGCTCAGATGTAAGCTAGTGTCTTAATCAGGCATACTATTTCTTAACATTCAGTCTTAGGGCAGCTTGCTGAGGGTAGCAGCTTGATGTGGTTAAAGTCAAGTGTGCTTTCTGAACAGTTAAATAACAGTTGAAAAACATTGAACAACATTGAAGACCAGGTAATTACAAACCCATTACTTAGAAAATTTTATTTTTTCCAAATACAAAAAAAGACAATGTATCAAAAACATCTTTTTATAATCTCACTCCATGGAATCCTCTCTAAGGCTACTACATCCTTTACTCTTCCTGCAGCTCACCCTTCTGTACATATTGCTGCCTCATTAATCTACTCTCCACTTATGAACACACATGAGCTTTTAACTTATCTATACACACTGACAATAACATTTACAACCTGTCGCCATAAAAATCTTTTGGACAAATCCAACAATTATATTTATATCTCTCTTCTGCTGCTTCTATTAGCTGGTGACATATCACCAAATCCAGGCCCAACCCACATGCCACACCCACAACGAACTATAAATCCAGCTAACCTCATAAACATTGCATGCCTCCCTTCACCATCCAAGTCACTAAAATGTGCCTTATGGAATGCACGCTCTGTCTGAAATAAGCTAACATCCATCCATGACCTCTTTATTTCAACCAACCTCAACCTTCTGGCAATAACAGAAACATGGCTCACACAATCAGACACTGTCTCCCCTGCTGCACTTTCACATGGTAACCTACACTTCTCACACACCTCCAGGCCTGGTAATTGTAAAGGAAGTGGGGTAGGAATATTACTCTCCCAATCTTTCACATACACAGTTCTCCCACAGGTACCTTCACTCACATTTACATCATTTGAAGTGCATTCTTTCAGGACTTTCACCCCTTTCTCTCTGCGAGTTGCTGTTATCTATCGCCCACCTGGGCCACCTCAACAATTTCTGGAAAACTTTTCTGCCTGGCTCCCTCACTTTCTACCTCAGACATCTCCACCATCATTATGGGTGATTTCAATATGCCCATTGACAGTAAACAATCTCCTCATGCCTCCAAACTACTCTCTTTAACATCCTCTCTTGGCCTCTCCCAATGGACTGACTCCTCTACTCATCAGGAGGGCCACTGTCTTGATCTTGTATTCACCAGACTATGCTCAGTTTCTGATTTCACTAATGCTCCTTTCCCTCTCTCAGATCACAACCTTATCACCTGCACACTCTCCTCCATTACATCAACATCATTGAAATCAACCAAATCTAAACCCAAAACCCGTAGAAATATTAATGCCATTAACCTTCAACAACTATCTACCTCTCTACAACAACAACTTTCACCAATTTCTACATTCACTTCTCCTGAGACTGCTGCATCACACCTAAACCAGATTCTAGAAAAAGCCCTCGATGAAGTAGCTCCAGCTACCCATCACACACCACGTAGAGTTAGACGTCAACCGTGGCATTCTAGCTTAACAAGGCATCTACAAAAACTCTCGCGTAAAGTTGAACGTCAGTGGCGAAAGTCTCATACTCCAAGTGACTTCCTCACATATAAGACTATCTACAACTCTTATTGTACTGCTCTGGACAATGCCTAACAAACATATTTCCAATCTCTAATCTCTGCTCAAGCTTCTAACCCCAAGCGACTTTTTAATACATTTAAACTGCTTCTTACCCCTCCATCACCCAAACCACATGCTACTATCTGTGCACAAGATCTTGCTTCCTATTTTAGGGACAAGATTGGTAAGATCCAAAATGAAATAGTAGGCTCTTCCTCAGCTAGTGACCTGCTCAATTCCCTACCTGAACCCTCTGGCACATTCACCTCATTTGATCTCACAAACGAAGATGAAGTATCTACACTCTTCTCATCCTCCTACTCTATTACGTCTCCTCTAGATCCTATACCCTCACAAATCAGTAAAGCTCTGTCTCCTGTGCTTATCCCAACCCTAACTAAAATCTGTAATCTCTCTCTCTCTCTACTGGCAACTTTCCATCATTGTTCAAGCACGCAGTGATTACTCCCATTCTGAAGAAACAAAATTCTGACCCTAGTACGCTTTCAAATTACCGTCCTATCTCCCAGCTCCCATGCCCCTCCAAGCTACTTGAGAGACTTGTCTACACCCGCCTCACACACTTTCTTAACTCACACAAATTATTGGACCCACTTCAGTCCGGCTTTCGTTCCCAACACTCCACAGAGACAGCACTGACTAAGGTAGTAAATGATCTTGTCACTGCCAAGGCTAAAGGCCATTATTCACTACTAATTCTTCTAGATCTCTCTGCTGCTTTTGACACTGTTGACCACTCTCTTCTCATACAAACACTGCAATCCCTAGGTCTTAAGGACACAGCTCTTTCTTGGTTTTCTTCCTACCTATCTGATCGCTCTTTTACTGTTCATTTTTCTGATTCTGCCTCCTCTTCGCTACCTTTATCAGTTGGAGTACCGCAAGGCTCTGTCCTAGGTCCTCTGCTATTCTCAATCTATACCACCTCTCTTGGCAAACTAATCAGCTCTTTTGGATTTCAGTACCATCTGTATGCGGATGATACTCAAATCTACCTATCCTCTCCAGATTTATCTCCATCTGTATTGGTCCGTGTCACTGAATGTCTTTCTGCCATTTCATCTTGGATGTCATCTCACCACCTGGAACTTAATATGTCTAAAACAGAATTAATTATATTTCCATCGGCCAATAACAGTTACCAACCTGATCTCTCTTTCACTGTTGATACCTCGACCATCCACCCCACCCCACAAGCTCGCTGCCTTGGTGTCATCCTTAACTCTGAACTGTCCTTTGTTCCCCACATTCAATCTGTCTCAAAATCATGTTACATACATTTAAAAAACATATTCAAAATTCGACCATATCTCACACAAGACACTGCAAAAACTCTAATCCATGCACTTATTATTTCCCGCCTTGACTATTGCAATAGCCTCCTTACTGGTCTTCCCAAAAACAGGCTATCACCATTACAATTAGGGGTGTGCACCGGCTACTTTTCGTGTTTTGGATCTGGATTTTTCTTCGTGTTTTGGATTTGGATTGGTTTTGCCAAAACCACCCTTCCGTGTTTTGGGTTCTGGGTTTTGTGTTTTGGATGTGTATTTTTTTGAAAAACAAGCATAAAAACAGCTAAAATCACAGAATTTGTGGGTTTTTCTGCTCCTATGCTATTATTAACCTCAATAACCTTAATTTCCACTCATTTCCAGTCTATTCTGAACACTCACACCTCACAATAGTGTTTTTATGTCCAAAAGGTTGCACCGAGGTAGCTGGATGACTATGCTAAGCGACACGAGTGGGCGGCACAAACACGTGGCCCATCTAGGAGTGACACTGCAGTGGCAGACAGGATTGCAGTTTGAAAAACTAGGCCCCAAACAGTACGTAATGCAAAGAAAAAAAAGAGGTGCAAGATGGAATTGTCCTTGTGCCCTCCCACCCCCCCTTATGTTGTATAAACAGGACATGCACACTTTAACAAACCAATCATTTCAGCGCCAGGGTCTGCCACACGACTGTGGCTGAAATGATTGGTTCGTTTGAGCCCCCACAAAATAAGCTGGCAAGTAATCTGTCCCTGCACAAACTGGCTCTACGGAGGCAAGATGTCGTCCTCATCAACCTCATCCACCGATTCCTCACCCTCTTCAGTGTATTAATTCGTCCCCGCTGAAATCCACCACCACAGGTCCCTCTGTACGTTCTGGAGGCTGGTCTCCCTGGAAGAGTTGATAATTCATTTTTATGAACATCATCTTCTCCACATTTTGTGGAAGCAACCTCCTATGCCTTTCGCTGACAAGGTTCCCGGCTGCACTAAACACTCTTTCGGAGTACACACTGGAGGGGGGCCAACTCAGGTAAAATAGAGCCAGTTTGTACAGGGGCCTCCAAATTGCCTCTTTTTCCTGCCAGTACAGGTACGGACTGTCTGACATGCCTACTTGGATGCTGTCACCGATGTAATCCTTTAACAGACAGATGCACGCTTGTCGCTGCTGCTTTGAGGATGCAGGTGCGGCTACAGCCCACACAATTCACAAAGACAGAAAAAAAGAAGAATTTTTTATTTTTTGTGGAGCGCTCTTTGAGGGTTACGCCACCCTTTAACGGACAAGCCATCCGGCCGTTTACTTATGACACAGGTGAACACTTGGCGCTGCTCCTTTGTTGATGCACGTGCAGCCACAGTGCACACAATTCACAAACACAGAAAATAATTCCTCCACCATTCTGTCAGTGGTGACAGTATCATATGCAGTGACAGTAGACATGTCAGAAATTGACATTGTTGACACGTCTTTCAGTCCGGACCAGATGTCCAAACCGGCCCTTCACTTATGACACAGGCGCACGCTTGGCGCTGCTGCTGTGTTGATGCACTTGCGGCTACTGCGCATACATTTCGCACATAAACACAGGCAAAATAGAATTGTTTATTGTTTGTGGAATGCACTTTGGGAGTTACACCACCCTTTAACAGACTTATGGGACACAGGCACACGCTTGGCGCTGCTCCTTTGTTGATGCACGTGCAGCCACAGTGCACACAATTCACAAACACAGAAAATATATTTTTTATTTTTTTTGGAGTGCACTTTGGGGGTTACAGCACCATTTAACGGTCAAGCCAGCTGGCCCTTTACTTATGACACAGGCGCACGGTTGGCGTTACTTTGTTGATGCACGTGTGGCTACTGCGCACACAATTCACAAACACAGAAAAAAAAAAAAATTTTTGGAGTGCACTTTGGGGGAGCACCCCTGATGCACAGATCACCCCCTGGACAACACTACAGCACCCCTCTAGGACTACAGCCTTTTTGGGACACTGCACAACACAGTCCAGCCAGCCCCTATAGACTTTGGAGTGGACACAGCCCCTATGACTGCAACTGACTACACAACACAGCCCAGCCAGCCCCTATGACAGCAGCACAACACAGCCCAGCCAGCCCCTATGGACAACAGCAGCACAACACAGCCCAGTCAGCCCCTATGGACTGAGTGGCCACAGCCCCTATGGACAACAGCAGCAGAACACAGCCCAGCCAGCCCTAGCTCCCACCCTCCCTCTTCACTGTCCACAGCCGGAGTGAGAAATGGCGTCGACGCGGGGACCTTTTATAGAATCCAAAACCCGCGAGATCCTGAAGGCGGGATGATGACGTTTTGCCTCGATTTCATATCCGAGTCAGGCGGGAAAAGTCGAGCCTGACTCGGATCGGGGGGGTTCGGATTTCAGAAATCCGAACCCGCTCATCCCTAATTACAATCCATTATGAATGCAGCTGCAAGGCTTATCTTCCTTGCGAAACGTTCTTCTTCTGCTGCCCCGCTCTGTCAGTCCCTCCATTGGTTGCCGGTTTTCTACCGTATTCAATTCAAAATACTTTCACTTACACATAAGGCTATTAACCAAACCACACCAACATACATCTCTTCACTCATCTCAAAATATCTCCCAACCCGACCTCTCCGCTCAGCACAAGATCTGCGTCTCTCATCTCCATGCATTACTTGCTCCCATTCACGGTTACAGGACTTTCTTCGCGCTGCACCCACTCTATGGAATGAACTACCTCGCACAATAAGACTTTCCTCTAGTCTCCAATCCTTCAAGCGATCCCTGAAAACTCACCTCTTCAGGCAAGCTTATCAAACTCCAGAACCTCCCACATAACCTTCATAGCTTCCATATCTAATTACATCAGCTTTTTACAGTCCACACACAATCTCACACATCGTCTTCCTCTCACATCCTTATGATATTTGGTCGACATTCCTGTGTGACTGGATCATGCAGCCAACCAAGAAACTGTGCATTCTGGCTGGACCAAAATGCAATATATAGCACCTATCCTTGTGTATCAATGCCTATTTCCCTATAGCTTGTAAGCTTGCGAGCAGGGCCTTCCTACCTATATATCTGTCTGTTATTACCCAGTTTTGTTCTATTAATGTTTACAATTGTAAAGCGCAACGGATATAATGTAAACAATTTTGTGTCCCGAATGTAAAAGAAAATACAAAACCCACCACAATAGGCCAGGGAAAACTTAACAGATAGAAGCCTCACATTCTCAGCAAGACAACATTCTGTTTGCTTTATGAATTAATTATTATCAATTATTGTCGATTAGTTTATGTTAATAGGAAAATACAATTTCTATTTGTCATTGTCTGGTTCTATGGAAAAATGAGGGGTGTTAAAAAGTCCCCAAAATGTGTTTGCATCACAAAATGTGTGAGCATGCAATATATTTCTGTTAGTGCAAACGCACAAAAATGTCCGTCTCAAGCACTACAAAGAGTATTCCCACATTATTAATACCAATACACAATTCTAACACTACTAATAATAAAAAGCATTTATTGTTATTGCCATAATAAAAATATTCTGTGCGACCTTGTATGGTAATACGGATCCAGCTATAGTGGAAAGTGTAAAAATGTTAAATTAATTTCATCCTTTCCATTGTTTCCTAAAATACTGCTTCGTACATGTCATTTAAAGGAGCCAGCTCTGTGGTCAGGGTCAGCATCCCTTTCATATTAAAAAAGTTGTCTCCTATAATGACATTCATGCCTTAAATGAATCCGAGAGTGAGAGGACATTGGGAGTCTTCATTACATGACTGACTTTTATGTGTAAACGCTGGTAAAATGTATCTTAGAAATGCGATTTCCCGTATAACATGCGTCTGGAAGGTGCAGGCTGAGGGTTTTTTCCCCACAACTTCGGAGAATGTGTAAAAACAATTTGTTTGCCGTCACTTAGTACGGATTACACTCTAAGTGCACCTTCACTATACCTTCGATTAATTTACATTATCTCATCCCACAATGAAAATCTAATTTTATCATTTGGGTGTTTTAGTAGGTGCAGTCATACACATAGGGGCATATCCAATTAGCTGCAGGATTTCACCCGCGGCTAATTGTCAGGCAAAAGTTCCGCAACGTAGGGATTAGCTATTCAATTAAATAGCTATTTCCCCGCGTCATTAGAACGGGACTGCGCGAGAACACACTGATTCCGCGAGAACTGCAGAATCGTGGTGGTTTACCCACTCGCACGAGGCCGAATAGGGCGGCTTCACGCAGATTTTACCTCGCACCTACATGAGGTACGAGGTAAAGTCCGACAGTGGGGACTCATGCACGGGGTCTCGGGGACACCCGCGCGTGGAATCTCCGCTAATTGAATTCCCACCAGCGCGACCATTAGCTGCGGGGTAAACCCCGCAACTAATTGGATATGCCCCATAGCCTGTACTCATCAGATTGTTTCTCTCTGCCAGACTCCTCTTATGGGAAGATACAAAATCATGCACTCCCACATAAAATATTGATGCATTCATTGTGTAGGCTTAGTGAATTACTTTAATAAATAAACATTCTTGTTATTTAAGTAGGCAAAATTAACTAAAAATGGTGTTAAGCAGGAAATATTTTTTTATATTTATTTGAAAAATGAATGCTGCCCACAAATGTGTTCATTTATTCAGTAAATGACAATGGAGATGCAACCACTAGATGGCATTTCTGACTTAAGGATGGCCATCGGTGGGCTGCCCATTGTTGATCACCATTGATAGTTCTATCATTGATTACCGTTGAAGGCACAAAGTCAGCTACAGTGAACCATTATTGGTTTGCATACCTCGATGGCCAGCACTACTGGAGAGGGGGGCACAGCAGGCCATGGGCCAATCAGCATCAGGTGCAGGGCTTAGCAGGCCAACAGGGGCAGGGCTAAGCTCAGTGCGAAGAAGAAAAAAAACATTGGTTCCCTGTCTGCCATCAATGGGGAAGAACCATTGGATTTCTGTCTTTGATGGCAAAATCATTCATCATTGGTAGTTAATCGATGGTCCTTAACTATCGATGGTTGATAGCCATCCCCAATCTGGCTGTATTGTAGCAAATTCTAAAGTGGTGAAATATATATCCATAACAAATTGCTTTACCCCCAGCCTGACGTTATTTGGAGACGTGCCATGCGGACACACCTCCAAATAACGTCACGTAGGGGGCGTGGGCTATGGTAATTAGGCCACACACCCAGTTTCGCTGCGCGCAATGTAAGGGTGCCTTGTTAAGCACCGGAACAGGGTGCTCCGACCCCTGGAGCTAGCCCTGGGACCAACCATGTAACTTCCATAAGCTGTTGTACCCAATTATTTCTCTTCACAGTTCACACAACACTTACATGTGTTATCTGTCTATACTCGCTCAGCCTTCAGACCGCAGGCCAATATTGATGTGGGATTGGATCATATAGATCACCAAGAACTTTTTACCTTAGCAATATAGCTGGATTAATTTGCAATATGACACATTTATCCTCATATATCACACTCTTATCCTGTAGACTGTAAGTTTGTGAGCAGGACCCTCTTACCTCTGTTTGTCTGCTAATACTCAGGGCTGCAATGATGTGAATCCCATAATCATACCCTTTCTCCCTGCACTCACCCTTGGGATAGAGGATCAAAAGGTAAAGAAGTATGGTATAAGTACCCAATATAGAATGACTTTTGACTTAAGAAAAAAACAAAAAACATAACCTTGAATGATTACAAAAATAACAATAACATGTGAAAGTATAAACTTTGTTTCATAAAGACATATTCATATAATCCTTTCCCCAATCTGAGGTTATGGCTGTATAGTGGCCTATATATATGTAAAGTGTGCCATCATGGGTCCTTATAAGCCCATTATACAAAAATGCATGCTCCATAATGGCACAATAAGCTTCTACAAATGTTGACACTTCCATGTGACACTTGGCTTACAATCGCTTACTCCTATAAAATTATGACAGACCACATTGTGCTCTTGATTGTTTATTTACTACATGTTTCTTGCTGTGGCTGGCTTTGTAGCCATGCATTCTGGTGCTCTTCGCTGCTTATTGTCCATCAGGAGATTAATGTCAGAAGCAACTGGCACCAGTAACATCAGGAAATGTTCACATTGTTTTCAGTATGGTCTTGCCCTATAATAATAACGGTGTCTGCGACTAGGACCTATAGTAGGACGGAAGCAATGAGGGAGCTAGAGTAAATAAATGTTCCTTTATCACTAATAAAAATGTATGCTATGTTTTAGTTTTTTAATGATCCTATTGTATTCCAGTTATAGTTAGTCACACTTACTTCTACTATGAGGTCTCCTGTACCTCCTCTGGTTGTGCCTCCTGATCAGTTGATAAGCCATGATATCTGATGTTGTTTGCTTTCGACAAGGGGCTGGTGGCTAATGTATAATGTATAGGCTTCCTGTTTCATGTTTTAAACTATGAAACAACTATGACATCCTCTTTATGTAATAGCTGTGAGGTCACATATGTGATGAAAAGGGGGAGTGGGCTTGGACTGCACACCCTAGTTTTAAACATAATAAGGGCTATATTTACTAAAGTGAGAGTTTTTAGAAGTGGAGATGTTGCCCATAGCAACCAATCAGTTTCTAGTTATTATCTTCTAGAAGGTGCTAGTTAAATGTTAAGTAGAAACTGATTGGTTGCTATGGGCAACACTTCCACTTCTAAAAACTTTCACTTTAGTAAATATACCCCTATGAGTTGCTACCATGCTGAGACTTGTAGTGTAATGCAGGAAAAAGAAAATCCAGGTGCACACTCTAAGCACTAAGAATAATGATAGTCAAAATAATTTTGATAAACTCTAAAATTAACATGGAGTATAAGTGAGGTTCTTAGTACATGTTTGGCCAAAAATGTTCATCTACCACGCCAAGGTGAACCCCATTAGATGGGTCCCTAACATCCCTAATACTAACACATTATGTCAATTTATCTAGGACTTACCTATAATAGTGCCCATTCTAATATGTAGACAGCAATGTAGGAACCTGTGCTTATTAAAAACACAGCTGATGGGAGGGGTGCTAATACCAAGTAGAAGGAGTCTCAGCCTTCAAGTGTACAATATATACACAAATGTACAGGAAAGGGGGAGGGTGCTTGGACTACACACCCTAATTTTAAACATAATAAAAGTTTGATAAAAAATGTAATGTAAGAGATACTTGGGTAGGGCTTGTGTATGTTGCTGGTATAGCTTATTCTACCAGATAGTAAAACATTTTTAAATATTTTTAATGAAGCATAATGCACTGCAACAGTCCATTAGACACAACATTTGTGCACAAAGACAGTAAAAGATGTTCAGTGACACACAAGTAAATGACAGAAAATATGTTGGATTGGCATATGGTGTACACAAACATGCGGAAAAGCCGCTACCAATATACCGGAAAGGGGGTAATACATAGAAAAAAGAAACATACAAAATGTGTGGGTGTGCCCAGGGAGCTATATATTGGGGGTGGGGATGTTGGACGATTATTGTAACTTCAGTAGAAGTTAACAGAGAGATTGGAGGGTCATTATCAACTATTCTGAGTTCATACTAGGAGATATGTTGCAAGCTCTGGATATGATATCTGGTGGCATTAGGAAGTGTATCAATGTAGCTCTCCCAAACTTCAAAAAGAAACCTGTACGTTGCTCCTTTTCCCACAAGGTCTATATCCAACCCATCCTGAACACATGCCCCAGCTTGGAGTCAGAGGGGGCTCCCTCTGAATCCAGTTTTGGAGAATGTTTTTTCTACCAGCTACACTGATTGCTAATAGCAGTTTTTTACTGCCCCTAGTAAACCTCAAGGTATTACAAAATAAACCTAATACAACCCACTGAGGCCAAAAGGAACTTGGTTCACCAGCTGATTTTCTGCGTAATTACGTACTAAAAGCAAAAGCGCCTAACTAAACAACACTCCCAAAGACAATGGAAAAATCTGCCTCATTATGAGAACATTTTGAACAGCTGTGATAGTCTAAGAGCCCCATCAAATAGTATCTGCTTGGTGAGAAAAAAGCATAATGGAGAATGTGGAGGAACAACTTAGTGAACATGCTGAATGGTAGAAGTTTACAAGAAGAATAAAAAGAACAAACCATTTGGGGAATGGAAAGGGAGGGTAAGTGATGCAGCCGCTGGGTCATACCAGTCTTGGCTTGGGTTGTCTCAAGATGGGATCAAGGGAATTATGCCAATCCAAATCTGAGAGAGCCCAGATGGTGTTACTAATATTGTATTTTGCCTATAGAAAAGCCATAGGGTAAGGTCTTAAAAACTCAAATTTGTCTGAGGCTTCACCCACTCTCCATATTGTAAAGGGGTAAGAAGCCATGCCATTTTGAAAGATTAGATTGTTAAGGAATGACAGATTAAGTGATTTGTGGGCATTTAAATTGTCCTTTTTACAGGTACTCACAATAGAGGATTATCTCAAATATCTAAGGGAATCTCCTGGTAATGTTGGTGGAGAAAACTAATAAACGAATAAAAACTAATAACCCTGCTCCAGCCCACAGCAAGAGTATACATAAATGTCTTTCAGCCAATCACGCAAGTATCATAATGTGGCTGCATGGTTATAATCAGTGATATTGGGATAAGTAATCCCCCCCTCCCCCCGTTCATTTTTGGCTGATATAATTTGTGCAGACTAGTTAGAGCACGACCACTCTTGCAAATACATTTACGATATATTTAAAAACAATAGGAAGGGACTGGAACTAAATACATTAGTTTAGGGAAGGAGATCATCTTAATGGCCCTACCAAAGAAAGAAAACAAAAGAGGGTTCCAACCCTTAAATTCCTTATTCAGGTTTTAATCACACTGGTAATGTGTAAGGTGAAAAGGTGGCCAGGGTTTCTAGGGAGTCTGATCCCCAAATATGGAATGCTCGTCTTGACCCATTGTAGAAGAATAGAGCCTCCCCAACATGGGTGCTTAAGGATAGTATTTAAGAGCATGGCAGTAGATTTATTAGTGCTTATGATGAATCCCATTGTAGAACCATAATCCCTAATTTTCTCCATAATGGACTCCAAAGTGGTTTCCGGGTCAAAACAAAGGCCAATTCTGTAGGAACCAAAACAGGGGGTCTAAGGCAAGGTTAAATAATAATTGGGAGAGAGGGCATCCTTGACAAGTTCCCCTTTTCAGTTCAATGAAATCCCCCCATAATCCATTTAGGAGGAGTGAGGACTTGGGGGAAGTATAATAAAATGTATTAAATTCCATGTCAAAAGCCTTGTGGGCCAGCACAGAGAACAAATGGGGCCACAGTACCATATCAAATTATTAATGTGTGTCAAGGCTAAGCAGAATAAGTTGAGGGGTACGATATCTCTTGGACGCCTAGACTGCGACAATGGCCGTTCATATTCCCTACACTGAGTGACGTCCCTTAACAGATATTAATTTTACCAACAGTCCTCTAACTAAGCTGATGTGATGGCTACAAAAATGTTAATGTACTGCTTTGTGGCGATGCAAGTTATGTGGCACATTCCATTGTTCTAATGGAATATGGAAAAGAATAAGTGATAAAAAAAGCTAATGGGTATATATATATAGATGAAAGTCTAAGGGGCCTATTTATTAATATTTGTATTAAGGCTAATCCTGTATCATCGCATATTGCAGAGATTTAGTATGTTTGTGTCCTGTAAATCCTGCTCCTAAATAGTTGTTTGCTCAGTCTCATCAGGAGTTATATGCAAACCTAGGCTACTGGAGAAGCATCCAAAATTGTAGCCAATTGGCAACAATGGCTACCCCCAAGGGTGTAGCAAGGGTAGTTCCAGTGGAGCATGAGCTCCGGGCACCAAAATAGACTGAGGGCACCATCCAGGGTTCCGGAATTCATGGGGAGCTGCACTGTATGACGGCCGCCTGTTAGTTTGATCTCAGTTTGTTTGCTCTATATCTTAAATACTAAGTTACAGATCTGAGATCCGTTTCTACATTTCATGCTCCTTCAAGCTGCCCAGATTGCCTCCCCTACAGCCCTCCCTCCTCTGTGATCAACTTCTGTCACCTCCCCCTTTCCTGTCAGATTGATTACATCCACTTCTCATCTCTTTAATTCCCTCCCCTCTCTACCCTGTGATCTGCTCATTGCCCCTGTTCACTCCTTTCTTATTGGCTTCTGTCACCACCCCTCTCCTTTCTTGTTGGCTTCTGTCACCACTCCTCTCTAATCGGCTCTTTGCCCCTCCCCTCTCCTTTTCTTATTGGCCTCTGTCACCATCCCTCTCCTCTCCTTTCTTATTGGCTTCTGTCACCACTCCTTTCTGATCGGCTCATTGCCCCTCCCCTGTCCTTTCTTATTGGCTTCTGTCACCACCCCTCTCTGATCGGCAGGGGCGTATCTACCCATTGGCCAGGATGGCACTTGCCAGGGGTGCTGGCCAAAGCGGGGGCACCGTCTGGCAGTGCCACCAGCAGCCAACGGGTGGACTACCCTGCTAGTCCCCCGGGCCCCAAGTGGGCGCCAGCGGCGGCTGTCTGTTTGTTATAGCAGCAAGCCAATGAGAGTCAGACAGACTCTCATTGGCTGCTGCGTCCACATAGGTAGCCGGCTGGAGCTCACTCATAAGCTCCATCTTCTGGCTCCCCCCGCAGCGGGTGATGGGAGAGATGTCATGATGTCTCTCCCATCCCATAGTGCAGAGTGAGAGTGGGCCCAGAGGAGTGGACAGTGGCGGTCGTCGGCAGGAGCGGGGATCAGGTAAGTTACTTTTTTTTTTCTGGCACAGCACAGTGGGGGAGTGTGGCTACTAGGGCCCACTGTATAGTGGGTGGCCACTACTGGGGGCACGTTATGGGGGGATGGATGCTACTGGGGGCACTATTGTGGGGGCCACTACTGGGGGCACGTTATGGGGGGGTGGATGCTACTGGGGGCACTGTATAGGGGGGACTTTACTACTGGGGACAATGCATAAGGGGGACTACTACTGGGGACACTGCATAGGGGGACTACTACAGGGGGCACTGTATTGTGGGGGCCGCTACTGGGGGCACATTATGGGGGGGATGGACGCTACTGGGAGCACTGTATTGTGGGGGCATTACTGGGGGCACGTTATGGGGGGATGGATGCTACTGGGGGCACTGTACTGTGGGGGCCGCTACTGGGGGCATGTTATGGGGGGGATGGCTGCTACTGGGGGCACTGTATAGGGGGGACTACTACTGGGGACAATGCATAAGGGGGACTACTACTGGGGGCACTGTATAGGGGGACTACTGGGGGCACTGCATAGGGGGACTACTACTGGGGGCACTGTATAAGGGGCTACTACTTGGGCACTGTATAGGGGGACTACTACTAGGGGCACTGCATAGGGGGACTACTACTGGGGGCACTGTATAGGGGGACTACTACTGGGGGCACTATATAGAGGGACTACTACTGGGGGCACTGTATAAGGGGACTACTACTGGGGGCACTGCATAGGGGGACTACTACTGGGGGCACTGTATAGGGGGGCTACTACTGGGGCACTGTATAGGGGGACTACTACTATGGGCACTGTATAGGGGGACTACTACTGGGGGCACTGTATAGGGGGACTACTACTGGGGGCACTGTGCAGGGGGACTACTACTGGGGCCACTATATAGGGGGACTACTACTGGGGGCACTGTATAGGGGGACTACTACTAGGGGCACTGTATAGTGGGACTACTACTAGGGGCACTGCATAGGGTGGACTACTACTGGGGGCACTGCATAAGGGGGACTACTACTGGGGAGCACTGCATAGGGGGGACTACTACTGGGGGGACACTTCCTGAAATTATGGGGGGCGCCAGTCCATTACCTTGCCAGGGGCACTCGGATCCCTAGATACACCCCTGCTGCTCGGCTCTTTGCCCCTCCCCTCTCCTCTCCTTTCTTATTGGCTTCTGTCACCACACCTCTCTGATCAGCACTTTCCTCTCCCCTCTCCTCTTTGATCCCCTCCCTCCTTCTCTCCTCATTCAGTCATTGTGTTTCAATGGACTTAAAAGTGACACATCTGAGGTAAAATCCTAAACTTCAATTATAAAGTATGAGTTTAAAATAAGTCACTGCTTTGCCATTTAAAGTAATGGAAGTGTTCCCAGGCATGACCACAAAGTGTTATTTGAAATTTCTTATAAAATATATTAGGAGACCTGAAATAATAATAATGGTGGTAGACAGGACATGGTTAGTAGTACTCACAATAATATAGGTGCAATGCATATTTGCTAAGGGAGCTTCCTATAGGTGTAGGTATACATAAATAAAGCAGTGCCAAAGGAGCTACTTAATGTCATCACTGAAACATTCTATTCCCCCAATTGGCTTCTTCCACCTGATGCCGGGGCTCTTGTGTGCATGCGTGACTTGTAGGTCATGCAGGTGCACTAGTTACACTGCTCCAAAAGGAGCAGTGAAAAGATTCAGGGAAACAGCTGATTTTTGTATCAGCTGTCTCCGCGCCAGATCAATGATGAATTGTTCCAGTGCTCGCGACGAGTAGGAACCCAGACCCCGATAATTAACATGATGAAGAGAGCCCTTAATCTATTTTGCTGTGTCAGTATTTATCCCACCTGCTTTCACATACATAAGTTCTCGAAACATGACCTGTTGGGAAAACTTGAGGATTGAGGTTGAGAACCACTGCTATATATCACTCAATAATATGCCTAGAAACATATTTAACTTGTAAATAAATATTGACTTCTAAAATCTATTGGGTAAATTTACTAAATGTTGGTTTGCTGTCATTTTCAAAATCGATGGAAACGGACTGCTAACGATGGCGTGTTGCTGTCTAGAAATCTCACATTTAGCATCTGTCAGCTTTTAGCTTCAGTTGAAACCCGATGGCGATGTCTGTTTTGCAGCTCTAAATGCCATCAGTTTTGATCTTTCAGTTCAAAACCGACGGCATATACAATTTAAAACACGACGGTAACCCGTCCAAACAGAAGCACTGCTCAGATCACCATGATCTATGCAGGCTTCTTAAGGTGCGTGTCCACTATGCGACCTTACTGAGCGATTGCACGATTACGGCATCGTAATCGTGCAATCACTCAGTAATCGTCCGCAAATCGGGCATTTAAATGTCAAAAACGACCAGCGATGCACGTGCCCGCTGGTCATTTTTGACATCTATCATCGCCCGTTAATGCTGGTCAATCTGACGATCACGTCAGGTTCAGCATGTACGGGGATGATGGATGTGCCTACACTGAACGACTGAACATTCAGTGTAGGCACAGCACAGACTGTGAAACAACAGCGCGATTACAATGTTGTAATTGTGCTCTCGTTTCTCCGTCTATAAGTGGATTCGCACCATTAGGGTAAAAAGCAAATAAAGAGTTAAAGATGGAAAAATGAATCTGGCATGGGGTCCCCCCTTCAATCCATGTCCAGCCCTGGACCTCTCAGCCTGTTCTGGTCATGTTAAATTGGAGGGGGGGGTTGGCGTGGGGTCCCCCCTTTTGTTCATTAACCAGCTGGGGACTTACGCCATAGCAGGGTGATACACAATGTGGTGTCCCCAGCCATCACATCAAACCAGCCCCAATCTGGTCAGCCCTGGACTGGAAATCCTTGGAAAGTGGCGACCCCAAAAATTATATGTTTAGAATACAACACTAGACCAGCAGGGTATATGCTTGTATATTTGGGCACCAGTCCTGTAGTGCATTTTTGCTAACTGTGCATTTGTACCCTAAGTGGTTTTAATCGAGCGCTAGACCCATGGCCCTGAAGATTCTGGACACAAGGCCCATAGACTGTATTACGCTCAAAGCCTGTGGCTGCAATTAGCCAGGTGTTAAGCCTTTTGGTAAAGGGCACAAGGCCATAATATTGGCAGTTTCACCCAAGGCATTAGGCAATCTTCTAATTCCTTTTTCCTGCTAGAGTGCAGCACTGGGAAGCCTGTGCCCCGGTTCCTATTGTGCAGTACTGGTATGGTAAGCATTAAGCCTGCCAAACCCCACTGGCAGGTAGGCCACACTTTAGGTAGAAGGTGACAGTCTATAGGTCGTGCTGTGCATTTGATGCAGCATCTCCTTTTACCCAGGGTGAACACAGACTGGAGAGTTCATTATTAGATGCTTACAGTAGTTCCCTCCAATGTAGATTATAATTGTCAAACCTCCATCAAAGGTAAGTTTTTTATGTTATTCCTGTAGTTTGAACTGTTTGTTTTCTCTCTGCAACCGGTTTGGACTGTATTCTGTTATTGTTTCATTTTATGTCAGTGAACTATATAGGTAGGTTTTTAGTGCATCCACTTTAGCTATATAGAGCCTAATTCAGAGTTGTATGCTATGCAGATGTTTTTGCAGTTGAGCGATAATCGGCAAACTGCGCATGCGTCTAAGTCGCACTGTGCATGTGTCAAGGCACATTACAATAGGCGATCGCAGCGACTATTTACTTGCAGTGTGATGGACAGTCAGTTTGGGGGAGGTAATGGGGAGTAGCAGCAGAGATTATGTCAAACTTACTATTCTATAAGGCCTGCTGAGATGCAAGCAGACATCTAAAAGTGCAAGATAAAGTGTAAATTTACATTAGTGCAAATTATCTTATAATTATTAGGCACTTCCTTGACTTCCAGATAAAATATATGATGCATTAGTGCAATAATAGATGCAAAGTAGCAGACTAGCGTTTGTGCTACACACTGACAGTTACACCATCATAAATTAACCTCCTCGTGCTTTAAGCAGGCAAAAACTGCAAATGAGTTGTGTTACACAGCAAACTGTATATAAATTGAGTAATGCTGCTCACATAGATGTCTTGCTGCAGCCACTAGATGGCACTTCTGCTGCATTGCAACAATTCCTAAGGTGGTAAAATCTATATCCTGAACTGTTAGACGTTTATATTAGGGTGCACTTTAGGACCTTCAGATACTTCACATTACTATTATTAGAGTTTTACTAGATTATTTTCTATTTCCCTAGTGAAAGATGAAGACTTTTTTTTTAATTTTCCACTGACAAAAAAATGATTTGGTATGCACTAACAAGGAACCGTATATGTTATACTTAATATTAAACAGCACATTTTAAACACTAATACCTCTTTTCTATACACTTTGCTATGGGCCTGATTCACAGTTGTATGCAGGGGTATAACTAGGCCTTTGTGGATCCCATAGCAACATTTTAAAGACACCTCCAATGCTTCTAGAGACACCTCTCTCTACAGTGCTCCACCTGATCTTTTTAAAAGATTGATAACCAATCTCATTTTTATTCCGTATATAAATCAGGGGTGGCTAACCCACGGCTCTCGAGCCGCATGCGGCTCTTTTGGTTTTGAGATGCGGCTTGTGGCTCGGCAGACCCCCAATGGCACTGTGATCGCCTCAGATGCCAGCGTTCCCAGTGATGCAGTGCACGGATGACGTCATGAAAATGAGCCTGCCAGTTAGATCCAGTCAGAGGCAGCGGCAGTGGGAGCGGGAGCCAGCATGGTCAGGTAAGTACTGGGCTGGGGGCACTGCATAAAGGGTACTACTTAAGGGGGCATTGCATATGGGGAAAAACTACAGGGGGCACTGCATAAGGGGCATAAATACAGGGGGCACTGCATATGGGGCACAACTACAGGGGGCACTGCATAAGAGTCACAACTACAGGGGGCACTGCATATGGGGCACAACTACAGGGTGCCCTGCATAAGGGGCACAAGTACAGGGAGCACTGCATATGGGGCACAACTACAGGGGGCACTGCATATGGGGCACTACTGTCTGAGAGCCATTGGGGGGACAGTCTGAGAGTTGGGGGCTGGAATGGTACAGGAGGGGGCTGGAGTGACACATGGAGAAGCTAAAGTGTGTAATATGTGGATCTGGCTTTTTCAATGTATTTTATGTGGTTCTGGATTTAAAAATGTATTTTATGTTGATTTGGCTTGTTTCACTATATTTTATGTGGATCTGGCTTGTTTCCGTGTATTTTATGTGGATCGTGCTTGTATCAGTGTAACGTGGCTTTTCAGTGTTTTCTATATTGCTCTGGCTTCTTCTTTCATTTATTTTCAATGTGCTGGGCTTGCCCCCATCATGACTAAAAACGGGGGTGTGACACAAGGTTATGCTACTGCACATGTCATACCAAAGCCATGCACAGAAAAATGGCGCGTGTCCTTGTGACAGCTAGGCCACGCTCCATTTTTGCGCGCCCACCTTTGGCACACGCTTGCTATCGGTGCTTTAACTTGACAGATAATTTTTGTCTCTTTGCCTCTGATTGGTTGGCCACCCCTGATATAAATGAACCACTTTACATTCAGTTTCCATGTCTTATTTTGTCTCCCTAAGTATTTGAAGAAAAAGGGTGTCAAAAACAGATGGAATGCCTTTCCTCCAGAGCCTGGTATGGGGGTGGGTAACACAACAGGACCAGATTTCTCCCATTTGCTCAAAGCCTGATGCCTAGTGCATGCGTTAGTTTGCCAGCTCAAATATAATCTCAGAACCCTCCACATACCACTTCTATGCAGTCACACTCCTTCACATGCCTTTTGTGCCATCAGACCACTCCAAATGCCCCTTATATTCCATTATACTTGTCCACATGTCCATTATACAGTATGTCATCAGACTCTTCCACATGCTCAGTATATGCCATCAGACCACCCCACATGCCATCAGAGTATGTGAATGGATATCCAAACCCAGGACTGATGAAACAGGCAGTGGGATGCAAAGGTGTAGCATCAAGCCTGGTGCCCAAAGTAGACACAAACAGTTAAAGGGTCCTATTTATTAAAGTAAATTCCCCTGAATATCTTTAAGAAATGGCAGATGGTGGGATGGGGTGGGGTGGGGTGGGGTGGTAAACAGGGGCATATCTATAATGGGTGCATGGTGTGCGGTGCACACGGACCACCGGGGGCCCGCACTGCACACCCTGCACCCATATTATTTAAAACGTACCTCTCTGAGGTCCCGCGCCGGGTGTCCGGGCACACTCTAGTGAAGAGGAGGCCACGGACGGGGAATGCACACGGGCCCCCTCCTCTCTAAAGACGCCCCTGGTGGTAAATATTTGTAAGCATAATTATTGAAGGCTATGGTAATGTGCTTTGTACGGAGGAAAGTGCGTTGACCTTGTTAAAAGCTGACATAGGCAATTAAATACCAGTGGCCCTATTAAATCTCTATAGCTAGAGCCCAATCTCATATTTATACAATTCTGACTATAATTTTTGTCTCTTGAATATTATAGAAAGTACAGATTACAGAGATTCATAAAATATTTTGAAGCTGTCTAATATAATTTCTGTGCAGACTAAAAGGGAAGAGATCATGTTCTTACAGCACACATAGGCACTGGGTGACGTTCATCACATCAAAGAGAATCAATTTTCAACTGTAGACTGCAAAATTCAAAGGGCGATATGAAAAGTATGAACATTGCTTAGAGACGCTACAGAATAACAATATCTGCTTTATTCCCTTCTAGTATTTTGTAGTTGCAATCCATTGACAGCTTGTGTTTTGTAGTGAAGATATTTTATTTATTAGCATAGTACTAATGTTACTATTTTAGTGTAAATAATATCTATCAGTCATTGGGCTGATATATAGGGAATTGTTTTTTATGGACAACTAAAACACTCACAGACATTTTTAATTTAATGTGTTTACTTTCATAGCAATTATACAGGGGCGCGGTATGATTTACCGCCGGATGCAAGACCGGCGGTTGGAATCCCGACAGCGGCTGCTCGACATGGGTGAAAATCCAGATCATACCCAGGTAAGTATTCACTAACCTAATTCCCTCCCCTAACCCTAAGCCTCCTCAGGGGTTCCTAACCCTAACCTTCCCCCCAGTGCCTAACCCTCATCCCCCCTCTAAGTGCCTAAACCTAACCCCCCCTTCCCCGCCGCCTAAACCTAAGTCCCCCGGGGGGTGCCTAACCCTAAGTCCACCTGGGGGTGCCTAACCCTAACCCTCCCTCCCCCTAGCCTAACCCTAACCTCCCGGGAGAGTGCCTAACCCTAAGTCCCCCCCGGGAACCCTAAACCTACCCTCCCCCCCTCCCCCCGGGCGCCGGTCTCCGGTCTCCCGGTGTTGGTAAAATGACAGGCGTCTAGATTTAAAGCAGTCTGGAAGCCAGCTGTCGGGATTAGGTCCGCCGGCTTCCCGACTGCATACCATATACTGTACAGTATGCAGTGGTGGATTATCATCATAGGGGCAAACTGGCTATCCAGGGCCGGAGCTACCATTAGGCAACCTAAGGGCGGTGGCCACTGGAGGGCGCCGCTGAGCCCATACAAAAAAAAATAAATGGCATAATTCATGGCTGAGTGACATATAATGAATTTGTGGCATATTAAGAATTTGATGAGGTACATTGATTTTGGTGCTCTGCTGTGTGTAATATTGTATATAGTATATTATTAATTTGGGACACTGCTGCGTGGCATGTTATTTAACTGGGGAGACTGATGCGTGGCTTATTATGAATTGGAGGGAGCAGGGGCGGTTGTTGAAATGTTGCCTAAGGTGCCCGGAAACCTTGCATCGGCCCTGTATCATCCATAGTCTAGGAGATGTTCAAGGTAGGGATGTGCGCTGGACCATTTTTGCCGGATTTGGTTGTGATTCGTTGTCCGGCTTTGGATTTGGATTTGCCAAACTGCAGTGACTGGCTTAGGATTTCGATTTGGATTTGGATTTTTTTACAAAATTTGACAAAAAAAGCTAAAATCACATAAATTGTGCTTTTTTTCTTCCTAGAGTATTATTAACCTCAATAACCTTAATTTCCAGTCATTTACAGTCAATTTAGACCACCTCATAGTTTAAATTATAGTTTTCACCATTACCACAAAGGTTGCAGTGAGCTGACTGGTTACCAAGTGACAAAGCAGCGTCACAGACACCACTGTTTAAAGCACATCAATGACACATTGCCACACAGCAGTGGCAGAAATTAAAAGTAGTGCACCTACCCAGTGGGGTACGGCCAGCAGAATCACAGTACTTGTTTACAAAGTGGGCTACCGCCCTAGGAGTCACAGTGCACAATCTTATTAACATTACACCACACGTAGTGTCCCTGATTCACATTACACCATAAAGTAGTGTCTCTTTGTAGTGACCCTTTTACACAATGCCCACAGTAGTAGTGCCACTTATACAATGCTTCCAGCAGTGGTGTCCCTTACACAATGCCCCCAGTAGTGGTGCCCCCTATGCAGTCCCCTTAGTAGTAGGGCCCCCTATGCAGTGCTCCCAGTAGTAGTATGCCCCCCAGTAGCAGTGCCCCCATTAGCAGGCCCCCAGTAGTAGTGCCCCCATTAGCACCCAGTAGCATGCCCCCAGTAGTATACCCCCCAGTAGCAGTGCCCCCATTAGCATGCCCCCAGTAGTATGCCCCCCAGTAGTATGCCCCCCAGTAGTATGCCCCTCCAGTAGCAGTGCCCCATTAGCATGCCCCCAGTAGTATGCCCCCCAGTAGCAGTGCCCCCAGTAGCATTCCCCCAGTAGTATGCCCCCAGTAGTAGTGCCCCCATTAGCATGCCCCCCAGTAGCAGTGCCCCCAGTAGCATGCCCCCAGTAGTATGCCCCCCAGTAGTATGCCCCCCAGTAATATGCCCCCCAGTAGTATGCCCCCAGTAGTATGCCCCCCAGTAGTATGCCCCCCAGTAGTATGCCCCCAGTAGTAGTGCCCCCAGTAGCAGTGCCCCCAGTAGCAGTGCCCCCAGTAGCATGCCCCCCAGTAGTATGCCCCCCAGTAGTATGCCCCCCAGTAATATGCCCCCAGTAGCAGTGCCCCCAGTAGCAGTGCCCCCAGTAGCAGTGCCCCCAGTAGCGCCCCCCTAAAAACACACAAACAAAAAGAGAAAAAAACAACTTACCTGAATCCCCGCTCCTGCCACCGTCCATCCCGCTCTGCTGCTCTATTATGCACGGAGGGAGCCGGAAGAGCGGAGCTCATGAGTTAGCTCCAACCGGCTCCCTCTGTGCAGCAGCCAATGAGAGTCTGCCTGACTCTCATTGGCTGCTATGACAAACACCCATCTGCCGCTGGCGGCTGTGTGTTTGATCTGTGTAGGGCAGACCGCTATCACAGCGGTCTGCCCTACACTAGAGGAGCCCTGACGTCTGATTCTCTGGTGAGAATCCGACATCAGGAGGCCGCCGTTCGGTCCCGAACGGGCATCCGAGTCAGGCGGGGAACACCCGAACAGGGTTCGGGTGGATTCGGATCCCCTATGTTCGGAGCGGTTCGGATTCCACAGAATCCGAACCGCTCATCTCTAGTTTAAGGTCTACTCTCCTGGAAGACATCATTTATGTGGTATTTGCTGTGTAATTAAATTAATTTGCATATGTTTAATATAGTAACACTTTAATCACATACTGCAGGCAATCCATCATCCATCAGTGGGAGAAAAGAGTGACCAAGGCCTCAATCTGCAGTTTTTCAAACCAGAAAATCTGTGGTTTGCTGTAAATCACCGGAGGATTCTGCTTTCAGTTTTTACCCTTCAAACTGCTGAATAGCAAGTCTAGTATTTGGAGCTGAAAATCACTGGTGATGTGTTGTGATATGTGGCAATGATATGACACTACTGCTTAGTAAACTACCCTCCTGAAGTGGGAACTGAAATGGTGCCTACTCATCGCTAAAGATGGCCATACACTGTGCAATTGTCAGACCAATCAGCTAATTATCGGTTGATCAGTCCATTAAATGCAGTGTATGGCTGCGACCGAGCACCAATTATCACACTGTTGGCCATCTTTTAGCATACCCAATAGAGGCAATAATTGGTGCTTAGATCTGATAGTGGATATAATCACCATCAGAGAGAGCCTGATTCAGAGGTGGACGCAATGCAGATGTTTGCGCAGTTGAGTGGATTTTATGCTACTGCACATAGGCAAAATTCTCCAGGGAAACCCTACTGTGCATGCCTACCACAGCGTGTGCACAGACTCCGGTGTTGCTCATGGAGGGCCTGATTCAGAGATGGGCACTAATGCGATCGCAGGCAACATTTCACACGGAACGCAACAGGGAAAATATGCTAATAGTTCCAATGCTTACCCTATCATATGCTGCCCTCTCATCTGCGTCCGATGTCACGGTAAATATCGTTAACATCGACGCACATCGACAAGTCTGACCTGTCTCAAATACAGCGTCTCTCCTGACACAGAAGGTGGAATTCAATTGTTAGCACTTGGCATCTAACTAATGGGCGTCTATTGGATCAATTGTTGCTCCGATCAGGCGCCCGTTAATATTTGACACGCCCAAAAGGATAGGGTTTAGACATGAAAACTGGGTAACCCCATCTAAAATCCTGGTTAAGGCATCTAAAGTCCTGGTTTGGGCGTCTAAACTAAGGACTTTTTACACATTTTTCACACCTCCAGAAGTTGCAAGAAAAAATGTGACTGCCGCAGCTAATGGGCGTCTGATCGGAGCAACAATTGAATTATTCCGATAGACACCCATTACTTAAGACGCCCCAAAAAACAACTGAACTCCCCCCAGAGAGCTCTGATGCTGCATAGGAGATCCCAATAGATGCACGCCCATGTAACAGCGTTTAAACAGTAAGACAAGCCTGAATTTTCTAATACACTCCCGTTACTCCCTTAAACGCTGACTACCTGTCACTCACTTTGCAAATGGGTTCTCTGTGCGCGAGGAATAGCAAGAAAATCACAGCATGTCCGCAATGTGACTTTGATGCATGTGCAACAGCAGAAAATGGCTCATTCTGTGTAAAAATCGCCATTGCGTACATCTCAGGCCCGGAGTCGCTTGCAGTAGAGCTGACGGCATACAATCAGGTGTGTTCCTAGCAGTGCCCGGGAGGTGGCCTGAAGCTAAAAAGAAGGCTGCCTCATGCGCGTGTTATGGGAGTGTCATGGGGATGTCAGTGATCGCAGATCCACAACAACAGAGGCCATGTTTAGAGGAATTTGTGAAGTAAACACTGAGCAGACCATAGGCATCAAGTGTCGATGGTGCAAGCAATGGTGCGCTGATGGTGGAGTCTTCTGAAACACTGACACAGCACCTGTGCTTTTTGTCAAACACTGGTGCACAAGGGGAAGGGTACCATTAGCATTTGCATTAGATCAGTCCCGTGGTTCTAACAGCGGCTGATATTGTGAGCTCAGTAGCGTCAACCTCTGAATCAGGCCCAGAGAGACAAATGATCTGACAGTGGGCCTGATTCAGGGATGGACAATAATGCGATTGCAGCTGCGATTTCGTACAGAACGTAGCAGCGAAAATATGCTAATGTTTCCAAAGATCACCCGAGCATAGGGACACCCACTGCTGCCTTCTTATCTGCGTACAATGTAATTTCTCTGTATAAATATTGATAACATTGACGCATATAAAGAGGCCATCTTGCCCTTACGACAAGTCTGACCATCCACAGACTAGGCAGCTCTCCTGACATGCAGAGGGCTCTCATGCTGCGTAGGCAGTGCCGGTGCAAGGCTTCTCGGCACCCTAGGCAAAATTTCTGCCTACTGCCCCCTACAAATACCCACTTCCCAACTCCTCAGGGAGGCAGAATCTTATATGTTCCACAGTGGAACAGAAATATGGAGTTTATTTTAAGAAATAATTGCAGTTTGCAATTTATAATGAAACCATTGCTGCTAAGTCAGTAACCCAAACAAAGAATATTTACACGTACATGGCACTGTGCAATACTACACTACATACATAAGTCACAAGACTAAGTAAGCAATCTACACACTACACATCACACAGCACTGTGACTTACACTATACACATACATAGCACTGTGCAATGTAGAATATACAGTGCTCACATATGCAGCACTGTGTACCCATACACACCATATATACAGCACTGTGCATTACACTATACACATTACAATACACACTACAGATCACACCAAGGCCCTGATTCAGAGCCGGGCACTCTGACAGAGCGCTCGCTCTGAATCAGGGCGTCTTTTTTTTTTTTTTTTATGGAGCGGCCTCCTGGCCGCTCACATTGCTGCGGGCTGCCACCCACAGCTAATGCGAGTGGCCAGGATGATGGTCGCGATGGTCAAGATCATCGCGACCATCGGGCTTGCGACGAGACCCTTGTGGTAGGGTCTCGTGGCCGCAAGCCCCAGAGAGCTTTCGGCTCAAACAGAGCCGTAAGCTCTCCCACTGACATCACTTGTGATGTCAGTGGGGCCGCCCCCAAATGGTAGGCGTTCTCATGGGAACGCCTCCGTCTGGGCAGCCACCCCCCCACCAAAGGGGGTGTGCTGTCACTCAACATCGACAGCACGCCCCCTTTGGTGCGAGACCCGGAGCGACGGATTGCCCGTCGCTATCCGGGTCTCGAGCATGCGCAAGATGGAGCCGGCTCCATCGTGCGCATGCGCTCTGTTCCACCATCGACCCGGTTGCGAGCGCTTGCAACTGGGTCTGAATCAGGCCCCAAGTACTCAGCAGTACTACACTATACGCATTACACATATACTGGTGTGCAATACACATCACTGTGCAATCATCACTAGTATATATAATGCGTGTATGTGTGTGCATATATATATACATATATATATACATATATATATATATATACATATATATATATATATATATATATAAGATAGCTATAGTCATCCTGTATAGCAGGAAGACAGAAAGATCTCCTTTGTGGGGGCACTCTTAATGTTAATATGTAAATATTAAAATATACCTTTTATTGAGTATTATTTTACAAAAATGTATAGTTATACCACATACAATACACATAAACACAAATATATTTACACATATATCAATTAGCATGCTGTGATATTGGCAACATATAATTAATCACAGCACATAAACGTAGACAGACAATTTAGAACTTTCAGCACGCTGTGGTATAAAGAGATAATCAGCCACAGCAATATAGTAACTCAGTGTTATCTTGACACTTTTAACATGTATCTATTTCACAGTGTAACATTAATAGTGTGTGTTGCTTTAAGTTCCCCATACATATTTTTGGAGAGAAAAGGCAAAAAAGCTGAGTGAATATATTTTCACATGTATCAGTTAGAGTGCTGTGATATTGGCAACATATAATTAATCACAGCACACAAAAGTAAATAGATATTTTAAAGCATTCAGCATGCTGTGTTATGAGGAGATAATTGGCCACAGCTTTATAATAATTCTGATTTATCTTGATGCTTTTAACATGTATCCATTTACTCGATGTACCATAAATTGTCTGTTACTTTAAATTCCCCATACACAATTCTGGAGAGAGAAGGCGAAAATATCTAGATAGGCTTGTAGCTGAGATTTTCAAACAAAGTGTCAGGCATAAACTTAATAAGTATGTAACAAGCTTTATCTCGTGAACAGTGTCTGTGATCCCCACAAATATTCACAATTTTAATATCATGCAGTCAGTCATGAGGACTACCTATATACCAATCACTCAGTATTCATAATGTTACTGTAGGTGATGTAAGTAATTCAATAGCATTTACTCTTTCCTCCCACAGTTTGTAAGTTTAAAGAAATTTTATTGATAATTTAAACATTTGAGAAACAATTTTTATGATATATAGACATCAGATGGAGAGGGGTATACTTGCTATTGGTAGATCTCACATATGATTCCGTATGAATAGTTGGCAGTGAGCGCTTCCTATAATGCCACAGGAGCACAGATATTATTCCTGTGGTGGAGACTGATACCGTCACCGTCAGCGCCGTTAGCCCGCACAGGTATACGTGCGCTGATCTTGTAGTGATGACG
This sequence comes from Taudactylus pleione, assembly GCA_031769625.1. Classification (NCBI taxonomy): domain Eukaryota; kingdom Metazoa; phylum Chordata; class Amphibia; order Anura; family Myobatrachidae; genus Taudactylus; species Taudactylus pleione. Next base: position 9,068,726 of record JAUIMM010000340.1, on the reverse strand, counting down.
GCTGGCCAGCGCTGCCTCTGTCCGCTCTATAAGATCATAGGAGCACGGGAGACTGCCGCTTGTTGTACAGTGCGCGTGACAAGCGGGACGATCAGACGCTGTCTGGGGATCAGCTGTGTACTGCTGATTCACCCATTTCCTGTCCTGTATGCACGTTTCGCCGGTCAGGCTTTCTCAACAGGATCAGGATTTTGCAACCACCCATTTTGTGTCATCTCTTCTAGGCGTAACCTATTCCACCGAGGGTAATCCTACCTAGTGCGCCCAAGACGGCTGCCTCATTTGGTACCTTTGTGGGTGGAATATATAACCCATGGAAGTTATTTCCCAAAATGTCTGCACCAACCCTGCAATATGCTTATTGTCTCTCTAGGTTTCAGTTGATTTTAATTATCTCGGTGTGGTTTTCTATTTTTTTTTTGCAACACCAAATCCTTGTACAATGTACCATGTTTTCTGATGTCTGTAAAGTGACTTTGAGTCCTATGGGAGAAAAGCGCTATATTAATTAAAATGAAAATTATAATATATATATATATATATATATATTCAGAAAAAAAGTGCACTCACCAGGCTCTTTAAAAATTTTGAAAATATACTCATCATTTTATTGTAACATCCATGTAGATAGCGATAGCCTTTGGTCGACGTTTCAGTCCATACACGGACTTTTCTCAAGACCAGCTCCTGCCATATCACCAGACAACAAATAAAGATATGTGCTCCCAGGAAACAACCAGCTACTAAATAGCCATTGCAATCAATCATAATACAGCTCAGCAGTGACACTAAAAACAAGCATCAGCATTGCTATAGCACAAACCAGCAAATCCTCCTCATATACAGATCTATAGATCACTGTTCTAGGAATTACATTGCAAGATCGCAAAAATATATTAAACAATATAGTACCTGCATCACACGTGTACATACTGTCCCATGTTGCTTCATAAAGGCATCACCTAAAGGGCACTTCCGGTACGCTCATAGAGTCCGGAACGCCTCACCTAACAACTGGGTGATCATTTGTATTCCACTGCAGAATTACATTGCAAAATCACAAAAATGTATTAAACAATACAGTACCTGCCTCACACGTGCGGGCACTGTCCCGTGTTACTTCATACAAGCATCGCCTACAGGAGCATTTCTGGTATGTTCATAGAGCCTGGAACGCATCACCTAGCAACCGGGTGATCGTTTGCGTTCCACTGCAGATGCTGTTAGTAGACTGCTAGTATTTCAACGAGCAGGCTATCATTACCATCATCGGAGGTGATGTCAAAAGAACACTCACCAACATATGTGGCAATGTTTTCAATAATCAAATGTGCCAGCATTTTTTATAAATGGAAATATCACGATATATACGCTTAGTGAAAGCGGGTACCTGGGAGCACATTAACAACATTTAAGAAATAAACAATCTATACTATAGAACAATTGCATAAATCACTCATTAATAAAGCAGTAGACGCAATCACCAGCTATCGAAAAAAATAGTAATAAAAAATAAAAAGAAAAATGAAAAACTACTAATATGGAACCTACATGAACACTCAATATTCATACAAAAATAGAAAGTGAGTTCATATCATTCAGGCCTCTAGTGGCCACTGTATCCAAATGATATATCCACCACGCTTCTTTCTTCAGTAGCTTCAAGCCACGATCCCCCCCTCTTTGTAAGGGTGGTGTCCAATTTCTAATCATACAGCGTAATGTTGAGAGCTGATGTCCTGCTTTCAAAAAATGGGTAGCCACCGGTTTGTCAGAGGTTCCAGTTTTGAAAGACAACCGTATGGAGGACCTATGTTGGTTCATCCTCTCACGAAAGGTACGTATAGTTTTTCCGATATATGTGAGACCGCAAGGACATGTCAATGAATAAATGACATGGTCCATTGTGCAAGTTAGCTTGTAATTTATTCATTGACGTGTCCTTGCTATTTTTTTCGATAGCTGGTGATTGGGTCTACTGCTTTATTAATGAGTGATTTATGCAATTGTTCTATAGTATAGATTGTTTATTTCTTAAATGTTGTTAATGTGCTCCCAGGTACCCGCTTGCACTAAGCGTATATATCGTGATATTTCCATTTATAAAAAATGCTGGCACATTTGATTATTGAAAACATTGCCACATATGTTGGTGAGTGTTCTTTTGACATCACCTCCAATGATGGTAATGATAGCCTGCTCGTTGAAATACTAGCAGTCTACTAACAGCATCTGCAGTGGAACGCAAACGATCACCCGGTTGCTAGGTGATGCGTTCCAGGCTCTATGAACATACCGGAAATGCTCCTGTAGGCGATGCTTGTATGAAGCAACACGGGACAGTGCCCGCACGTGTGAGGCAGGTACTGTATTGTTTAATACATTTTTGTGATTTTGCAATGTAATTCTGCAGTGGAATACAAATGATCACCCAGTTGTTAGGTGAGGCGTTCCGGACTCTATGAGCGTACCGGAAGTGCCCTTTAGGTGATGCCTTTATGAAGCAACATGGGACAGTATGTACACGTGTGAGGCAGGTACTATATTGTTTAATATATTTTTGCGATCTTGCAATGTAATTCCTAGAACAGTGAGGATTTGCTGGTTTGTGCTATAGCAATGCTGATGCTTGTTTGGAGTGTCACTGCTGAGCTGTATTATGATTGATTGCAATGGCTATTTAGTAGCTGGTTGTTTCCTGGGAGCACATATCTTTATTTGTTGTCTGGTGATATGGCAGGAGCTGGTCTTGAGAAAAGTCCATGTATGGACTGAAACGTCGACCAAAGGCTATCGCTATCTACATGGATGTTACAATAAAATGATGAGTATATTTTCAACATTTTTAAAGAGCCTGGTGAGTGCACTTTTTTTCTGAATATTATGGCTTTTCCCCTTGGACTGGCTTAAGTATTTGCACCCCAGCTGATGCATTTTCTATAAAGTGAGTGCTACTCTATTTTCTCTCTCTCTCTCTGTGTATATATATATATATATATATATATATTCCAGGAGACCGGCACTCCAGATGCTATTCAGCACTGTGCTCTAGTGCCTATCCTAAGCGGTATGTATCAAAGCAAAATGTGGATGGCACTTAGAGACTTCAATGTTAGAAAAAATCACAGAAACAGTCTGCTGAGAAAATCGAGGTCCGACCTCCTTTATCAAGACCTATAAATACAATGAATTAAACAAACAAAATATATACCTGTGCAGACACCCTCGTGCTCATACTCCTGTCACACCAACGAACAGAAAGCAGGTGACGTCATAGGCATTGGACGTGCCGACGGCCAAGAACTCGAAGCAGAAGAGTGTTTTTAATCAGTCGGTTTTTTATAGAGTTCTGTGGTGAAATGATCTTTATCTTTTCCAATGCGTACATCAATATAATCAATTGTTTCTGGACTGTATACATAAGAATAATGAATGGAACCTGGTAATGTATTCAAACCAACTACAAACTCATTGAGTGTCGACTCTCCACCAGTCCACAACAGGAAAAGGTCATCTATAAACCGAGCGTAAAACGCTATGAATTGTGAAAATCTGGTATTACCCATAATATTTTTCTTCTCAAATTGGTACATATAAAGGTTTACATACGCCTGGGCCATATTTGACCCCATAGTGGTCCCTTTCAACTGAAGTTAAAAAGCTTTGTCAAATAGAAAGTGGGCAGGGGGACCACTACTGCCAGCACTACTGGGGGCACTGCATAGGTGGGGATCACTACTGGGGGCACCGTATAAGGTGCTCTACTGGGGGCACTGAATAAGGGGCACTGCATAGTGGGACCACTACTGGGGGCATTATATAAGGGTCACTGCATAGGGGGTATGCAGTGCTCCCAGCAGTGGTCCTCCCTATGTAGTGCCCCCTGTAGCACCCCCAGTAGTGGTCCCCCTATGCAGTGACCCTTACATAATGCCCACAGTAGTAGTCCCCCCTATGCAGTGCACCCAGTAGTAATCCCCCCTAATGCAGTGCCGCCAGTAGTGGTGCCCCCAATGCAGTGCCCCCAGCAGTGGTCCCACCAATGCAGTGCCCCCCAGTAGTGGTCCATCTGATGCAGTGCCCTTTATATAGTGCCCCAGTAATAGTCACACCCCCAGCAGGTCCAGACAGACACATACGGATGTGTGAGCTCCAGCCCGGCTCCGGCAGTGGGCGCAGCAGCCAATGAGAGTCTGTCTGACTCTCATCGGCTGCTAACACAAACACACAGCCACCGGCTGTGTGTTTGTTACTGGCTAGTGCAGACTGCACTTATGTGCGGTCTGCACTACACTTCCAGCGGCCCCCTCCAGTGGTCGTGCTCTAGGCAGCTGCCTAAAGCTGCCTAGTGGTAGCACCGGCCTTGCTTGTAGCTTCCTCTTCTTTTATCTCCAGCATCTCCTGTCCTACTTCTTTTTGTCCCCAGCATCTACTTCTTCCCTGGTCCTTCCCCAGGAGGCCATGCCCTTTTCCAGGTCCACTATCTTATGTCCCTATTTAAAAAGTGGGGGGCACCAATGCTCTCTCTGGCACAGGGTACCAAAAAGTGTAGTTACGGCTCTGGTCGTGGCAACTGCAACTCGCACCATTTGCAGCTAATTAGATTGACCCCAATGTGGTCCCATTATCAGACTGTCTGCTTCCATTTTCCAAACAAACTATAAGACCCTGGGGCCCCAGTGTACCCATGTTTTGTCCTGAATAATTATTTCCTTTCCATTTTTTATTATATTACAAACTAAGGGCCTGATTATGAGTAGGATGCAGAGATGTCCGCACGTGCGTCTTTTGCAGCAATCACGTCTGCAATTTAATGCTAATGATGCTACAAAGCCCTTCCCTGGTGTACAGTCATACATCCATATGTGCTAAGATGGAGGCATCCACTTTGAGTGTCTTTATACATCCCCATTGGTTGCACAATCGAAACTTGCACCAGCCCTATGCTAGGTGCAGATTTGCACCTTAGCATGGGCTTCAATGTGAACAATGAACCGTGTTTCATACTTACCAACTTTCTAGCACTCAGGGAGGGTGCAGCAAGGTCGACTGCCTCGTCAGAGCAGGGGGTATGGCATGGCCATAGAAGGGTGGTGCGGGGGCGTGTCGGTTCGAACACATCATGGCGTCCCTGATCCCCGCTATACAGTGGCAAAATTACAGGTTCAGCTCAAATCACGTCATTGTCTCCACCCTCTTTTGCTTATTAAGTGGTTGGCCATGGCAGGGTGTGGGCATCTTCCGGGGGGAGCAGCCGGTTCTGGGAGGCTTGTTTACTCTTTTGGGCAGCTGGGAGCGCCAACCGATTATCTGGAGCCTCCCAGCCGTTCCGAGAGACTAGGCAAGTATGCCGTGTTTGTATGCAGCCACTTTTAGCGACAGCCCGTGACACTCATGTAACACTCCCATAAGATGCAGATCTCTGTTTGTCTCTATGGGGTCTATTTACTAAGCAGTGTTAGAAGACAGAGTGAAAAGTGATAAGGTGCCAGCCAATCAGCTCCTAACTATCATCTCACAGGCTGTGTTTGAAAAATGACAGTTGGGAGCTGATTGGCTGGCACCTTATCACGTTACACTCTGTCTCCTAACACTGCTTAGTACATAGACCCCTATAGCACAATTCCACCCCCCTCCTTATCTGCCAGTCACTACCCATGAATGTCTAATACATATCTAATACATTTCAGAGACCGCGCATGTGAATCAGTACAGCTACTCTGTGTACAATCGGGATACATACGTGGTGCAACTTAGACACAGTAAAAAAACATCTCTTCACTGCATCCAACATCGACAGTGCATGCGACTTACAATCAGGCCCTAAGTCTATCAGTCAGCAGGACGGGTCGCAGGATCGGCCTGTGCGGCCAGCATTACATTTTGAAGGGAATATCTGTACCAAAGTACAAATAAAAATAAAGTCCTTACCAGGGGTGGGTTACAACAGTCTTATACAAAACAAAGGGGTACATTTTCTGGTAAGAGAAGACAAGAAGCACTTTGTGGTTTGCGAGGCAGAATTTGATCTACATGTATCGTGAATCTGGCAACGAGCTGCATCCTCAGGCTGCCAAAATCACAGAAATGTGCAAACTGTGTGAAATATAACCAAAGTACCTTAATATATTAATGGAGGACAGAAAAACTCTGTGATGTATCTGTGCAGAGTCCATGGAAACAGGTTAGAAGAGTTTGACCTTCATAAAAATTATTACACAGTTGTCAAATAAATAGTAAGTCTTATGATAGAAGGATTAAGTTATGTGGTGGTAGACAAACCTTATAGCAGATCATGTAAATAATCTGTTCAGTATTTGCAGAGGAAGTACTGTATATGCAAAGGGACTGGTGCCAGAGGACCAGGAAAGATCAAGTGTTGTCCGACTTTACAAAAGTGTAAGACACTGGCAACTAAAGATCATGAATCTAACAAAGTAGCGGAGAAATGAATGGAAACGAAGAATTAAATAAATATATAATATCTCAGAACCAGCACTTTATATGCGCATACTAAATAACTTCCATATGTATAACTTGGAGAAGCAAAGTGCTTCATATATGTAATTGATGTATGAATTATATCTCTGTGTATATGATATGTTATGTTTTACTGTACATACATAAATACTATAAATATTGTAGTTCCAAAACAGGTAACGTAAGCATGTGGTAAGCAATTTCGCAGCAGCATGTGGGGAAACCACAGGGTCATGTTGTAGAGCCCTGAGCACTAGACTAGAGACAGTTCCTCCATCCCAGCCCCCAATGCTTCAACCACACTTCCAAAGTTGACCTGGACACTGATTACTGATTTCCACCATTAACCTGTAATTTTCTAGAACAGATGGTGTAATGGTTAGCATTACTGCTTCACAGCACAGAGATCATGGGTTTGATTCCAACTAAGGCCCTAACTCTGTGGAGTTTGTATATTCTCCATGTGCGTTTACATAGGTTTCCTCCGGGTGTTCCAATTTCCTCCCAGACTCCAAAACATACTAGTAGGTTAATGGGCTCTGCCCCCCCCCCCCCAAAAAAAAATACAAAAATGTGTGTATAATGTGTGTACTGTCGAAGCCGGATGGTTGGCTAAGACCTAAATTGTAATATTAAAATCTGCATGACGCCATTTTATGTTGCCCCTGACGACACCATCTTGTGTCGTCAGCATGAAACCATTGTGTGCGATGCTAAAATGCTATTATTAGCATTGTGCGACTACATTGCTCCTGCATATTGTTAGAAGTCCTACCATACCCCATACGCACATTAAATCATACATATAATTTACAAGACGCACAGCGCACAGTTGTGCTGTTTATCAAAGCACTCTGCACATAAAATGCACCACGCATATTAGCGACTATATGCAATATCCCCACACTGACATATTGCATACTTACACAAAAAGGTTCCCTAGCATTAAGGTCAATATTAAAGGTTTTATTCGTTATCAAGTCTATTGTGAAATACATATATTTGGTATATAAGGTTTAGTACATGATAAGCGACCATGTTTGGTGCCATTCTATACCACTGTTTATTTGCAGATCTCCGGTTCCATCGGCAAGGAGGTCACAACATGCGTCTGCGAATTATGGATCATAGAGAGATAGGCATTGAAATGTACTCTGTAATGTAATGTATATTAGCCAGTTTAGACTTGTTCTTCGGTGGGAAAATGCACACAAAGAGCCGTTGGAGGGCTGAACTATTACAATACAAACTGACCTATGAACTGTATTGTAACAGAAGAACCAGGATGAAGAAGCAATGGGATTATGCCAACTCGTTCTATTGTATTACCTATCTCTGCAAGGGTACATATGCAAGCACTCTAGATCTGGTAGTTAGTCATCTTTTCTTTTTGTTGGCGGAGGTTTCATAGCTGATGCCGGGAAATCTGGATCCAGAGCGCATGCGTATGTATCGACTGTACCTTGTATATTGTAAACCTTTGCGCTAATTGTGATATAGATCTTGTTTTCTGGGTGCGCCAAAGCCAGTGTCTGCATCTTCCGATGCAGCTTCTTTGGCCCAGCCCAGGCTGCATGAAAAAACCGGGGTTGAGGGCTACACACAGGGGCTAGGTATTTGAAGGCCCCATAGCAAAAGTTTGTAAGAGCCCCTATGTACCACACCCAATGGTGAAAAATGTATATAACACATGTTACTTGACACAGAAGATGGACCCCCCTCAGCTCTGGGCCCCATAGCAGCTGCACCCCTTGCACCTATGGTAGTTACGTCCATGGTTACACAGATGGTCATGTTCACACAGGTGATCCCATGGCTGCGCCCTCAGACACAGCAGTGGATCACAGAATCCGGTAAGAGGCATCTATGTACACAAGACGCCTCCTGCGGCATTAGCATAAAAGTGTACTACTCTGAATTAAGCCATATATGTCTTCCTTTTGTTGTTATTAGACAGTAAAGTGTTCCTGCTTGTTTACACCATCTGTTGATCCTATAACCAATTCTGATAACAGTTTTTAATATTTTGCTCATTTGATTTTCTTCAAAAATCTCAAAAATGGGTTTAATTATGTAGGATGTGTATTTTGGGGTGTTGTATAGATAGGAAATTAGTTTTTTAATATGCAGTTTAGAGTTACAAGTGTTTTTTTTCCCGTGGCTTCAGCACAGCAAGTCAATAAGAATCTACCTGATTCTTATTGGCTGCTGCACGTCAACTTCTGCAGCAGACCGCGATTTACCTATCGAGTGTCCATGTTCATGATCAACGCTCTGGATTCCCCTGCAAGATAGTGTGTAGTGTGAAATTCTGCTCACCATAAGGGAACTTATCTTTTGGTGTCACCGTGTCACTTTCCATTTTCGCACTGGGTGAAACTATTTATGAAGGTAATCAACTATTTGTATCATCTCTCCTTATTTACAAGCATCTTGGAAAACTGAATCAAGGATAAAGGATTTGGAGGATTTTAAATCAAATGGCTTTTTCTGGTTTATTGGAAAGAATGAAAAGTTTTTAGTGCCTGATTTACATGACCATATTCTGCTATCTATTGACATTTGGGAATTAAGTGGTTCCACAATTTGGGTAGAATTAAATTTTTTTAAAAACGGCTTATAATGCAAATTTGTACTTATTGCGCTATTATATTTGCCACACCTTTTCTCGGGTGTGAATTCTCCATACCATTTACCACAAAAAGTTTTCACCACCTCCTCAAGTGTGTGCAAAGCCCCTATTTTTGACTAAAAATGTTGGAACTTGGTTCAGAACCACTAGGACACCCACCTTAATGACTAATTAGACAAAAATAAGTTTTTCATTAGCTTCATTTGGCCAATAATGAATAAGTTTTTCATTAGCTTCATTTGGCCAATAATGACATGTCATTGGGGTGAAAATGTGCAAAGGGCAGGAAAATGGGTGAATTGATGTGGGGCAGGTAAATGGGGGTGCTATATGACTGGGACAGGTGTTTATAAGATTGCAGGTGGGCATTAGAGGCATATTTTGAAGGTTTTTTAAGTGTCTTTAAATGACACAAATATATACTTATAGGCATTTTTATGCACCCCCGATTTAAATAGAACATTTGTTTTGCCAAAAACACTTGCTTTCTACCATTATTTGACTGTTTTAGAAATATGAATAAATCAGTCATTTGACACAATTTAAGAACCCCAAATACTTTAATTAGAGCCACTAATACACTTCTATATTGTTATCCTATATCACTTTGTACTTTTTGGGGTACAGACATATTTCCCAATTTTCACCTATATTTATCGCCAGTAAAATCAGGAAGAATTATCACACAAATGCGGTTTTGCGATTTGTGGGATTGAATTGCGCAAAAATGGGTGCACTCATAGACACGATAAGCAAAAAACTTAGCGCACAAAATATTACCACATTATCATGGCTAACTGAATTCCCCTCTTTAGTATAGTGCAGTTGTCTTTCTAGGAGAAACTTGGAGGTATTTAATCTGAACCAGCTGCTTTTATGCCTCCCGCCATCTTAGAAAGACAGGCGCGTGTGCCTTCAGTCACATGACTGTAATGTAAATATGACATGCCCATCTCCCCATTCATTCTGCAGGTATTTAGCCTTCATGCTGCACCAGACCGGTGCCAGATCCTCAGTGTTAGCCAGCCTAGCTGCCTTGGCTCCCTGGGCTCACCTTGCTTGGAATCTACATTATAGTTTCTAGTGCCTGACATCCAATTCTTCCGTTCTCCAGTTCTCCTGTGCCTTGTGCCATGCTAGTACAGTAAGAGATGGAGCAACAAGTTAAAAAGGTTTAATATACAATTTGCTTACATTTTGCAATTTTAGTAATCCTTTAATTGTGGATGACAAAGGTTGTTGGTCTGTTAAAAAAACATCTGTACATTTAATTTACCTAATAACAATGTATACTAAAACATGTAGGTTTTTAACATACATCTTTCACAATTTAGTAATGTTTTGACTACAAAAATGCCAATTAAATAAAGATTTCCATCATTATTCGAACATAACTCAACATTAAAGAGCTGGTCATTTCCTCTTTAATTCAGTTTGCACAACATGAAACAAGCAAATGACCTCCATTCTATGTATGTGAAATATGTTAACTCCTCCACTGCTGCATTGTTCTGCTGGACACAACCACTATGACTGGAGGGAAACAGTTTTGCCAACAGCATAATAAATAATAATGTATAGAAACACAAACTGTGATCGCACTTAAGTAATATGGCAGAGATAGGCCTCATGTTGTTAGGTCATATGTGGCTTGCTATGTTTTCCTGAGATTTGTATTACATCTTTCTGAGGGTTTTTTCTCGCTATAGCTACTATGATCCATATACCCCCTGCCACCACCCAAGCTGTCACGATAATGTGGTTGTACCTGAATCAAACATGAAGGCCAATGCTAGCACCGAGACAATAAAAACCAGACCAAAACATAGATAAACACTATATTAAAAATATAATATATAGAAAAGATTAATCACAAAAACACCAGAAAAACAAATGAACAGAAATAACTAACAGAAATCAAGAGGCAAAGCTGAAGAGTGCTAGATCAATTTAAAATAATATATTGGTTTAATATCTGTTTTACATACTTTCATATAGTACAATATATAGAGGGTTATTACATCTATAACTGTACCTCAGATATTCAAATCCAGTCCATGCACATAGGTTGAAGGGAACTGAGAAAGTGATTTCTTAAACCAAAAATTGTAATCACAAGTAATTAAACACTCTAGTTGATATTCTTGCAATAATGATGAGCGAAACCCATTCATCAGTAAAGCTGGGTAGACACTCAATATTATATGGACGATAATCTAAAGATCTCACAGTCGTACAAAAAAAATTGCATAATGTGTATGCACATTAGGGGTGAGCGGGTTCGGATTTCTGAAATCCGAACCCCCCGAGCCCCCCCGATCCGAAGCCGATCCGAGTCAGGCTCGATTTTTCCCGCCTGACTCGGATCTGAAATCGAGGCAAAACGTCATCATCCCGCCTTCCGGGTCTCGCGGGTTTTGGATCCTATATAAGGTACCCGCGTCTGCGCCATTTTCTCACTCGGCTGTGGACGTGAAGAGGGAGGGTGGGAGTTAGGGCTGGCTGGGCTGTGTAGTGTAGTGTAGTGCAGAGTAGTGTTGTGCTGTGCTGTGCTGCGCTGTGCTGCTGTTGTCCACTACTTCAAAGTCCATAGGGGCTGGCTGTGTTGTGCTGTGCTGCTGTCGTTAATAGGGGCTGTGTCCACTACTTCAAAGTCCATAGGGGCTGGCTGGACTGTGTTGTGCAGTCAGTTCTCCATAGGGGCTGTGTCCACTCCAAAGTCCTGTGCAGTGTCCCAGTCCTAAAGGGGTGCTGTAGTGTTGTCCAGGGGGTGCTCTGTCCATCAGGGGTGCTCCCCCCAAGTGCTAAAAAAAATAATATTTTTTGTGTGTTTGTGAATTGTGTGCGCAGTAGCCGCACGTGCATCAACAAAGTAGTGCCAAGCGTGCGCCTGTGTCATAAGTAAAGGGCCGGCTGGCTTGACCGTTAAAGGGTGCTGTAACCCCCAAAGTACACTCCAGTCCAAACAAAAAAAATATATATTTTCTGTGTTTGTGAATTGTGTGCGCAGTAGCCGCACGTGCATCAACAAAGTAGTGCCAAGCGTGCGCCTGTGTCATAAGTAAAGGGCCGGCTGGCTTGACCGTTAAAGGGTGCTGTAACCCCCAAAGTACACTCCAGTCCAAACCAAAAAAAAAAATATTTTCTGTGTTTGTGAATTGTGTGCGCAGTAGCCGCACGTGCATCAACAAAGTAGTGCCAAGCGTGCGCCTGTGTCATAAGTAAAGGGCCGGCTGGCTTGACCGTTAAAGGGTGCTGTAACCCCCAAAGTACACTCCAGTCCAAACCAAAAAATATATATTTTCTGTGTTTGTGAATTGTGTGCGCAGTAGCCGCACGTGCTTCAACAAAGTAGTGCCAAGCGTGCGCCTGTGTCATAAGTAAAGGGCCGGCTGGCTTGACCATTAAAGGGTGCTGTAACCCCCAAAGTACACTCCAGTCCAAACCAAAAAAAGATTATTTTCTGTGTTTGTGAATTGTGTGCGCAGTAGCCGCACGTGCATCAACAAAGTAGTGCCAAGCGTGCGCCTGTGTCATAAGTAAAGGGCCGGCTGGCTTGACCGTTAAAGGGTGCTGTAACCCCCAAAGTACACTCCAAACCAAATAAAAAAAAATATTTTCTGTGTTTGTGACTTGTGTGCACTGTGGCTGCACGTGCATCAACAAAGGAGCAGCGCCAAGCGTGCGCCTGTGTCCCATAAGTAAAGAGCCGGCTGGCTCATTTCTTAAAGGGTGGTGTAACCCACAAAGTGCACTACTCTCCAGCAAAGATAAGAAAATATTTTCTGTGTTTGTGTGCGCTTTAGCCGCACGTATATATCAATATAACATAAATGGAGGACCAAACTTTCTCCGATAAAAATAAAATAGGGAAAGATCAAGAACCACTTCCTCCTAGTGCTGTTGCTGCTGCTGGGAGTTGTTCATCATCCCAGAGAGGAAGTAGGAACATCACTACTTTTACTAAACAATTGACCCTCCAACAGTCCCTAGCGATGAGGATGAAGTACGACAGCAGTCATCCTGAAGCAAAACGTATAACTGAGGCCTTGACTGCTATGTTGGTGTTAGACGTGCGTCCGGTATCCGCCATTAGTGCAGTGGGATTTAGACAATTGATGGAGGTAGTGTGTCCCCTGTTCCAAATCCCGTCTAGATTCCACCTGCATCCTCAAAGCAGCAGCGACAAGCGTGCGTCTGTCTGTTAAAGGGTGGTGTAACCCTCAAAGTGCGCTCCACAAACAATAAAAATATTCTTCTTTTTTTTTCTGTCTTTGTGAAATGTGTGGGCTGTAGCCGCACCTGCATCCTTAAAGCAGCAGCGACAAGCGTGCGTCTGTCTGTTAAAGGGTGGTGACACCCTCAAAGTGTGCTACACAAACAATAAAAATATTGTTCTTTTTTCTGTCTTTGTGAATTGTGTGGGCTGTAGCCGCACTTGCATCCTCAAAGCAGCAGCGACAAGCGTGCGTCTGTCTGTTAAAGGGTGGTGACACCCTCAAAGTGTGCTACACAAACAATAAAAATATTCTTCTTTTTTCTGTCTTTGTGAATTGTGTGGGCTGTAGCCGCACTTGCATCCTCAAAGCAGCAGCGACAAGCGTGCGTCTGTCTGTTACAGGGTGGTGACACCCTCAAAGTGTGCTACACAAACAATAAAAATATTCTTCTTTTTTTTTCTGTCTTTGTGAATTGTGTGGGCTGTAGCCGCACTTGCATCCTCAAAGCAGCAGCGACAAGCGTGCGTCTGTCTGTTAAAGGATTACATCGGTGACAGCATCCAAGTAGGCATGTCAGACAGTACCTGTACTGGCAGGAAAAAGAAGCAATTTGGAGGTCCCTGTACAAACTGGCTCTATTTTACCTGAGTTGGCCCCCCTCCAGTGTGTACTCCGAAAGAGTGTTTAGTGCAGCCGGGAACCTTGTCAGCGAAAGGCGTAGGAGGTTGCTTCCACAAAATGTGGAGAAGATGATGTTCATAAAATGAATTATCAACTCTTCCAGGGAGACCAGCCTCCAGAACGTACAGAGGGACCTGTGGTTGTGGATTCCAGCGGGGACGAATTAATACTCTGTGAGGATGAGGATGTACACAACACTGAAGAGGGTGAGGAATCGGTGGATGAGGAGGATGAGGACGACATCTTGCCTCCGTAGAGCCAGTTTGTGCAGGGACAGATTAATTGCCAGCTTGTTTTGTGGGGGCCCAAATGAACCAATCATTTCAGCCACAGTCGTGTGGCAGACCCTGGCGCTGAAATGTTTGGTTTGTTAAAGTGTGCATGTCTGTTTATACAACATAAGGGTGGGTGGGAGGGCCCAAGGACAATTCCATCTTGCACCTCTTTTTTTTCTTTGAATTATGTATAGTTTGGGGCCTAGTTTTTCAAACTGCCATCCTGTCTGCCACTGCAGTGCCACTCCTAGATGGACCACGTGTTTGTGCCGCCCACTCGTATCTCTTAGCATAGTCATCCAGCTACCTCGGTGCAACCTTTTGGACATAAAAACACTATTGTGAGGTGTGAGGTGTTCAGAATAGACTGGAAATGAGTGGAAATTAAGGTTATTGAGGTTAATAATAGCATAGGAGCAGAAAAACCGACAAATTCTGTGATTTTAGCTGTTTTTATGCTTTTTTTCAAAAAAATACAGATCCAAAACACAAAACCCAGAACCCAAAACACGGAAGGGTGGTTTTGGCAAAACCAATCCAGATCCAAAACACGAAGAAAGATCCAGATCCAAAACCAAAACACGAAAAGTGGCCGGTGCACACCCCTAATGCACATACAATCACATATTATCGTAAATGAATTGTTTGCATCATAGAATTGGATCTGTAAACATGCACATAAAATGCAGTCATTCCGGGTACAGTATCGTAAAGATTTTTCTAAGTGTCTGACAATATTTTTTCAGCTTTGCTATATCTTTATGCTTGAGGTCTGACCACCTCTTCTGTATGTGATATTACTATCTCTTTATGCCAAATCTGTCTTGCAAAATTTTAATCAGCTTCATCATCATCCTTTCTATAGTTTGTTCTTTTATATGGTTTCTGCAGACAGTCATAGTCATGTCTTTTGAGTATTCTCATGACCACCTCCATCTCCTTGTTTGTAATGGCTAATGCTCTTTTCAAAACCAGCTCTCCTGCCATTTCTTCTCCAACCCCCTCCTTACAGCTATCTTCTTCTCATTTCTCAAATAAAAGTACACTTTCCATAAAATAGGTGCAACTGCAAGCCCTCCTTAGCTTTAGCATGTCCTTCTCCCTCAGGCATTTTGTCTCCTCTGAGATCATCCCAAATATTCCTGTGCTTCCATTGGTAGTGGAGAAGTGGGAAGGGCCAAAGAGTGCATAAAGCGCAAAAACATTTGTTCCGGATTTCATAACATCATTGCATTATACCACCAGTGGACTGAGGGCCTGATTCAGAGCCGCTCGTAAGCGGCCACTCGTTCGCTCCGAGCGATGTTCGCACATCTGCGCATGCGTATGGGTTTTAGTACGCATGCGCGAACCAGTCAGTGCGGTCGAAAATCGTGTGCTCGCAAAATAGCGAATACCTGCTAATTTGAGTGACAGAATGAGGCGTTTGTGGGTGGTAACAGGGGAAGGTGCTTGAAAACGGGGAGTGGAGATCCGAACGCAGGCGTGCCAAATGGTCAAAACGGGCGTTTTACGTGTGTGCATAATAAACAAAGCAGCGTCATTGACCACGTCACTTGGTTGTCTTTTAGCCTGAACTGCTCGCATGATTGCGGTAGGAAAATCCAACCACAAGCACTGCGAGCAGTTCATACGCCTTTCGATGTACTCGATTAATCAAATAAATAGCGGAGATGACGTAGGATGCGAGCAGCCAGGGGGCGTTTTTTCCTAAATAGTGAGCGCATGTTTTGTTCGCTCGTTCAGACATAGAGGCGTCAACAGACCGCAAAGAGCGAGCGCTTAATTTAAATAGCCTGCTCCTTTTTATGAACGAGCGTCCGCAAATAGCGTCCGGCTCTGAATCAGGCCCTGAATTTGTTGTGACAAACTTTCAACAAACTGAGATGTTTCCAATTAAGGGCTGTATTCAATTTGAAGCGAACAGCCGTTTTTGCGTGTTTTTGGCGGAAAGTCAATGTAATGTAATAGGCGAAAAAGTTTCGCCTATGAATAGCAGGCGGTAAAAAGTGTAGAATTGGGGTTTTGGGGTGCAACATTGCGAGAACCCCCATACAGCCTTCAGACAGTCCCCCAAAGGTAATCTGTGTCAAAAATGAAAAAAAAACACTCAAGGACACCCCAAAAAATCACTTTGAATTTGGGGGCAAAGAAAAAAAAGTTGGGGGACAAAGATAAAAACTAGCGAACTTGACTCTGGGAGAGTCCCCAAGTATGCCCCAGGTGTTTTTTCATTGCAGGGACTTGCGGCAGGTGGATTTTTCATGATTTTTTTCAACTTAACTTTAGCAACTTTAAAATATGCTGACCCCCATTTTCAAGTACCCCAAACTTGCTGGGATAACTTATTTTCTGCAAAAAAACCTCCTGAATACTATTCTGCACCACTTATACAAAAACGCTCTTTAGCAGCTATTGAGCCTGTTTAAAACACCAAATACCTTCAGCAAGCCAAATGAGGGGGTACCATAGTGAACCCCCATGTCAGAGCATCTTTTGGGGGGTCTCAGGCTGATTTCCTCAAAACTGACAGTACTTTCCACCTGTTTAAGTTTCGGCAAGTCCCGTTTTCGCCTACTTTCAAATTGAATACGGCGATGCGCGGGTACGCGCGCGATACTTTTCCGCCTGCAAAACAGGCGAAATAGGCGAAAAGTCCAGGGGGTGAAAAAGTATCACGGGTCGGCTCAAATTGAATATGGGCCTAAGGGCCTGATTCAGAGCCGCTCATAAGCGGCCGCTCGTTCGCTCCGAGCGATGTTCGCACAACTGCGCATGCGTATGGGTTGTAATACGCATGCGCGAACCAGTCATTGCGGTCAAAAATTGTGTGCTCGCAAAATAGTGAATGCCTGCTAATTTGAGTGACAGAATGAGGCGTTTGTGGGTGGTAACAGGGGAAGGTGCTTGAAAACGGGGAGTGGAGATCCAAACGGTCAAAACGGGCGTTTTAAGGGTGTGCATAATTAGCAAAGCAGCGTCATCGACCACGTCACTTGGTTGTCTTTTAGCCTGAACTGCTCGCATGATTGCGGTAGGAAAATCCAACCACAAGCACTGCGAGTAGTTCATACGCCTTTCGATGTACTCGATTAATCAAATAAATAGCGGAGATGACGTAGGATGCGAGCGGCCAGGGGGCATTTTCTTTAAAAAAGCGAGCGCATCTTTCGTTCGCTCGTTCAGACATAGAGGCGTCAACAGACCGCAAAGAGCGAGCGCTCTATTTAAATATCCTGCCCCTTTTTCTGAACGAGCGAGCGCAAATAGTGTCCGGCTCTGAATCAGGCCCTAAGTTTCTTATACACATGGTGAGTACTATTTTATATGTTTCTTTATTCTATATTTACACATATTAGGTATGAGTGTAGGTAGGACAAAAGAAACCAGGATCACAAACATGCTAAACTGCACACTGCCCTACAGCCTTTGTAGATTTTCTCCTTTATATGTATATCCCCCGACCCAAGAACAATCTTTAAATAACCCTCCTGCATGGGACTGCACAGTGCAGCAGCTTGCTCCACCCAGGGAGAGGCCCCTGACTGAGGGGGCCCAGGACACCATGTCCCAATGCCTCCTCCATCTAAATCTGGCTCTTGTATCAACCTACAGCTAATGTGGCATTGGTAAGGATGATTGCACACCTGAGCACAGTCTTCAAGAGGAAGCTCAGCAAGAGGGAGGCTTCTAATAGATCAGGTGCTGGAGCAGATAATGTCATTCTGCCACTCCACAGCTACATCACTATTGAAATAATTATAATACTGCTCCCTGATTACTTTTGTTACAGAGTACAGAGTACACTCAAGTGGTGTCCATCCTAACATATCCTTAGATTCTCCAAGGTCACCCGATCGTAGTACTACAGAGAGTGGAAGTTTGCACCATAGATCAGGGATGGGGAACCTCAGGCCCAGGAGCCGTATAAGGCCCTCGGAATCGTTTGGTTTGGCCCTCTGAGCTTTTTTCTGCAAGCCTCATCTGGATAGCAGGGTGCCGCAGCCAGAATCTATGCAGTAGTGCCGCCTGGAGTGTCCTTAGGATGCTTCAGACGGTCACACCGTTACAGCTCCACAAAGCATCCTCAGGATGCTCCAGGCATTGCTGTAATCACTGGCGAATGTGGCCACGTCCCCGTGTCACATCACACGGAGGGGGCGTGGCCTGGACCAGGCCCACAAATAATGTTATAAATATCAAAATGGCCCTCAGCAGAAAAAAGGTTCCCCACCCCTGCCATAGATGGTGGTGTGGGACACAACATGCCAACACCACTATATCAATTTTATCAAGACACAGATTTATAGCAGAGTGAAAAATTCTAAATGATTGCTTAATATCAAAAAATGCATTCTCCACCACTTTCCTGGCTCTGGATAAGCTGTAGTTATAAATTCTTCTTTCTGTTGTACTATAAGTACACATTAAGGAAATATTTTTAGAACATTAGGGGCCGTATTCAATAAGTTTCACACCCACGATAAAGTTTTGCATGCCAGACTTTTCGCCTACATCACGTATTTTGGCAGCGGAAACTTATTGTGCAAGTACCCGCTATTCGCCCTATTCAATTCCAAAAGACGTGAAAACGGCGACACACGAAGTCAAAACAGGCGAAAAGTGATGTCAGAATCGGGGAAGACAACCTGAACCCCCCCAAAAGATGCAGAATCATTGGGGATCAATGTAGTAGTGCCCGATTAGCCCTAATAAAACTGTTTGGGGTACTTAAGTTGGTACAATTACCTCTAATTAGAGTCTTTGCACAAGTGGTGAAGCATGGCATAAAGCAGTATTTTTTGGTCAAAAGAAGTAATCCTGTCAAATTTGGGGTACCTGAAAATGGGTGCAATCCCAAAAACACTTGACCCCCTTCTTAGTGCACACCCAGAACCTTATTTCGCTAGTTTGCAACGTCCCTCCACTTTGTGCTTTTTCACTCCCAAACTCAAAGTACTTTTTTGGGGTGTTGTTTGTTTTATTCCTGGAATTTTTTGAAGCAGTTGTCCTTTGGGGGGCTGTCCCAAGGGTTCTGAGTGGTTTCCCCACCTTTGCACCCCAAAATAAAAAATGTGCACTCCTTTTCTCCTGCTATTCAGAGACAAATCTTTTTTGCCTATTACATTGCATTGACTTTCCGCTTACACGAAACCCGGCTGGATATGGAGATAAGTTTCCAACAGGCAAAAAGACGCAATTGGCGATACTTTTTTGCGGATCTCGGCTTTTCGCTTCTAATTGAATACAGCCCTAGGTTGTAGTGTAAAAGCCTCATCAGCAACAAAGACAACATTTAGAGAGTATGTAGTTTGGTCAACTGTTGGCAAATTCAGCTTGTTATTTTAAGTTTCACATTGCAGATAGTCTGCTCCAAAGTTTCATCATCAGAAACTTCCATTTTTGCCAATGTCAACAAATATAAACTTATAGTTGGAAGTGACAATTGCCATGAGTATGATGCTGAAGAATCCTGCTGTTAGGAGGAGGCATAATACGGACATGCTTTCCATCTATGGCCCCACCACAATGAGGAAAGTTCCGGCGTTCTCCAAAATCTTTGACTATAGCAAGCCAGGTTGATGGCAACTAAAAGTACAAAAGGTAAATATTCAACAACAACAGTATAATTATGTTTAATAACTCATACAACAACTGATGCCAAAAATCCAGACGAGTGTGAAATAGGGGCAACCAACTTTGCTCTGATGCTAAGTCAGATGGATGACAGCAATAGAGCAGAGGCAGAGAGGATATTTGTGGAGATTTTATATAAGGTGGTGAGATGCCTACTCACCCCTT
Organism: Taudactylus pleione; assembly: GCA_031769625.1. Lineage (NCBI taxonomy): Eukaryota > Metazoa > Chordata > Amphibia > Anura > Myobatrachidae > Taudactylus > Taudactylus pleione. The sequence goes on along the minus strand of JAUIMM010000340.1, from coordinate 9,048,636 downwards.
ATACACAATTAACAGAGGTGCCTCCTAGGCCAGGAGTGCAACCTTATAGGCCTATATATCCTTGCCCATCCATTAATATGCCATTTCAAAAGATAATGCAACATCAATATGAGTGGCCCCCTGATTTGCCTTACTGCTATAGTAGGACATCAACATCAGCCACTTCTGAGAGCATGGGTTCTTTCAATTACTGTGGTAGCCCTCCCTCATTGGCAAGTAGTGAACATTAATACCAGTATGAACATCTGCAATTACAGTTGGACAGGTTGTCTTTCCAAATTTTGGTGTGGTTAGGCAGCTACTTTACATATAATCTGTGCAGTCTATGTGTTAGGGCACGCATGTGACTCTTTTGAGTATAGTCCTGCAACAACCTTGAGGGCTGGAATTCTTGGCTGGATGCAGCCGTGCAACAGCTTTGAGAGCAGGTAGAAACTTGGCTAGGTGGGCCTAAAGGCCGTAGATATGAAGCAGCCCTTGGGCCGTGCAGCAGCCTTGGGGGCTGGTATGACTTGGCTAGCTGTGGCCAGTGGGCCGTAGAATATGAAGCGGCCTCTGGGCCATGTAGCAGCCAAGGGCTGGTATGACTTGGTTAGATGTGGCCAGTGGGCCATAGAATATGAAGCGGCCTCTGGGCCGTGTAGCAGCCTTGAGGGCTGGTATGACTTGGTTAGATGTGGCCAGTGGGCCAAAAAATATGAAGCGGCCTCTGGGCCGTGTAGCAGCTTTGAGGGCTGGTATGACTTGGCTAGATGCGGCCAGTGGGCCGTAGAATTTGAAGCGGCCTCTGGGCTGTGTAGCAGCCAAGGGCTGGTATGACTTGGTTAGATGTGGCCAGTGGGCTATAGAATATGAAGCGGCCTTTGGGCTGTGTAGCAGCCTTGAGGGCTGGTATGACTTGGCTAGATGCGGCCAGTAGGCCGTAGAATATGAAGTGGCCTCTGGGCTGTGTAGCAGCCTTGAGGGCTGGTATGACTTGGTTAGATGCGGCAGCAGCCAGGTACAGCTGTAACAAAATCACTGGTGTTGGTGCGCAGGACTGCGCACTAAGGGTCTGACTCAGACCCACTCGCGAGCGCTGAGCGCTCGCAAGCGGGTCGATGGTGGCCCAGTGCGCATGCGCACGATGGTGCCGGCTCTGTCGTGCACATGCGCAAGATCGGACAGCGACAGGCAAACCGTCGCTCCGGGTCTCGTACCAAAGGGGGCCTGCTGTCGATGTTGAGTGACAGCACGCCCCCTTTGGTGGGCGTGCCGGGAGCGTTGCTGTCCAGACGGAGGCATTCCCATGGGAACGCCTACCAGCTGGGGCCGGACCCACTGCCATCACAAGTGATGTCAGTGGGAGTGCTTTCGACTCTGTTAGAGCTGAAAGCACTCCAGGGCTTGCAGCAACGAGACCCTACCACAAGGGTCTCGTCGCAAGCCCGATGGTCGCGATGGTCATGACCATCGCGACCATCTTCCTGGCTGCTCGCTATAGCCCACAGCTATACGAGCGGCCAGGAGGCTGCTCTAAAAAATCAAGGACGGCACTGATTCAGGGCCTAAAGTCATTGGGGTGTGGCCTGTGCCACCAAGTTGACACAAGCAGCTGATGCAGTAGTGTGGCCTGTGCCGCCGGGTTGAAACAACACAAGCAGCTAGCGCTGTAGTGCGGCCTGTGCCGCCGGGTTGACACAAGCAGCTGACGCTGTTGTGCGGCCTGTGCCGCCGGGTTGAAACAAGCAGCTGACACTATAATGCGTACTCTGGACTCAAAGTACAGGCCGTGCCGTGTGGATGACAGGAACGGCTGGGGACCAATACACGGACCATGCCGCCTGGATGACACAAACGGCAGAACAACAATATAGAAGGTAGGAATACTGGAGCTCAACTGGAAGACAGGAGACAAAGCCAGAACCGGAAACATGAAAACTCTATCATCGACATCAGAGCAGCGTTAGCGCCAGCAGGATGTAGATGTAGGAGCCAATCCGGACTGATCCTGAAAATGATGGACAGAAGGTAGGCGGAGATTCAGCGAACACTTGCCCGGCGTTCGCCTCGCACAAGAGACCATCGCGACCATCGGGGCTTACGACGAGACCCTAGGGTAGGGTCTCACTTGTCGTAAGCCCCGGAGAGCTTCTGGCTCTGTCAGAGCCGGAAGCTCTCCACTGACATCACTAGTGATGTCAGTGGGGCCTCCCCCAAAAGGTAGGCGTTCCCATGGGAACGCCTCCGTTTGGGCTGCCACCCCCCCGGCCCGCCTTCCAAACGGGGCGAGCTGTCAATCAACATCGACAGCTCGCCCCCTTTGGAAAGAGACCCGCTACGACCGGCGCTGTCGGTCGTAGCGGGTCTCACGCATGCGCATGAAGGAGCCGGCTCCCTTGTGCGTATGCGCACTCGACAAACATCGAGGCGGCCGTGCGGTCGTAGACCGTACGGCCGCCTCTGAATGAAGGCCATAGTGTGTACGAGCGATATCAGATGTGAAGTCAGAAGGAAAAATTGCATTGCATTTTAAGAGAGCATTGTAAAATATATATACCCAGCTTAAGCGTTTTAGACAAATCATACTGGGGTTTTAGCAAGATATTGCTTTGGCTGAATATTATATAAAGGGGAAACTTGCTATGGGAAAGAGAGTCCAAAGCAGTGAGTAATTGGTCAATAACAACTAAAGACAGTACATATTAAAATATAGATTTACAGTAACATGAAAGGCACAGTAATCACATATACTTTCAAATTCTACTCATTGAATTTTACAACAGAAAACACATTTGGCATAGGAAACATTTCAAGTGGAAAATCCCTGCACTCATCCATGCAACCACTAATGGCTTGTTCAGCTCGCTGAACATTTTCACTGTACTTGCAGCAGTTCTGCTTTTAAGTAAGAGGGATCAGCATGAATTTAGATACAAATCCACTCACCATCACATTAAAATTATTATTTACTTTTCAGATTGTGACTCCGTCAAGAGAGATATTAAAGGTTACACAGTAACTGTATGTCTAGACTGAAACCATTTCACATTTATATAAAATACTGAATAGAAATCTTACCTTTCTTTAAGTAAATACATTGAACAGCTCATAACATTTCTGCTTGTACATATCGTTTCACCAAAACTACCCATGGGTATATTTTTCACAATTTGCATTTTAAAGGCGAAACTGATGCAATAAAATCGATTAATATTACATTGTGATATTCAATATTATCACAGGGATTTATCATAATAAAGGTGCTGAAACAGAGCATGCAAGAAAGCTCTGTCCCGGTAATGTGCCTGCATCCGGCTTTCACAATAGTGAAAACCTTCACTTGCCGGGGCACACTTTGCACATATCCAGCGAGGCAGTGCGGAGTGTGCAGATGGAGCATGCAGGCATGCCAGGCAGTGCAGAGTGTGCAGATGGGGCATGCAGGCATGTGAGGCAGTGCAGAGTGTACAGATGGAGCATGCAGGCATGCCAGGCAGTGCAGAGTGTGAAGATGGAGCATGCAGGCATGTGAGCAGTGCAGAGTGTGCAGATGGAGCATGCAGGCAAGAGCAGTGCAGAATGTGCGGATGGAGCATGTAGGCATGCGAGGCAGTGCAGAGTGTGCGGATGGAGCATGCAGGCATGTGAGCAGTGCAGAGTGTGTAGATGGAGCATGCAGGCATGTGAGCAGTGCAGAGTGTGCAGATGGAGCATGCAGGCATGCCAGGCAGTCCAGAGTGTGCAGATGGGGCATGCAGGCATGCGAGGCAGTGCAGAGTGTGTAGATGGAGCATGCAGGCATGTGAGGCAGTGCAGAGTGTGCAGATGGAGCATGCAGGCATGCGAGGCAGTGCAGAGTGTGAAGATGCAGCATGCAGGCATGCCAGGCAGTGCAGTGTGCAGATGGAGCATGTAGGCATGCGAGGCAGTGCAGAGTGTGTAGATGGAGCATGCAGGCATGCGAGGCAGTGCAGAGTGTGTAGATGGAGCATGCAGGCATGCGAGGCAGTGCAGAGTGTGCAGATGGAGCATGCAGGCATGCGAGGCAGTGCAGAGTGAGTAGATGGAGCATGCAGGCATGCGGGGCAGTGCAGAGTGTGTAGATGGAGCATGCAGGCATGCGAGGCAGTGCAGAGTGTGCAGATGGAGCATGCAGGCATGCGAGCAGTGCAGAGTGTGTAGATGGAGCATGCAGGCATGCGAGCAGTGCAGAGTGTGCAGATGGAGCATGCAGGCATACGAGGCAGTGCAGAGTGTGCAGATGGAGCATGCAGGCATGTGAGGCAGTGCAGAGTGTGCAGATGGAGCATGCAGGCATGTGAGGCAGTGCAGAGTGTGTAGATGGAGCATGCAGGCATGTGAGCAGTGCAGAGTGTGTAGATGGAGCATGCAGGCATGTGAGCAGTGCAGAGTGTGTAGATAGAGCATGCAGGCATGCGAGGCAGTGCAGAGTGTGCAGATGGGGCATGCAGGCATGCCAGGCAGTGCAGAGTGTGTAGATGGAGCATGCAGTCATGTGAGGCATGCGAGGCAATGCAGAGTGTGCGGATGGAGCATGCAGGCATGTGAGGCAGTGCAGAGTGTGCAGATGGAGCATGCAGGCATGCGAGGCAGTGCAGAGTGTGTAGATGGAGCATGCAGGCATGTGAGCAGTGCAGAGTGTGCAGATGGAGCATGCAGGCATGCGAGGCAGTGCAGAGTGTGAAGATGCAGCATGCAGGCATGCGAGGCAGTGCAGTGTGTAGATGGAGCATGCAGGCATGTGAGGCAGTGCAGAGTGTGTAGATGGAGCATGCAGGCATGTGAGCAGTGCAGAGTGTGTAGATGGAGCATGCAGGCATGCGAGGCAGTGCAGAGTGTGCAGATGGGGCATGCAGGCATGCGAGGCAGTGCAGAGTGTGTAGATGGAGCATGCAGGCATGTGAGCAGTGCAGAGTGTGCAGATGGAGCATGCAGGCATGTGAGGCAGTGCAGAGTGTGCAGATGGGGCATGCAGGCATGCCAGGCAGTGCAGAGTGTGTAGATGGAGCATGCAAGCATGTGAGCAGTGCAGAGTGTGTAGATGGAGCATGCAGGCATGTGAGCAGTGCAGAGTGAGTAGATGGAGCATGCAGGCATGCGAGGCAGTGCAGAGTGTGATAATGCAGCATGCAGGCATGCGAGGCAGTGCAGAGTGTGCGGATGGAGCATGTAGGCATGCGAGGCAGTGCAGAGTGTGCGGATGGAGCATGCAGGCATGCGAGGCAGTGCAGAGTGTGCAGATGGAGCATGCAGGCATGTGAGGCAGTGCAGAGTGTGCAGATGGAGCATGTAGGCATGTGAGCAGTGCATAGTGTGTAGGTAGAGCATGCAGGCATGCGAGGCAGTGCAGAGTGTGCAGATGGGGCATGCAGGCATGCCAGGCAGTGCAGAGTGTGCAGATGGGGCATGCAGGCATGTGAGGCAGTGCAGAGTGTGTAGATGGAGCATGCAGGCATGTGAGCAGTGCAGAGTGTGCAGATGGAGCATGCAGGCATGCCAGGCAGTGCAGAGTGTGAAGATGCAGCATGCAGGCATGCCAGGCAGGGCAGAGTGTGTAGATGGAGCATGGAGGCATGTGAGCAGTGCAGAGTGTGTAGATGGAGCATGCAGACATGTGAGCAGTGCAGAGTGTGCTGATGGAACATGCAGGCATGCGAGGCAGTGCAGAGTGTGAAGATGCAGCATGCAGGCATGCGAGGCAGTGCAGAGTGTGCAGATGGAGCATGCAGGCATGCGAGGCAATGCAGAGTGTGCGGATGGAGCATGCAGGCATGTGAGGCAGTGCAGAGTGTGCAGATGGAGCATGCAGGCATGCGAGGCAGTGCAGAGTGTGCAGATGGAGCATTTAGGCATGCCAGGCAGTGTAGAGTGTGCAGATGAAGCATGCAGGCATGCCAGGCAGTGTAGAGTGTGCAGATGGAGCATGCAGGCATGTGAGGCAGTGCAGAGTGTGCAGATGGAGCATGCAGGCATGTGAGCAGTGCAGAGTGTGCAGATGGAGCATTCAGGCATGCGAGGCAGTGCAGAGTGTGAAGATGCAGCATGCAGGCATGCCAGGCAGTGCAGTGTGTAGATGGAGCATGCAGGCATGTGAGCAGTGCAGATGGAGCATGCAGATGGATCATGCAGGCATGTGAGGCAGTGCAGAGTGTGCAGATGGAGCATGCGAGGCAGTGCAGAGTGTGAAGATGCAGCATGCAGGCATGCCAGGCAGTGCAGAGTGTGCAGATGGAGCATGCAGGCATGCCAGGCAGTGCAGAGTGTGCAGATGGAGCATGCAGGCATGCGAGGCAGTGCAGAGTGTGTACATGGAGCATGCAGGCATGCGAGGCAGTGCAGAGTGTGCAGATGGAGCATGCAGGCATGCGAGGCAGTGCAGAGTGTGCAGATGGAGCATGCAGGCATGCGAGGCAGTGCAGAGTGAGTAGATGGAGCATGCAGGCATGCCAGGCAGTGCAGAGTGTGCAGATGGAGCATGCAGGCATGCCAGGCAGTGCAGAGTGTGCATATGGAGCATGCAGGCATGCGAGGCAGTGCAGAGTGTGCAGATGGAGCATGCAGGCATGCGAGGCAGTGCAGAGTGTGCAGATGGAGCATGCAGGCATGCGAGGCAGTGCAGAGTGAGTAGATGGAGCATGCAGGCATGCGGGGCAATGCAGAGTGTGTAGATGGAGCATGCAGGCTTGCGAGGCAGTGCAGAGAGTGCAGATGGAGCATGCAGGCATGCGTGGCAGTGCAGAGTGTGCAGATGGAGCATGCAGGCATGCGAAGCAGTGCAGAGTGTGCAGATGGAGCATGCAGGCATGCAAGGCAGTGCAGAGTGTGTAGATGGAGCATGCAGCTGTGTCTGATAAGGCTGCATGCAGAAGTAAGATAAATGTTTAAAGAAAATATATGAAACAAATCTTACCTACACAGGGATATCTGATCGTGAGCTGCTGTTGTAACCCGAACAGGTGAGCCGATTGGTCAGCTGAGCTGCAGTGAATGTTCCTGCTGGAGGCTCAGCTGATCACACAGGTAAGCTTTTTTAAATGTATTTTCTATTAGAAACATTTATCTTCTCAAAGACTGATTAAAGATGCCAGCTCCGGGCTCTGTTCTGCCCATCAGGTGTCAGGAAGGGCAAAGCCAGACTAAGGGAAATGAACCAAAGCCTCTACTAATATCATCTGAAGATGGGGATGCGGTCAATATCCCGACCACGGGGATTCCGGCAATAAGAATGCCGGTGCCGGAATCCCAAGACCTGTCAGAATCGCAGCTCCGGCAAACCGACTGCCGGAATCCCGGCAGTCGGTTAAATAATAGGGTAGGTAAGCAGCAGGGTTATCGTGAAGGTTAGGGATAGGCACTTGGGGAGGGTTAGTGTTAGGCACTAGGGGGGGTTAGGTTTAGGATGTGGGAAGGGGGAGGTTAGGTTTAGGCGCTAGGGGGGAGGTTAGGTTCAGGCATCGGGGAGGGATGGTTAGAGTTAGGGTAGGGAGAGGGGGAGGGTTAGGATACCGAATGACAGGTGTTGGTATCCTAACACTGTCGGGATTCCGGCATCGGAATTCTAACCGCCAGGACCCCAAGCCCCGGTATCCCGTACCCATCCAGAAGATGGAGTTAGCTTAGCAGTGCTTGGGTTAGAACAAAAATCTCAGTTTGAATTTGGTAAATTCGGGCTGATCGCATTCCCCATTACAGGTATAGGAAATCCGATCATGATTCGAATCAGTTGCATGGAGGAGATTATATTTTTTTTGCGAAATCTCCAAAAACCCTTTAAATGAAACTAATAATAACATAATGTGACAAGAGTGGGAAAACATCCACTTTCACATTCATTTAGTAAACAAAATGTTTGATAAAATGTCCATTAATCTAAAGCAAAACCTATGTCAAGATTTGGATTTGTCATGAGATCATGTTTTTTTGTATTTATGTATTTATTTTTATTTTATTTTTATTTTTTTGAGGGGGGTGTTGCATTATGTAGTATGCCCAGGCTGAAAACAATTTTTGCATTGGAGGTGAGCATTTTGTTTAGCGTATTAATGTATTCTCTCAGGCTTCCTCCAGGCCACATAGCAGAGAGCTTATGAAATATAAAGGAGCAATCACAGTGCAGCCTTGGAAGTGAATCAGGCTGTCAGTGGTGAGCTCACAGAGCCAGCAGCCAATACATCTCAAAACTTCCCTGTCGTTCAGGTTTTATGAAACAAACCTAGTACAGAGCAACTGGGACAGGAGGGACAAAGGGGACACCAGTACTGGGCCCCGAGGGTCAGCGGGTCCCCAAGGATTCAGGGACAGAAAAAATGGGTCCACACCTGCTGTACTGCTGTACGGTAGAAAGGAATCTTATTTCCTTGTTACAGCAGCCATCCAGCAGAAGCCCCGCGCACCGTCACACTTCCTTCCCCAAGTCAAACACCACAGTTGCATTGTGACACACAGGGACCAGTGCTCCTTCTCCTGGGCCCACATCCCCGTCTGAACCCAGCTCCTGCATCGACAGTAATCCATTCTCAGTCCTTTCCTGTTCATCTCCTCTATTCCATCAGCTTCGTCCCCTTAATAAGTCTGACAGTTTGCCACCCCTCACCTTGCGGAAATCCTGTGTGTGTTGACAGTTTGCCACCCCTCACCTTGCGGAAATCCCATGTGTGTGTTTATAATATATACTAGGGATGTGCGCCGACCCCCGTGTTTTGGTTTTGGATCTGTATCTCCCCTGGTTTTGGATCTGGATTGGTTTTGCTAAAACCTCCCGTCCGTGTTTTGTTTTTTGGTCTTGGATCTGGATTTTTTCTTAAAAAATAGTAAAAACAGCTAAATACACATTAAATGGGCATGTTTTTGAGCCTACAGACAATTTTGACCACCTCACAGTTCACTATATTGTTTTCATCCTGTTTAGGCTCAAATTTTGCACCAAGCTAGCTGACTGACTAAGCTAACCAGCAGCAATAGGCAGCACAATCACGTGGCAGTTCAACTTCCAACATGGCACATCAGGAAACAAATGTTTTTATTATTCAAGAAAGGCCTGAAGGAGTTGGAGTATGTATGTAGTTGAAGGCAGGGACAGGAAGGGTTGACTGGTAGTAAATTTAATTAAATTTTTTGATTCTGAAGTAAATTTATGAGGGAGAAGGGGAGGGGAGGAGGGGAGGCATTTACTAAAAATATTTTACTCATTTACATCAGTCCTTGCCCCAGAAGAATCCTTGAGCGCCATGCCTGCTGCTGCTGCTGGGAGTGGATTTTCATCCCAGAAAAGGACCAGGAAGACTACTAGTAGTGCTTTCCAAAACAATTGACTGTTAAATAATCCTTTTCAAAGATTCCACTTGAAAAACATTTCCCAACCTGTACAGGGACATTGAAAAAAACATAGTTAGTTAGTGGCCTCCAAACTGCCACTTAACCAGCACATATATGTGGACAAGTGCAAGATTTAAGATTAAACCAGGGTAAATTTAATTTACTAAAGTGAGAGTTTTTACAAGTGAGTTTTAGAAGTGATGTTGTCCATAGCAACCAATCAGATTCTACTTAACATTTACCAAGCACTTTCTAGAATACAGGTTCTCAAACTCAGTCCTCTGGACCCCAAACAGTGCATGTCTTTCATGTCTGAAATAATTAGCTCCACCTGTGGATCTTTTAAAATGTGTCAGTGAGTAATGAATAAACCTGTTGGGTGACCTGGAAAAAGTGACCTGTGTGGGGTCCTGAGGGCCGAGTTTGAGAACCTATGTTCTAGAAGATAATAGCTAGAATCCGATTTTTTGCTATGGACAAACAACAACACTTCTAAAACTCGCTTCTAAAAACTCACTTTAGTAAATTAAATTTACCCCATAAGGTCTTATGTTGTGTCTTTCGTGAGAATCATGCGCCTTCTTCTGCTGCTAGGTGTGGATTTTCATCACAGAAGGGGACCAGGAAGAGTGCTTTCCAAAAACAATTGACTGTTAAATAATCCTTTGCAAACCTTTCGAATAAGCATTTCCCAACCTGTACAGGGACATTAAAAAAAACGTAGTTAGTTAGTGGCCTTCAGTTCAAACTATCCTTGTACCAGAGAAGATATTGTGGACAAGTGAAACAGAGCAGCGAATGCAACATTTAAGATTTAAAGTTTAAGTCTTGCATTTTATCTTTCTTGAGAATTCTTGAGTGCCATGCCTGCTGCTAGGAGTGGATTTTCAACCCAGAAGGGATGAAGACATTGTTTTTTCTTCCCAACGGACACAGATCTGAAGAGAAAGAGATACATGTAATAACTTCTGGCAGGAAAAAGGGACAATTTGGAGGCCCTTACACAAAACTGTCATTGCTTTACTTGACCTGCCCACTTTTAGTATGTACTCAGAGTTTTCAGCACAGCCGGAAACCTTATCAGTGATCGGCCTGAGACTACTTCCCCAAAATGTGGAAAAGATGATGTCCATCAAAATGAACTACAAATTCTACGAGAAAGACCTTTACCGTCAATTACGTGCAAAAATTACAGAGCCACTTGTAATGGTGGATTACAGCGGGGACAAATTAATATTGTGTGAAGAAAATTATGTATACATCACCCCAGAATATACCATCACCCAAGCCTATATTGTCATCCCATCCTGTGTTGTGTATAAATTAAAGCTGCACTCCCTGTTAGATTGGGGATTCATTGTCCACTTTAGTGGATGTGAGCTCCATTTTAGTCCATATCACCACACCCCCTACACATCTTCTGACCTGAGCTACAGGAGGAGCAGCTGCACTCTGAAATACAGTTGCATGGAGTTGCCCCTCTGACTCACTGAAATTCAGGTAGAGGGGTCATGGGTAGGTACTGGGAGTAGGGACACTATAATCAGAGAACACGTTTTAGCTGCTTTAGTTTATTTTATTTTTTAAACCATATCCTCTATTTTCACCTTTTGAAAATGTTTTTGCAAATGTCATGGCTAATGCACACACACACACACACACACACACACATACACACACACACACAAAAAAACACATTGATTGATTAATTTTTATTTGGCACTTAGGAGGGAGAGCACCCAAATGGTCAGCAGCCTCTTGATAAACAACACAGGCAGCACCCCTGCGCAGCTACGTTGCTGATAAATGTGGCTAACACGCACACACACACAAAAAAACCCAGATTGATTGATTAATTGAATTAATTTTTGGGGGGCACTTGGGACGGAGAGCACCCAAATGAGGCAGCAGCCTCTTGATAAACAACACAGGCAGCACCCCTGCACAGCTAAGTTGCTGATAAATGTGGCTAACGCGCACACACACACAGAAAAAAAACCACATCGATTGATTGATTAATTATTATTTTTTTGGCACTTGGGAGGGAGAGCACCTGAACGAGGCAGCAGCCTCTTGATAAATGACACAGGCAGCACCCCTGTGCAGCTACATTGCTGGTGATAAGTGGGGCTAACACGCACACACACAAAAAAAAACCCAGATTGATTGATTAATTGAATTAATATTTGGGGGGCACTTGGGAGAGAGAGCACCCAAATGAGGCAGCAGCCTCTTGATAAACGACACAGGCAGCACCCCTGCACAGCTAAGTTGATGATAAATGTGGCTAACGCGCACACACACACAGAAAAAAAACCACATTGATTGATTGATTAATTATTTTTTTGGCACTTGGGAGGGAGAGCACCCGAACGAGGCAGCAGCCTCTTGATAAATGACACAGGCAGCACCCCTGCGCAGCTACATTGCTGGTGATAAGTGGGGCTAACATGCACACACACACACAGAAAAAAAACACATTGATTGATTGATTCATTCATTCATTTCTTATGGCACTTGGCAGGGAGAGCACCAGAACGCGGCAGCAGCCTCTTGATAAGCGACACAGGCAGCACCCCTGAGCAGCTACGTTGCTGTTGATAAGTGTGGATAATGCGCACACACACACACAAAAAAAAACCCAGATTGATTGATTTAATTCATTTTTTGGGGGCACTTGGGAGGGGAAGCAATCGGGAAGCCGACTGCCTATATACCGGCAGCCGGCTTCCCGACTGTCTTATCCCGGCAAGGGTCAAATGCCGGGCATCTAGATGTAGATGCCCACATTTCCCCGATGCCGGGAGACCGGCGCCCGGCATCACGATCGTAGTGATGCCGGGCGCCGCGAGCGGACAGCCGCGGGGGGGAGGGTTAGGTTTAGGGCTCCCGGGGCGGACTTAGGGCTAGGCACCCCCCCGGGAGGGTTAGGGTTAGGCTAGGGGGAGGGAGGGTTAGGGTTAGGCACCCCCGGGGGGGAGTTAGGGTTAGGCACCCCCCGGGGGACTTAGGTTTAGGTAGCGGGGAAGGGGGTGGTTAGGGTTAGGCACTTAGAGGGGGGATTAGGGTTAGGCACTTGGGGGGGAAGTTAGGATTAGGCACCCCTAAGGAGGGTTAGGGGGTTAGGTTAGTGGATACTTACCTATTCACGATCGGGATTTCCAGCGCTGTCGGGCTTCCGCTGCGTCTCACTCTGCTCCTGTCGGGCTGCCGCTGACGGGAATCGAACCCATTCATACCCATTCCCTTGGGAGGGAGAGCACTAGAATGAGGCAGCAGCCTCTTGATAAATGACACAGGCAACATCCCTGCGCAGCTATGTTGCTGGTGATAAGTGTGGCTAACATGCACACACACACACAAAAAAATGATTGATTGAATTAATTTTTTTGGGCACTTGGGAGGGAAAGCACCCCAACAAGAGAGACAGCAGGCTCTTGATAAACAACACAGGCAACTTTTTTATTATTATTAGACAGTCAAGGTTACACTTTTTATTTTTAATATTATTATTAGACAGTCAGTGTAATAATAATGTTAACACACTTTCACTGTGTGTGAATCATGACCCGCTACTGTACAGTGTGATCTTCCATACTGTACGCCATGGCATAGCGCTACAAGGGTATGGCTATGGCGCAGCACCACTGGCAATGCATTGCAACCCCGCCACTGGGCACGCGCCAGAGATCTTATTTGTACATTAACCCATCAGAACTGGCTATAAGTCACCACAACGCAAACTGTGCATACATTGACGCAATTTTGCGGTTTAAACCCAGAGTCAGTTTGTACTACAGGGACCTCTCTCTTATACAGAGTCAACTATCAGTTACTGAACACATTAAATTCCTAAAGTTTCCAAGTCTGGGACAGCATTGTCATTGACGCAAGTTTGCGCTCTTCATCACAGTCAGTATGTAATACACAGCCTTCCCTCCAAACTACTGTTAGTCCACTACTGTAGCACTTTCTGAAGTCATGAATTTACTATTGTGTATACTGTACGGTAAGTCTCGGACAGTGCAGAATGGCGCAAGTGTGAAAATTCAACAGTACCGTAGCAATACAGACAACTGGGCATGCGCCATGGCATAGCGCTACTTAATGTATGGCTTGGCTCCACTGGACATGCGACACACATTCCATTGTGATTGAAACCCGACCACTGGGCATGCGCAGACATTGACGCAATTTTGCGGTTTAAACGCGCAGTCAGTTTGTTATACAGAGACCAGTCTCTTTAACAGGGCCCATTGCCACTTGATGGTCATAATAAATCACTATAATGTCCACGTTTATGTCAGCGCCGGCATTGACGCAAGTTTGCGTTCTAAGGTACAGTACTGTATGTACAATAATAAAAATCCTATTTTCGCTGTTTGACTCCCGAAGCACTGGGCAGGCATGCACTCCACATGTACTGTATTGAATACTGAATATTTTAAGTGAAGATTTTAAAATTAAATTAAAAAAACATACTGTATTTTCAAGATCTCGAACCCACGGAACAAGAAGAGGGGAGAAGCAGTGAGACTAGGCATTAGATCGCTAGGCCACATGCTTCACCCATTACTAGAGTTCTGTAGTTTGTAAAGTCTAATGTCTAAGTCTGGGACAGTGCCGACAGTATTTACATTTGCGCAAACACAGTATGATTTCAACCGCACAGTCAGTGGGTAATACAGAGCTTAATGATTTCAAACTGGATTGGACATTCTTCTACCGCTTTATTATACCGTACATTCCTGATTCCATGTGGAAAACGCTGTAATACTGTATAGTGTACCGAATCCCCGCTTCTGTCAAACAATCATCGGGCGGTGATACAGAACATACCATACGGTACATTGGAAATCACACGCATGCGCTATGTAGTTTAGGAAAAGTGACACCTGGTGGGCAAAATGTTGTATTACACGTAATGAAATCACACGCATGTGCAATGTAGTTTAGGAAAAGTGACACCTGGTGGACTATGTTGTATTACACGTAAATGTAAATGTAAATGTTGTGGTACACGTAATGAAATCAGACGCATGCGCTATGTAGTTTAGGAAAAGTGACATCTGGTGGGCAAAATGTTGTATTACACGTAATTACTTTTTTCATTACTAAACTTTCTTTGTGGCGTGACTCATGGCGTGGTGTGTGGCGCACCATGCGTGGCGTAAGAGATAACGCTGTGATGCCACGTTATAGCTGGGCACATCAGTATGTTGCTGATATGTGTGGCTAACGCGTGCACATACACAGAAATAAAATACTTTATACTTTTATTTTTTCACGCTGGGGGTGAAGAGCACCCTTGATGGACAGAGCACCCCCTGGACAACAGCAGCACAGCCAGCCAGCCCCTATGGACAACAGCCAACCAGCCCCTATGGACAGGACAACAGCCAGCCATGCCCTAAATGGACAACAGCCAGCCCTGTCCCCTATGGACATTAAGCAGCCTGCCCGTGAGTGACAACAGTAGCCAGCCCCTATGCACAGCGTCAGCAAAAGCACAGCAATCACATTCACAGCTGTCTCCCTCTTAACTCTTCACAACTGGAATGATAATGGTGGCGATCGTGGGACCTTTTATACAATCCAGAACCCGCAAGAATCCGACAGCAGGATGATGACGTTTTGCCTCGTTTTGAGATCCGAGTCAGGTGGGAAAACCTGAGCCGACTTGGTTCTGCCTCATATCTCCTAAGTTCAGGTGGGTTCGGATCTCTGAAATCCGAACCCGCTCCTTTCTAGTTCTGCGTTAGCTGTGGAGGTGTGGAATTCAAGGGTTTCACATTCACACAGACACAGTTGGAATAATCACTGGAGCACAGGAAGGGTTTAAAACTCTCACACAGCTGTTGCTCATTGCTCCTGATGCTGAACAAACTGGCCAGGTGTTAGGATGGGGGGGAGGTGGTTAGCATTAGGGTGTCAGGACCTGGAGGGTCCACAGACATTAGCACAAGGAGTGCTGAGACTTTTATGTTCGTTTGTTTATTTTAAGTTATGTGCCTGTATGTGTGCAGGCCTAAACCACGTATGCTAAGGTGCAATGTCTGGTGCCAATAAAAGACACTGCTTTACCAAGTACCTGTCTGTCTGGAGTCCTCATTTCTATACCCCGTGTTACATGTGGTGGCCCGTACGGGGACCCTCTGCACTACTTTGTTGCAGCACATACGCCAGCCGCTTCCAGCGTGGCAGAGGAACTGACAAAGCAGAACGTTCGGGATATGGGAGTATGGTTTGCAAACCAGAAAAACCACAGTTATATTAAGGAGACTCAAACTTACTATGTATTGTGCAAAAGCTGTTTGTGTGTACTGAGAAGAAAAAAAAAGTTACTTTGCGTTGTTTTTACTAATTATGGAAGTTTTTACTAATTATGGAAGTGCTGGACTGATGGCTATATATATATATATATGTGTGTGTGTTTTTCTATAGCTCCACCCCCAGTTCCTGAACCTATTTTTCCAGATAAAGCCCTGATTGGACTCAAAGGCTGCCAACTCTGAGCTGGTACAGAACTGCAAATTGTTATTCACATGCCGCATGGTAAGGAACACCATTAAAAATGCAATGCACCTTTTCCACCCCTTTGCTCCATAACAATAATCTTTTTCTCTACATCTCCGTAAAACAGGGCACAATGGAGTGCCTATTTCAAACATATGTAGGGCCGAATTCAATTAGGCGCGAAAAGCCGCTGTTTGGCGAAGACTTTTCGCAGGTGCAAACTTTTTGCCCAAAAATTTGTATCATGCAATCCTATTGCCGAAGTTTTCGCATGTGCGAAAACTCCATAGACAAAAAACAGCAAACTGTTTTCACCATCTCAGGGCAGGTGAAAAGTTGTGCAAAATACAAATTTTTGTTTAAAAATATGGGGACTTGGGGCCTGATTCAGATCCGGTCGCAAGGCTGCGTTCACAAGCAGCCATCCACAGCCAAAGTATGCAAATCTCGCAATTTCTAGCAAGACATTAGCGTACCCACTATGTTTTGCAATGCGATCGCTAGCAAGACATTAGCACGCCCACTATATTTTGCCATGCGATCGATAGCAAGTCATTAGCACGCCCACTATGTTTTGCCATGCGATCGCTAGCAAGACATTAGCACGCCCACTATGTTTTGCAATGCGATCGCTAGCAAGACATTAGCACGCCCACTATGTTTTGCAATGCGATCGCTAGCAAGACATTAGCACGCCCACTATATTTTGTCATGCGATCGATAGCAAGACATTAGCACGCCCACTATGTTTTGCCATGCGATCGCTAGCAAGACATTAGCACGCCCACTATGTTTTGCCATGCGATCGCTGGCAAGACATTAGCACGCCCACAATGTTTGCCATGTGATCTCTAGCAAGACATTAGCACGCCCACTATGTTTTTCCATGTGATCTCTAGCAAGACATTAGCACGCTCACTATGTTTTGCTGTACGATCGCGATATGAAATTAGACGCCCACCAGCCTGACACAAGACGCCCACTTTCCCTTAGTAACATACGTCATCTCCAGTAGGTGTATGAAACAATCGGTAACATTGAGTAACATCAGACTCATACCTAGCACTTGTGGCTGACCATACCCTACCGGAAGCACTGCGAGTGCTGCTGTGTGTAGTTCAGCCATGTGAAGTGTATAATGACGCTGCGTCTCAATTATGCACCCTATGAAAGGGCATTCCAATGCACAAACACGCCTACGTTCGCACCACCACAACCCCGTTACCATCGACCACCCCGTGTCACCTCCCACAAATGGCACAGCCTCTCACTCATGCTTGCGGAATGTCTATGTACAGGCTGAAAACGCTTCCCGATCACAGTGACTGGTTCGCGCACGCAGCCTTGCGACCGGGTCTGAATCAGGCCCTTGGTTCAGAACCCCTTGCACACTCCCCCTAATGATAAATTTGGCATAAATAATTTTTAATTACCTTCATTTGGCCAATAATGACATGTCAATTTTGGGGGGAAAAAATTAAAAGTGTTTGAAAATGGGCTTAAAGTATTGGGTCTGGTATTTGGGGGGGGGGTGTATGGATGGGACATGTGTTTTAAACATTGCAAGTTGCTGCACCACGTGTATTTTTTTACATTTTTAAGTACACTTTTTTTTACTCAAAAATATACTTGAACCCATTTACTGTACCCCCAACTGCAGCATTTATGTTGTCCAAAAAAATTAGCTTTTTATAATTTTTTACCACGTTTATGCAAATATGCAGGAAACAGTCATCTGACACAATTTAGGAACCCAAAATACTTTTATTAGGGCCACGTATACACTTCTAAAATAATTACCTATGTCAGTTACCTAATTTAAGGGCTACTGACAGATTTCCCCAAAATGCACCTATACTTATCACTGGTTACTCCATGAACAGTTTTCATGCAATTGTTTTTTCGAGTCTAACTGAATTCCTCCCATACTCTTCACTACCCCGTCTGCCTGTGTTAATGGCTATTCCTCTGCAAATGTGGCCATCTATCATCATAATTCCATTCTCTTTAGCATCAATCTAGATATACTTGCAAAGATAGAAGTGCATGGAGCATACTAACCTGCTTTAGCACTGCTGAGAGACAATTTGGTACTTGTAAGCAGGAGCAGATTGGACATAAGACCCCAGGTAGATATTAGACTGCTTAATGCTTTTTTTATGTTTTATAAATATTTTTCTGTTATTTACAGTATGTAATCCAGCGCTTATTGAGCTACCCTTGTTGGATTCTCCAACATTTGTTGCCATCCTGGGGGCTGGCCCCTCCCTTTGCACCAAACTATTCCAGCTGCCGCCTGGATCAGTCCTCAGCAGATCTGTCCCATCACTACAAGTTCTGCATCTCAACTTAAGTCGGCACTTCCTGCCCCATCTCCAGTACCCACTGGGCATACAGTTTCCTGCACTTGTGAAAGCAGCTGTCATTAAGCTCCACAGAGCCGTGCAAGAAAGACACAATAGGAAGAGGTGGTCAGCAAACCAAGGAGCTGATGGATGAAATGGAGTAGGTGGAGGATATGGACGGGAGCACTCACATGTGCAATCAGGCAGATGGCATCCTCACCTTCTATGAGGCTCTATATTTATGTTACTGTATAGGGCCCCTATATATCCTTCTTATGTATCCCTGTATTGCATAGAGCCCACATAGAGCTGCACTGTCCTGTAACATACAGGATTCCATATTGAGCCACATTATATCAGCCTATACCATATAGGGCTCCTACAGAGAAACATTGTGTCTGCCAGTACCATGTAGGACTCTTATTAATCCAACCTTTGTCTCCTCTACTGTATATTATGTCCAAGGTATTTTATATGTGTGTAATATTTCTACTTCAGCTCTTGAGACTAAATGAAAATATACAGTCACTGGGCTAAGAAGTCAGCCATGTTGGAGGCAAAGAGTTGTAGTGGTGCATTGTTTGCTCATTACTTCCTTGATTCTAACTTTGCACAGAGCTTGTTTCTTCCATCAAGATCTAGAACATCTGTACCCATTCCAGAGCTGGCCATATAATATTCTAGCTGCTGGTACGTGCCGTTACTGTCATAGGCATAAAAGTGGCTCAATTTGTCATGGATGACTACAGTATATGTAACCATTGGATGTAATCAACTATTCTGAGCATCTCTATTACTTATTTTCCCTTACATGGCTTGTAGTTTGGCTTATTCCTAGCAGGTGGCAGCATACAGCTGATCAGCAACCTGCATTCTGTGATCTTTCCAGAAGTGGCTCTGAGTATACTGGTTACTAGGTCCTTCAGTTCATATTTATTCCCAATTTTTCAGACTAACCACACAATCTTGAAAAGAACAAAAACTTAATGAAAACAGTGCTTGTATAATGCAATATTAAGAGGCAAATACAATAATAATTGTGGCAATAATCAGTCCGTACCGTCACAGACTTTTTCATTTTAGTAAAGTATCCAACCTACAGTATATACTACATGTAAGCCCCAGGGTCAGCTGACCTTGGGGCTCCTAACAGTTCATGTTTTCCAGACCACCTGTGGATCTTCTAAAATGTGATAGTTAATAATGAATCCACCTGTGTATCATCTAGGAGATTTGGAAAGCGTGACTTGTTAGGATCATGAGGAGCGAGTTTAAGAAACACTGAGCTAGGAAATATACTACATATCTTGCTTTCCTACCTTACTGTAAAGATAAGAAATAACTAGAAAAGTAGAGAACAGACGGGGGAGATCTTGAAGAGATCCAATATGTGCTATCAGCACATAGCGCATGTAATTAAACTATTTATGATCCAATGGTATGTTTCTTTAAACTGAAATAAATTAAAAGTACTTGAATTAATAATGCACTGTATCCAGGGTTCAATATGTGATTCAACAGAACAATACTAGTTTGTAGCAAGATGAGGGTGTGGCCGATTTCTATTAAACTGGCCAAACAAAAATCCAGATTTCACAGTGATCCAGTGCACATGGTACAAGATAAAGGTATAGATAGATAATTAGTTTAGTCCCCTCCTGTTTTATTTTCATATTCAAAGAAGTATGAAAAGATTCAGGTTGTCCGTAAGTCAGTACATGTTATACCACTGCCTCCTGAAAATATTTCCAAGGATTAAAGACCCCAGTTTCATGCCCAATGCCAGTGGCTTCAGCATGCAAACGAGAAATTGAGAGGTATTAGGCATGTAAAGAAATGAGACTCTGTCACTAAGCTTCATTGAGAGAACAAATGATTACATTTTACCCAACAATTCCCCCTAATCCCATCATATATATTTACCAGCCAATGAACATGAGAGAACTCAATAATTATAGCAGCATCAGCCAACAACACTGTGAGGGAGACTATAGCTGTGTGACTAGCATTGGGTCCACCACACTTATGTTCTAGACACACACCATGTCCTCAGGGGTCTTTGTCTCCAGGGTATCGGTTATTGGGACTCCAGCATTGACAACAGATCCAGGCAATGTCTATTTAAATGTTTCCCTACCACTTTCACAGAGTTGCAGATATTTGTGGGGTATATTATAGAGCAATATGGAGGTAAAGCAAGAGCTGGCAAACATCATCTAATTATTGTTGCCACAAAACATTTAAGATGCTACGGGTGAGATCAGAACCAGATTAATGTGCACATGGGCCTGGAGCTGAAATTTATGAAGGACTTATTGTATGCCACCGCAGGGGGGGTGACCAGCACCACAGTGGTGTGACTAGTAATGTGGTAGGCATGATCAATGCTGTGGGAGGGTGGCCTATGCTGCGGGGATTGGGTAGCACATAAATGGAATGGGGCAGTGCGTACAGACACACTAGTGGACAAGGTCATCAGGAGGCCCAGGCCGACTTCACAGACTTTAGACTGTTCAGCTACTCTGTCCTTGTAGGTGCTGAGGGGGCGCTGAGACCTTATGTTCCGCATGGAGAGCTTGTGAAGACTTTAATTGTGCCGCGGTGACATCCGTATTATGCCTCGGTCCAGGGACGTAGCTAGAACTTTGTGGGCCCCACGGCAAAATTCCTTCCCCCATAGCTTTTATAGAGACACATCTCTCCGCTGCAGTGGTATTGGGGGGTGCTTACTGCTGCCTATGCAAGCATAAAGCTAAACTTATTTGTAACTGAATAACCCCATTAGTATATATATATACATCTTTGGATCCTACCTGGTAGTTGCTGTGTTCGTTTGTACACTTATGCTGTGTCTCTTGAAGAAGGTTATGTACTGTGACCGAAACGTCGAGCCATGCTATGATTTAATTAAAAACCTGAATAATTCCTTTTAAAGCCTGGTGAGTGCTCCCTTTTTTTCAATCTATTTAATCGGTGGGGTCTGTGGATTCCACTTTTTTGGGTAGACACCCCAGCAGTTAATATGCTTTGTTTGATGTGAGTGCTACCTTTTTCTTAAGTTTTATATATATATATATATATATATATATATATGTATATTATAATATATATATATATGTAATAATATTATAATAATTTGCTCATATAGGGAAGCGATAGACCAGGCCAGAGCCGGCCCTAGCCAATTTGGTGCCCTAGGCAAAATTTGGACTGGTGCCCCCTAGCAGATAATCCCACCAACAATCTTATGTCGGGTACACACTGGATGATGTCTACTGTACCCGACCTCGTCAGCGACTGGACCCGGTGGGGGAGACGGCATCGCCAAGTGCAATACACATTTGCAGATGCCGACGGCGACGGTGGGGGCCATGCTGCATTCGGCAGCATGGCTCTCGCTAACAATATCCCCCGTCGGCCCTGCATGTAGGGTCGATGGAGGTTGTCGCTGATGACATATGGCTATAAAATATATATTAAAAAAATCTATTATTGTATGTTCTATGGCAAAACTAAATAAATATAAAAATAAGTAACTAACTTGGCTACTCACACATGCCTATCAACAGCGTGCATTCCACAGCGAGTCACTGTACCTTCCCCATGAGTAGTGCACGTATTACCCAAATTGGAACTACTGTATAATTTTACTTCCCCTGTATGGAGAGCACAGGTCACAACAGCCAATTAGCAGCACCATGCGTTGCATAACCAACACAGCAGAGAGGCATGTGCGACAGCCTCCCACCACTTCCTACAAGTGGAACGTCCCAGCCCGCCCATTCATTCACCATTCCACCGCCGAAACAGCAAGGAAGCACCTAGGTGAATACATTAATCACAACAGCAATAAAAGGTGAACAATCACCATAGTAACTACACATTGATATATAAACAATGCAGAATATGGTAATATACTATTAGTATATAAGGATAATAAGAAAATAAAATAAAAAACAATATAAATATATATATACATATATATATATTTATATATATATATATATATACACACACACATATATGTACACATATTTATATATATATATATATATATATATATATACTTGAAATATGGGCAGCACTTTCACAGATGAATAAATTATAGAAACATGCTTTAAATATGCAACGTTACAGATGTTTAATTCAACTTGCGTCAAGGCATAAATGTGGAAGTGTGGAAGTGCTGCCCATATTGCAAGTTTGTGGATGGTGTCATGGCTCTGTGTCAGGCCCCTTGGGAAATTGCACACCAAATGTTGGACAAGTATATGGAGTGCCGATCAACAATTTTTATATATATATATATATATATATATATATATATATATATAATATATACACATCCAAAAACATGGCGGCACTCTCAGGACTTCTTAAGGTATTAAATCATCCACTGCTCATCATTGGGATAAACTCTAACGTTTCAGATTTTTAATCTTTTTTCAAGGATACAGCATGAAAAAAGATTAAACATCTGAAACGTTGGAGTTTATCCCAATGATGAGCAGTGGATGATTTAATACCTTAAGAAGTCCTGAGAGTGCCGCCATGTGTTTGGATGTGTACATGACACCTTCACCGGTGTAGGAAGGGCACCTGGGCAAGGAATACTATATATATACACACACATAAACATACACACACATACACATATATATATATATATGCACACACACACACATATCACTATATATATATATATATATATATATATATATATAAATATACACACATGTATGTGTATATATATATATATTTATATACACGCAAATACACATTTCTATATACACACACATTATATATATCTATATATCTATATATATATATATTCACACATTATTTATATATATATGCACGTTATATATATATATTTATATATATATATATATACATACACATTATTTATATATACACACATTATTTATAGATGCATATATGGATATATATATACATATTATATATATATATATATATATATATATATATATGCATACACACACATATATCTATACATATATAACTATAAATAAATATATATATATATATATATATATACACAGATATATATATATATATATATATATATATATATA
This sequence comes from Taudactylus pleione, assembly GCA_031769625.1. Classification (NCBI taxonomy): domain Eukaryota; kingdom Metazoa; phylum Chordata; class Amphibia; order Anura; family Myobatrachidae; genus Taudactylus; species Taudactylus pleione. The sequence continues at coordinate 9,025,361 of JAUIMM010000340.1, read as the reverse complement.
TATATATATACAGTCAGGTGCATAAATATTGGGACATTGACAGAATTTTCATATTTTGGCCTCTATTCACCACCACAATGGCTTTGAAATGAAACAAACAAGATGTGCTTTAACTGCAGACTTTCAGATTTAATTTGAGGGTAATTACATCCAAATCAGATGAACGGTGTAGGAATTACAACAGTTTCTATATGTGCCTCCCACTTTTTAAGGGGCCAAAAGTAATGGGACAAACTAAACAATCCTAAATCTAACTTTCACTTTTTAATACTTTGTTGCAAATCCTTTGCAGGCAATTACAGCCTGAAGTCTGGAACGCATAGACATCACCAGATGCTGGGTTTCATCCCTGGTGATGCTCTGCCAGGCCTCTACTGCAAATGTCTTCAGTTCCTGCTTGTTCTTGGGGCATTTTCCCTTCAGTTTTGTCTTCATCAAGTTAAATGCATGCTCAATCGGATTCAGGTCAGGTGATTGACTTGGCCATTGCATAACATTCCACCTTTTTAGACTTAAAAACCTCTTTGGTTGCTTTTGCAGTATGCTTCGGGTCATTGTCCATATGCACTGTGAAGCGCTGTCCAATGAGTTCTGAAGCATTTGACTGAATATGAGCATATAATATTGCCCGAAACACTTCAGAATTCATTCTACTGCTTTTGTCAGCAGTCACATCATCAATAAATACAAGGGAACCAGTTCCATTGGCAGCCATACATGCCCACGCCATGACACTACCACCACCATGCTTCACAGATGAGGTGGTATGTTTTGGATCATGAGCAGTTCCTTTCCTTCTCCATACTCTTCTCTTCCCATCACTGTGGTACAAGTTGATCTTTGTCTCATCTGTCCATAGGATGTTATTCCAGAACTGTATTGGCATTTTTAGATGTTGTTTGGCAAACTCTAATCTGGCCTTCCTGTTTTTGTGGCTCACCAATATTTTACATCTTGTGGTGAACCCTCTATATTCACTGTTGTGAAGTCTTCTCTTGATTGTTGACTTTGACACATATACACCTACCTCCTGGAGAGTGTTCTTGATTTGGCCAACTGTTGTGAAGGGGTTTTTCTTCACCAGGGAAATAATTATTTTGTCCTCCACCACAGTTGTTTTCCGTGGTCTTCCAGGTCTTTTGGTGTTGCTGAGCTCTCCGGTGCGTTCTTTCTTTTTAAGAATGTTCCAAACAGTTGATTTGGCCACACCTAATGTTTTTGCTATCTTTCTGATGGCTTTGTTTTGATTTTTCAGCCTAATGATGGCTTGCTTCACTGATAGTGACAGCTCTTTGGATCTCATATTAAGAGTCGACAGCAACTGATTCCAAATGCAAATTGATAATGAAATAATGAGGGAATAGCCCACACCTGTCCATGAAATAGCTTTTGAGTTTGAAAAAGGTGGAATGTTATGCAATGGCCAAGTCAATCACCTGACCTGAATCCGATTGAGCATGCATTTAACTTGATGAAGACAAAACTGAAGGGAAAATGCCCCAAGAACAAGCAGGAACTGAAGACATTTGCAGTAGAGGCCTGGCAGAGCATCACCAGGGATGAAACCCAGCATCTGGTGATGTCTATGCGTTCCAGACTTCAGGCTGTAATTGCCTGCAAAGGATTTGCAACAAAGTATTAAAAAGTGAAAGTTAGATTTAGGATTGTTTAGTTTGTCCCATTACTTTTGGCCCCTTAAAAAGTGGGAGGCACATATAGAAACTGTTGTAATTCCTACACCGTTCACCTGATTTGGATGTAATTACCCTCAAATTAAATCTGAAAGTCTGCAGTTAAAGCACATCTTGTTTGTTTCATTTCAAAGCCACTGTGGTGGTGAATAGAGGCCAAAATATAAAAATTCTGTCAATGTCCCAATATTTATGCACCTGACTGTATATATTTATATACATACATCTGCCCTCAGTCAGTGCCTGCCCCTCTCTCAGCTGATACCAGCAGCTAATGCTGGCTGGAAGTTAATAGGCTGGTTCAGTCTCCGACGCTGGGCGTTGGGCTGGGCGGCTACTATGGCTAATAGACTGCAGGCAGAGATGTGAGTTGTCACTCATGTCTCTGCTCCGCAAAGGCCCATTGGGGGAGTGGGTGTGTGGTTGTTAAAGTATTTAAGGGGGCAGTGGCAGTGGCAGTCGGGGGCGAGGTGCAGTAGTTGCAGAGCCCTGGAATGCCCCCTAGGCATTTCAGTCGCCCCTAGGCATATGCTTATTATGCGTATGCCTAGGGCCGGCTCTGGCCCAGGCTGGGCCCATCTGCCACAAGGATTTCTGCAGTGCTCAGTCTCTCTCTGACTCCATTTCCCTATGAGACATAGGGTCTCATTCTTACCCGGTCACAAGCGCTGAGCGCTCGCAACCGGGTCGATGTTGACCCACTGGGCATGCGCACGTCGGAGCCGGCTCCGAAATGCACAAGCGCGAGACCCGGCTTGCGACGGGCGCTCCGTCGCTATGGGTCTCGCACCAAAGGGGGCGAGCTGTCGATGTTGAATGACAGCTCGCCCCTTTTGGGAGGCGGGCAGGGGGGGTTCCCGATGGAAGCCTTGCCAAACGGAGGCGTTCCCGATGGAAGGCTTGCCATTTGGGGGTGGCCCCACTGACATCAGCAATGATGTCAGTGGGGAGCTTCCTGCTCGATCAGAGCAGGGAGCTCCCTGGGGCTTGCGCTTGCCGAGACCCAACCTTAGGGTCTCGACGCAAGCCCCAATGGTCACGATGGTCTTGACCATCGCCCCCATCACCCTGGTCGGTCGCTAAGCTGTGGGTGGTAACCTACAGCTTAGCTAGCGACCAGGAGGCCGCACTTCAAGATGCAAGGGGCCGCCCTCATTCAGAGCAACCACTTGCATCTAACGACCAGATCTGAATAAGGGCTATAGTCCCTTTAATACTCATTAAAGGGTTATGTTCTCCATTTGTATTTAACAAATAGCAGTAAGCTTACCTTGCAGCTGTTTGTAACTGTATCGCTAACACCAACACTGGCAATAAATATTGATGATAAATGGAGCCCAACGTCTGAGCACTGCTTACCTGTCACCTCCATGGCTGGCCTGGCGCTCCTGTCCATTGCCTGCTCCGTGGCTGATTCTGCATCTCAGGTTCATCGCGTCCACTAACAGCTATAATCCTCACTGGTTGGCGGCACTTGGTTTTTGGGGACCCACAGGCAATTAACTTAATATAATAATTTTTTACCTCAAACAACTCCTCCAACTCCTACCACAGTCAGTATTATCTTGTGTCTAGGTGTGTGTGTGTATATATATATATATATATATATATATATATTAGGGGTGAGCGGGTTCGGATTTCTGAAATCCGAACCCCCCCGAGCCCCCCCGATCTGAGTCCGATCCGAGTCAGGCTCGACTTTTCCCGCCTGACTCGGATCTGAAATCGAGGCAAAACGTCATCATCCCGCCTTCCGAGTCTCGCGGGTTTTGGATCCTATATAAGGTACCCGCGTCGGCGCCATTTTCTCACTCGGCTGTGGACAGTGAAGAGGGAGGGTGGGAGTTAGGGCTGGCTGGGCTGTGTAGTGTAGTGTAGTGTAGTGCTGCTGTTGTCCACTACTTCAAAGTCCATAGGGGCTGGCTGTGTTGTGCTGTGCTGCTGTTGTTAATAGGGGCTGTGTCCACTACTTCAAAGTCCATAGGGGCTGGCTGGACTGTGTTGTGCAGTCAGTTCTCCATAGGGGCTGTGTCCACTCCAAAGTCCTGTGCAGTGTCCCAGTCCTAAAGGGGTGCTGTAGTGTTGTCCAGGGGCTGCTCTGTCCATCAGGGGTGCTCCCCCCAAGTGCTAAAAAAATAATATATTTTCTGTGTTTGTGAATTGTGTGCGCAGTAGCCGCACGTGCATCAACAAAGTAGTGCCAAGCGTGCGCCTGTGTCATAAGTAAAGGGCCGGCTGGCTTGACCGTTAAAGGGTGCTGTAACCCCCAAAGTACACTCCAGTCCAAACCAAAAAAAAAAATATTTTCTGTGTTTGTGAATTGTGTGCGCAGTAGCCGCACGTGCATCAACAAAGTAGTGCCAAGCGTGCGCCTGTGTCATAAGTAAAGGGCCGGCTGGCGTGACCATTAAAGGGTGCTGTAACCCCCAAAGTACACTCCAGTCCAAACCAAAAAAAAATATATTTTCTGTGTTTGTGAATTGTGTGCGCAGTAGCCGCACGTGCATCAACAATGGAGCAGCGCCAAGCGTGCGCCTGTGTCCCATAAGTAAAGAGCCGGCTGGCTCATTTCTTAAAGGCTGGTGTAACTCACAAAGTGCACTACTCTCCAGCAAAAATAAAAAAATATTTTCTGTGTTTAGCCGCACGTATATATCAAATCGATATAACATAAATGGAGGACCAAACTTTCTCCGATAAAAATAAAATAGAGAAAGATCAAGAACCACTTCCTCCTAGTGCTGAAGCTGCTGCCACTAGTCATGACATAGATGATAACATGCCATCAACGTCGTCTGCCAAGGCCGATACCCAATGTCATAATAGAGGGCACATACAATCCCAAATGACAAAGTTCAGGAAAATGACCTTGAAAAAAACATTTAAATCAGCTGAAGAGAAACGTAAACTTGCCAATATGCCATTTACGACACGGAGTGGCAAGGAACGGCTAAGGTCGATCCCTAGTATGTTCATGACTAGTGGTTCAGCTTCACATGACGATGGAAGCCCTCCTCACACTAAAAAAATCTAAAGAGTTAAGCTGGCAAAAGCACAGCGAAGAACTGTGCTTTCTAAGAAGATATCACAAATCCCCAAGGAGAGTCCAAGTGTGGTGGTGGTTGCGATGCCTGACCTTCCCAGCACTGGACGGGAAGAGGTGGCTCTTTCCACCATTTGCACACCCCCTGCAAGTGCTGAAAGGAGCACCCACAGTCCACTTGCTGATATGCAAATTGAAGATGTCACTGTTGAAGTACAACAGGATGAGGATACTGGTGTAGCTGGCGCTGAGGAGGAAGTTGGCGAGGAGGAATCTGATGGTGATGTGGTTTGTTTAAATCAGGCTCCGGGGGAGACAGTTGTTGTCCGTGGGATGAAAAAGCCCATCACGGTCATGCCTGGGCAGAAGACCAAACATTCCACCTCTTTGGTCTGGCAATATTTCTATCCAAATCCGGACAACAACTGTCTTGCCATATGTACCTTATGTAAAGGTGGAATAAGTAGGGGTAGGGACGTTAACCACCTAGGAACATCCTCCCTTATACGGCACCTGCAGCGCGTTCATAATAAGTTACTGTCAAGTTCAGAAACTTTGGCTAAGACTGTAAGCAGTAAAGGGACACCTAAATCCCGTTGTCCTGTTGTATCCAAGCGCCTGCAAACCACACCGTCAACTCCCTCCTCGTCAATTTCCTCCTTAGTCAGGATCGGAAGTAGTCCTGCAGGCCATGTCACTGGCATGACTGACTCTCCTATACCGGATTCCTCCGGAGGATCCTGCATTGCTACGCCTCCTGCTGCCGCTGCTGCTGTTGCTGCTGCTGGGAGTCGTTCATCATCCCAGAGAGGAAGTAGGAACACCACTACTTTTATTAAACAATTGACCCTCCAACAGTCCTTAGCGAGGAGGATGAAGTACGACAGCAGTCATCCTGAAGCAAAACGTATAACTGAGGCCTTGACTGCTATGTTGGTGTTAGACGTGCATCCGGTATCCGCCATTGGTGCAGTGGGATTTAGACAATTGCTGGAGGTAGTGTGTCCCCGGTTCCAAATCCCGTCTAGATTCCACTTCACTAGGCAGGCGATACCGAGACTGTACAGAAACGTCAGAAAAAGTGTCCTCAGTGTCCTGAAAAATGCCGTTGTACCCAATGTCCACTTAACCACGGACATGTGGACAAGTGGAACAGGGCAGACTAAGGACTATATGACTGTGACAGCCCACTGGGTAGATGTATCACCTTACGCAGCAACAGCAGCAGCATCACCAGTCGCAGCATCTCAGAAACGCCAGCTCGTTCCAAGGCAGGCTACGCTGTGTATCACCGGTTTCAGTAAGAGGCACACCACCGACAACCTCTTAGAGAAACTGAGGGAAATCATCGCCCAGTGGCTTACCCCACTTAGACTCTCCTGGGGATTTGTGATATCTGACAACGCCACCAATATTGTGCGGGCATTACATCTGGGCAAATTCCAGCACGTCCCATGTTTTGCTCACACAATAAACTTGGTGGTGCAGAATTTTCTGAAAAGCGACAGGGGCGTGCAGGAGACGCTTTGGGTGGCCCGAAAAATTTCAGGCCACTTTCGCCATTCAGAGACTGCGTGCCGAAGACTGGAGCGCCAGCAAACACTCTTGAACCTGCCCCGCCATCACAATGAAGCAAGAGGTTGTGACGCGGTGGAACTCAACCCTCTATATGCTTCAGAGGATGGAGGAGCAGCAAAAGGCCATTCAAGCCTATACATCCACCTATGACATAGGCAAAGGAGGGGGTATGCACCTGACTCAAGCGCAGTGGAGAATGATTTCCGTGTTGTGCAAGGTTCTCCAGCCCTTCGAACTTGCCACACGTGAAGTCAGTTCAGACACTGCCAGCTTGAGTCAGGTCATTCCCCTCATCAGGCTTTTGCAGAAGCAGCTGGAGAAAGTGAAGGAGGAGCTAAGACGGAGCGATTCCGCTCGGCATGTGGGACTTGTGGATGAAGCCCTTTATTCGCTTTGCCAGGATTCCAGGGTGGTCAATCTGTTGAAATCAGACCACTACATTTTGGCCACCGTGCTCGATCCTAGGTTTAAAGCCTATGTGGTGTCTCTCTTTCCGGCCGACACAAGCCTGCAGAGGTGCAAAGACCTGCTGGTGAACACACTGTCAGCTGAAGCGGAACGTGACACGTCAACAGCTCCTTCTTCATTTTCTCCCGCAACTGGGGCTGCCAGGAAAAAACGTAGGTATCCTAAGCAACCCGCTGGCGGTGATGCAGGGCAGGCAGGACCAAGTTTGGACATCTGGTCCGGACTGAAGGACCTGGCAACAATTTCTGACATGTCTACTGTCACTGCATATGATACTGTCACCATTGACAGAATGGTGGAGGATTACATCGGTGACAGCATCCAAGTAGGCATGTCAGACAGTCCATACCTGTACTGGCAGGAAAAAGAAGCAATTTGGAGGCCCCTGTACAAACTGGCTCTATTTTACCTGAGTTGCCCCCCCTCTAGTGTGTACTCCGAAAGAGTGTTTAGTGCAGCCGGGAACCTTGTCAGCGAAAGGCGTAGGAGGTTGCTTCCACAGAATGTGGAGAAGATGATGTTCATCAAAATAAATTATCAGCTCTTCCAGGGAGACCAGCCTCCAGAACGTACAGAGGGACCTTTGGTGGTGGATTCAAGTGGGGAAGAGTTAATACTTTGTGAGGATGAGGATGTACACACTGAAGAGGGTGAGGAATCGGTGGATGAGGAGGATGAGGATGACATCTTGCCTCCGTAGAGCCAGTTTGTGCAGGGACACATTAATTGCCAGCTTGTTTTGTGGGGGCCCAAACGAACCAATCATTTCAGCCACAGTTGTGTGGCAGACCCTGGCACTGAAATGATTGGTTTGTTAAAGTGTGCATGTCCTGTTTATACAACATAAGGGTGGGTGGGAGGGCCCAAGGACAATTCCATCTTGCACCTCTTTTTTTTCTTTGCCCTATGTACAGTTTGGGGCCTAGTTTTTCAAACTGCCATCCTGTCTGCCACTGCAGTATCACGCCTAGATGGGTCACGTGTTTGTGCCGCCCACTCGTGTCGCTTAGCATAGTCATCCAGCTACCTCGGTGCAACCTTTTGGACATAAAAACACTATTGTGAGGTGTGAGGTGTTCAGAATAGACTGGAAATGAGTGGAAATTAAGGTTATTGAGGTTAATAATAGCATAGTGGCAGAAAAACCTACAAATTCTGTGATTTTAGCTGCTTTTATGCTTTTTTTCAAAAAAATACAGATCCAAAACACAAAACCCAGAACCCAAAACACGGAAGGGTGGTTTTGGCAAAACCAATCCAGATCCAAAACTCGAAGAAAGATCCAGATCCAAAACCAAAACACAAAACACGAAAAGTGGCCGGTGCACACCCCTAATATATATATATATATATATATATATACAGTATATATACAGACAAATATGTGGAGATAGATAGATATGCATGAGATACTATAGATAGCATGATAATATCTTCAACATTATATTATAATGTCACTGCTGGGTTCAATCCACAGCCATTGTGCTCCTCAGTCTGGTTTTCATCAAGGACGGAGGTTGTCTGAGGCTGGAGGGTAAGAGGATGGACAGGTCAAAGCATCCCTGCCAGTGCTGCTACAGTCAGAACCACAGTCAGGATAGCAGGCCCAGGTAGTGAAAATCAGCAACCAGTGAAGTCTAAATAATTGTAATTATGCTTTGCGCCACCGCTGCTGCCACTTGCAGTAAGTGCCTGTCACTTTTTGTGAGGGTCCTGATGCTGATAAACCAGCGCTGGGTGGTAGGTAGAGAATGCAGGGAGGAGGCCATCAAGACTCAGGGGTCTATTTACTAAGCAGTGCTAGGAAAAGTGAAAAGTGAAGAGTGAAAAGTGATAAGGTGCCAGCCAATCAGCTCCCAACTGTCATTTTCAAACACAGCCTGTGAGATGGCAGTTAGGAGCTGATTGGCTGGCACCTTATCACTTTTCACTCTACACTTTTCACTTCTCCTAACACTGCTTAGTAAATAGACCCACAAGCCAGTTATGTTCTGTTTAACAGCGTGACAGGATGCAGAGGGGAAGGCGGGCCTTGGAAGCAGTGCGGACCCATTGAGCAGTTGCAACTGCACCCATGCCATGGTAGTTACACCTGTGCCCCGGACTCACTATACTTAGAGAACAAAATAACAGAAGGGTCGCCGTAACTGGGTGTGTTGGGAGGGAAGGTAAAGGGATGTGACCAAGTCTGTTGCTACACTGTGAACATGGAAAGAGCAAGGAGCTGCTGTGCCATCGCAGAGTTGTAGGGGATACGGGTCCTTGGCGACCCGTTACAGAAGCTCCTACCCTAAAGAATATGGTACAATAAGAATTAAAAGAAAATTGTCGCATAAGGCAAAAGAACTCTATGGGCCCCTCAAAAAACCACCACAAGTGACATACTGATATTCACAATGTTATACAGCACAGACAATGGACCTCATTCAGAGTCAGCCGTAAGCGGCCGCTCGGTCGTACACATCCGATGTTTCCAAACCACGCATGTGTACGGTTAGTTGTGCGCATGTGCATACGAGACCTTGCGATCCAAAATGCTGTCGATTGTATGGCTTACAAGCAGGAAGTGGCTTCCAAGAGTTGATTGACATGAAAGGCCGTTTGTGGGTGTTGACGGGGGTGGTGGTCTAAAAACGCAGGCGTTCTTCACCGTTTTCAGAGCGTTTTAGGGGCGTACATAAATTTACTGCTACGACCGACATAGAAGGCCGGAAGTAGTAAAACGTCACTCTGCGAGCAGGTTAGAGGCCTGGCTGATCATACAGCTTGAGGTTGAGTATGTGCTCTCTCAAGCCCCAGAGTACAATCGATACTATCGAATGTGACTGATCTTATGTTTGATGTTTCTATTTTGTGCCACACAATGCAAGCAGCTAATAATTGTTTGTTGTTGCTAATAACACTGCTAATTGGCTTGTAATTGATTCAGTTGCGTCAGCATTAGCGAATAATAAGAATAAATATATTTCATGGGGATGGCTTATTCTATGCAGTTTCTTGTTAATTTTTGGTGTAATTTGCAAACAACACAAGCAGCCGCAACCATCAGAAGAAAATTAACATACAGCGACTGACAACGACTGACAACGATTGACTCGATCGCTAACTGCTATCACTAGCTAGCTGGAGGAGGTGCTTTGTTCATGTATGGGTGTCACTTTGGTTGCGATCGCACGGCCGTGCGATTGTTTTTTTTTCTGATTCTCGATCGTTAGACGTACGACCAAGCAGCCGCTTACGACCGACTCTGAATGAGGGCCAATATCTCTTATAGTACAGACAGCATACAAGTGACCGCAACACTGGACGGTGTGGTGGTCACTTGTATGCTGTCTGTACTATATGTACTATATGTACAGGGCCTTATGGCACCCTTTTCCAGCGATGACACCTGACCACATGACATCACAACGTCCTGCCGAGGAGATAGGGCCGTCAGCACTGGTAAGGACAGCTGTACTGCTGGAGTATCCTCAGGATGCTCCGGGGTGCTGCACAGGCTGCAGGCTGTATGTCTGGACTATCTAAGAGATGCACCTGTGGCACTGGAGCAGTGACTGGCTGCAGGGTGTTGTTCCAGGCATCCTGCTAGCCAAATGCAGGAACTGTGGGGCAGTGTCAGTGCCACCTACAGAGCCCTGCACTGTGTGCGGTGGCACCACTTGCACACTTATAGTAACGGCTCTATATTGAGCATCCCAGTGACTGCCATACATTACTTTGGCCATTCTTAAAAAACCTACCTTTGATCCTAACACTCTCTCCAACTACCGACCCATCTCTCTCCTCCCTTTTGCCTCAAAGCTCCTTGAGCGTATTGTTTACCACCGCCTTACCACCTTTCTTTCCTCCCACTCCCTCCTTGATCCTTATCAGTCTGGCTTCCATACTCTTCACTCCACTGACACTAACCTCACAAAAGTCAGCAATGACCTCCTTGCTACCAAATCCAAGGCCACTACTCTCTGCTTATTCTCCTTGACCTCTCTGCTGCCTTTAACACTGTTGACCACAATCTCCTGCTGCAAATCCTTCACTCCCTTGGTCTATGTGACACTGCTCTCTCCTGACTGTCCCCCTACCTCTCAGACTGGTCCTTCTCTGTCTCTTCTCATGACTCCTCTTCCCCACCACAGCCTCTTACAGTAGGTGTTCCCCAAGGTTCCATTCTTGGGCCTCTACTATTCTCCCACTATACGTCCTCTCTAGGTGAACTCATCAACTCTTTTGACCTCTATTATCATCTCTATGCTGATAATACTCAGATCTACCTTTCCTCCCCTGACGTCTCCCCCTCTCTCCTCACTCGTATCTCCAACTGTCTCTCTGCTATTCCTTCCAGGATGTCCCAGTGATTTCTTAAACTTAATATGTCTAAGACTGAGCTGATCATTTTCCCAACTTCCAACATAACCTCACTTCCCGCTATTTCTTTAACAATTGATGGCACAACTATTTCTTCTAGCCCCAAAGTGCGCTGTCTTGGAGTTATCCTGGACTCCTCCCTCTCCTAAAAACCACATATCCAGAGCCTCTCACAGTCCTGTCATTTCCATCTCAAAAATATTTCCAAGATTAGACCCTTTTTCACCCAGGATTCCTCCAAAACCCTCATACACTCACTGGTCATATCCAGATTGGACTACTGTAACCTTCTCCTATCTGGCCTCCCCAACTCCCATCTCTCTCCTCTCCAGTCTGTCCTCAATGCTGCTGCTCGACTCATCTCCCTCTCCAAATGCTCTACATCTACCTCGCCTCTCCTACAAGCCCTCCACTGGCTCCCCTCCCCTTTTAGAACCCAATTCAAGGTTCTCACACTCGCTGACAAAGCCCTCACCCATTCCTCTCCCATTTACATCTCTGACCTCATCTCCCTCCACTCTCCTGTCCGCCCCCTTCGCTCAACTGATGCACGCCACCTCTCATGCCAACTGATTACTTCCTCCCACTCCTACCTCCAAGATTTTGCCCGTGCTGCTCCCGACCTTTGGAACTCTCTCTCTACCTATCAGACTCTCCACCTCTTTACAATCCTTCAAACGGGCTCTCAAGACCCACAACTTCATCAAAGCCTTCCAGCTCCCATCCTAACTTCGTGCAACATGTTCCTTCCTCCCTGTTTACCCCATTTGTGTCACACCTGTTTGTCTGCCCCTCCCCTTTAGAATGTAAGCTCTTACGAGCAGGGCCTCTACCCTCTTGTGCTTCTTTTTATTTTACTTTCATCTACTTCTTACCATCCACCAGGGCACCTAACACTTGCTTACGCTCTGTTGCATATCTAGGCTTTATGGTCACTAATGTGGCAATGTATATTATCCATGTCCTTGTCCTATATTGTACTGTAAGTCACTTGTCAAATTATTTGTTATGTACTTTGTAAGGCGCTGCGGAACACTTGTTGCACCCTGTAAATAAAGGATAATAATAATATAATGCAAATTGTCTGCGATTCTATAAATATATGATAAAATAAACTGGATGAAAAATATTTATATGTGAAGAAAATATTTAATAAATGCTTTATATAAAAAATACATGTTCAATTGTTATCACTATCCAGAGATTTAATAGTAATAGGGACACTAGACAGGTGGGAGTAGTATTAGGGATGGGATGTAGTTATAATCCCGAAATGCGGCATCCCGGCTGAAGATATCCCGGCGCCGGAATGCCACTACCGGCTGCAAGACCAGTGCCGGAAAACCGACAGGAGGTGACATCCCGACGCCAGAAACCCGACAGCTAGGATGCCGTATGTGAGTATAGCAGGTCTGGGTAGGACTTAGCCGTGGGAGGGAGGGTTAGGTTTAGGCATCATGGGGGGGGGGTTTCAGGGTTAGCCTAAGGGAAGGGGAGGTTAGGGTTAGGTACCCTCCGGGGGTGGGTTAGGGTTAGGCACCACTGGAGGGTTTAGGTTTAGGCAGTAAGGGGGGAGGGTTAGGTTTAGGCACTAACAAGGAGTGATAGGATAGGGTGGGGGGAGGGTTAGTGTTAGGATGTACAAACAGAGGGTTAGCGGGAGAAGGGGGGAGGGTAAGTATACTTACCCGACTTCGTACTCATTCCATTTGGGACAGCTGGAGGAAAATAGTAGTAGGAACTATTGACAGATGCCTACAAGTAGGTAGGTATGTAGCAGATGTGAACAAGGAGATTAGTCCACACATAGATTCCATACCAGAGTAGGTTTTATTGAAGATAACAGAATACAGGTGATAGAAGAGAGACAGCTTTTGGCGTTTAACCATTTATCTACATGTCAACAAGAACAAACTGGATAACAGCTGGGGAATTTTTAGTACTAGGGACACTGTTGATGCTTGGGGTAGTAGTAGTAGTGGTATCAAAGACACAGATAATAGATGTAGTGTAATAGAAGGGAAATAACATACATGACAGCTGGGGATGGTGGTAGTAGTAGTGACACAGATAACAGCTTGGGTGTAGTACTATTGACACATGGCAGCTGGGGGAGGTGGTGGGGGTCATGGTGGTAATAGTGGTAGGGACTGGGTGGGGTATTAGTGACACAGGGAAGCGGTGGGGATGATGGTGGTAGTAGTAGTAGGGACCATGCAGGGATAGTAGTAGTGACACAGGTGTCATCTGGGGTTAGTACAGGTATAAGGGACACACACACAGGATGATAGGTGTCCCCCCTACACTGGCTCCTCTCTCTGCATTCTCCCTCTTTGCAAGGTCTCATGCTGGGAGCAAGGGACGGTGTACAATCTACAGTATTCGCCACTATATGTATTTAACATTGTTTGAAACTTTCAATATACTGGTAAAGTGACGAGTAGTTTACAGACTGTGCCTTGTTCCCTGCATGAAGTTTCACAGATATGGAGAGACCTGACTCATTGCATGAGAAGCGAAAGCCATCATCCAGCCCTGGTGGCTGATTCAGTATGATTGACCGGTGGTTCAAATCACGACAGCGGCATCCCGGCATCAGTGAAAATCCTGATCGTCCCAAGGTAAGTATTTCCTACCCTATTCTACCTCCTAACCCATAACCCTCCCTTAGGGGTGCCTAACCCTAACCTCCCCCCAAGTGCCTAACCCTAATCCCCCCTCTAAGTGCCTAAACCTAACCCCCCCTTCCTCGCCGCCTAAACCTAAGTCCCTCGGGGGGTGCCTAACCCTAACCTCCCCCCAGGTGTGCCTAACCCTAACCCTCCCTTCCCATAGCCTAACCCTAAACTCCCAGAGGGTGCCTAATCCTATGTCCCCCCCGGGAACCTTAAACCTAACCCTCCCCCCTTGCTGTCCGCACTTGGTGCCCGGCATACCTTCGATTGGTAAGCAGTGTCGGGCTCCCGGCGTAGGTAAAATGACAGACGTTGGGATTTAATTTAACCCCTTGCCGGGATTAGACAGTCGGGAAGCCGACGGTCAAGATTCCATCCGTTGGCTTCCCGACTGCTTCCCCTGGTGGCATATCCTGAGAGTTTTGACCAGTTTTCAGCACTGAGCACACCTCCCTGACTCTGGTCACCTCCCACCCCACATGCATACCTGGTTCCACCAGTCCTGGGTGTGAGGCTGAGTGAGCCAAAAATAGTTTATAAATTACAGCATACTTGCCGACCCTTGGGCTGCCCCCCAGGAGGTTTGGCTGTAGTGAGGAACAGGTGTGGCTGTATTGGGGTTTAGGAGTAGGAGTAGTGGTGGTGGTATTGCTGATGGGGGAGAGCAGCAATATGGAGGGGGTGGAGCGATGCTGTAATGTGGAAGGGCTGAGGAATAGTGCTGTAATATGGGCAAAGATGTTGCTGTAATGTGGAGCGTGAGGAGTATTGCTGTTATATGGACATATTGCTGTATTGTGGCAGGTATTGCTGATTTACATAATGTGTGTATGTGGGGGAGTGTTTATTAATGTGAAAAGGATGCTAATAAGGCATGCTAGTTGTCATTAGGATAAAAAGGCCTATTTGTTAAATGTAAATGCTATAGATTTACTGTTGCAACTGGATGGAGTTTATTAGTTGCTCTACTTTCCCAGTAGATGAAACGTATCTATCTCTTTTCCAAACAGTGCCCCAAAATTCCAAGATCTGGTCAAGCAGCAACTGAGCTTACAACACCGTAAGTTGGTGAACACTGCAAGAACAGGCAGGAGAGAGACTCTATGCCACCTATCCCAATTGTGGTGGACTGTCTTGGGCTCTCAGGTCTTTGTCTGGACTATAAGGACAGTCAGAGGGTGTACTCTTCTGCACACTTGAATGGAGACCCTTAAGCACCAGAGATCTGTGTAACTTTTCCAGTGTGTTTGAAAGGGAAGTGGTTGGAGAATGGCCAACTCCCAAATGATGCAATGCTGCACCCGCAATGCTGGCTCACCTCCAATTTATTTGACTCCACCTACTGAAAATTTGGCTAACCTACCAAATGAGACCACTTTCACATTCATTTCCATGGTCACTGAGAATTACCAGTCCACCCCTGCTTGTGCAGTAAGTGACCTCCACTTATGTTAGTCGAATTTACAATGTATTTACATTGCTGGTGTAGAATGGGATGTAATCAGCATCCTGGCGTGCGGGATGCCGACAGTTGAAATACCAGTGCCGGAATCCCACTGCCGGCATCCTGGAGGTAGGTATCGGAGGTTAGGGGGAGGGTTAGGTTTATGCCTCACGGAGGGAAGGTTATGGTTAGTCACTAAGGGGGGATGGTTAGGGTGAGGCACCAGGGAGGGGGAGGTTAGGGTTAGGCACTAAGAGGGGATTCTGACTGTTGGGATGCTCCAATCAGTATTCCGACCGGCAGCATCCCGACCGCTGGGATCCCATACCCAACCTGTGTAGAAGAGCTGAAGGCACAAAACAGATCAAGCTTTCTATAGCACACCCATCTACAGAGTTAGAAACTCTTTACATTCTTATAACATTTTTACAAAGAAGCAATGGTTAGTATTTTAACTGACATATTGCCATGTGGTGTGTAATGTAATATGTAATGCTATTAATTATACTAGGTATCCCCTGCTATCTATACCATTAATTCTCTACTTATGCATCAATTACTAGTGATATACAATATTGAAACATTATAACAAGTCAAGACACAAAACCCTCTGACCACGACTAACTGCTGTATATAAAAGAATTAGCTAGTCCATACTAATTATTATAAGAATACATGTGTAGCATCCAGGATACTTTTGGCTTTTGAGATTTTCTGTGACACTCTTTCTATCTAGAGTTTTTTTTATATAATCTTAATGAATTTAGGAATAATATACAAAGTGCAGTGATGCGTAATGGTGCATACACAAGGTCAGATCAGACAACGATAATGTTATAGTTGTCTGATGGTCCTGCATGTTCTGGATGATCAATATCGATCATCCAGCACACCACCAACCCGGTCCCTACAGTAACCTGGTCGATATCGACCAGGTTGGACTGCATGTACGGGCGATGGCCGTTATTGTTATCGACCATCCGTGCTCGCGCATCGTCTGTTGTTTGGGGGTTGGAAGGGGCCAAAAAAATGGATGATGTTAACGATATAACGATAAACAATATTGTCGAAGCTGGATTAGTGGCTGAGTCGGAATCAGCGTAAAAATTAGCATGCGCGACGCCATCTTGTGAATGGCAGCTAGACTCCATCTTAAAAATAAGAATCTGCAAGACGCCATTTTGCGACCAGCGCCATTTTAAGTTACAACTCACGAGCTAAGTACAGATGGCAATATTTTTGATTAGAAGCCATGACAGGCCCATTCTGGGGACAACCTTGCATAGAGAAATACCAAAACAACTAGAAAAACATCCTCCTGAGAAAAGTAAATAGAATAGACAATACACCAGAATACTGTGAGTGTTTTACATACAAATTGGGAATCCCTGTATATAGACAAGTATAATTGTGGCAATTGTAATATAACCCAGACATTGATCTACACAATTGAATTTGTCTGAATCCTAAACAGGTTTTACTCTCACTCCCAGACAGAATGGCTGGGGGTCTCTACCTTGTTTGAGAAGTGAAACTCACTGCCCATAACACATTTGCATTGCAGTTTGAAACTGTTAGTAAGGAATGAAATGTGTGTGTGTGTGTATATATATATATATATATATATATATATATATGTTAAATCCATCATAAGCAGAATCTCATGCATAAACACCGCACATTACGCACAGTAGCGAATGCACAATATCCTGCATGCGAACGCTGTTTATTAGCTGCATGCGTGCACATCTGCCCCAAATCAGATAAACCTAACTAGCGTCTTTTCCCATATCCCTAATACTTAGATAATGCACACTTACACAAAAGGTTCCATAGCTATAAAGTAAAAGATCCAAGTTTTATTCATTTATTACAAATGCTGTGAAATAAAGACTATTTTGGTATCTAAGGTTTAATACATGATAAGTAAGCCGTGTTTGATATTATACTGATCCGCACTTTATCCACAGCTTTCCGGTATCATCGGTGTGAAGATCGGAACATGCGTTTGCAAGTTATGGACCGTAAAGACATAAAGAACCAAAATGTACTTTGTAAAACCAACAGTCTAGATTTGCATGAGGTGGGAAAACGAAGGCAACCAGCTGTTGGAGGCAGGACTGTGGCCATTTGAATCAACCTGTTAAATGCCCTGTAACAAATGCACCCGCACTGGGAACAAATGGGATCAGCAACAAACTCCTCTATTGTGTTGTCTATTTCTGGGGGGGTATAAATATGTGTGCTCTGACCCTGGGTTTCTAGTCTATTCTGCTGATTGCTGATTGACGGAGGTCTCTTGCTGATGCCGGAATCTGGTCCCAGAGCGCTTGCGTATGTATGACTGTCTCTTGGGTCTGTATAATTCTTTGCGCTAAATTGTACTTAGATCACAGCGTGTAACTGACTGTACTTTACTTGAATAATACTTTGTGCTTTGGAAACACATGTTCAAGGTCTAAAGTCTTTATTTTACTGTATGACTGCGTCAATTTTAGAGGTTTATAGGCAGGGTTTAGAAGGTATAGGTAGGTGCGTATAGAGGTGGAAATCCAGTATCCTTAATATCAATATCGTTTATATCATCGTATGCACCATAAGTCTCTTGTCTCTTTCTTGTTGACTGTATGACTCTTGGAGACTTTTCAGTGGCACCACTGTCATTTACATAGACATACCAGACAAATAAAGTTAATTTGGGGTCAATGTACATGGAAATCAAATAGATGTCATTGAGAATCCAGTGCTAAATTTGTACCTCTTCATTTGTGAAGACTGGGTTGTTAAATGCAGCAATTGAATCTCAAAACAGTTACAACTATATAGGCAGCAATGAGGTAAGACTGAATAAATAGGTTACTTAAAAGGAAAAGAATATATAACAAATATAATTAGGTTATTTACATTTCTAACTGGATCTTGGTAGTACAATTTGGAGTTTGTGAATATATTCAACACTATTCCACATAAGAGCCAGGTAAATAAGATGAGAATTGCGGTGTGGAGTCATAGTAAAGAATGCATGGGACAAACATTAACATTTAAAGGAAGAAGGAACCACACTCAAAAAGAGAAAACTAGATGGACCTGCTATGTTTGTACTGTATTTTGTTAAGTATAGCTTTTACACCAGAGCTAAAACCCGGGTTATTGCAGGGTTAACCCGGGTTGCTTCTAGGTGTAAAAAGACCAGGGTTGGATTCCCGGGTCGAGTGACCCGGCAATCCAACCCAGGTAACTTGCAGGGTTTAACACGGGAACGACCCATGAAACCCTGCAGTGTTAACGGGTAACCCGGATCGTCCGTCCTGGGTGCTGCTTACAGCATGGAGACTTCCTGATTTCTCATAGCTTGGAGATTATGTCATCTCCAAGTGCTGGGTGAAGTGTTCTACTGCGAACGGCGCCAATCCGGAAATAACCCGGATCAGGGCCGTAGTGGAAAAATGGTATGTCCAGGGTCTGACCCGTTTTGGAACTATGTTCCAAATCTCAAATCTGTATGTCAGACCCTTGACTATGTTTCCGTTTTGGAACTATGTTCCAAATCTGTATGTCAGACCCTTGACATACAGTAAGCCGCATACACATTACACGATGTGTGATTGTGGCGATATCGTCATTGGCGGGCCTGGCGGGGTGCCGCCATCGGCAAGTGTATACGCACTTGCCGATGCAGACCAGCGACGAATGACGGCGGGCGGGGGGGGGCAGGGCCATGACCTTGTAGAAGCCCAAGAATATATTTGTTATGTAGGCTTATTAATTTAAACTAGATAAATAACGTTATGCAAGTACAATAATAATTATGCTACTTACAAATTAAGTGGACTGCAATTCTAGTTGACAAAATTCAAGGTAGCAGAATAGAGTTACAGGCAGTAGCTTAAAAGTCAAGTTACTGTATATCACTGTTTGCATAGAAAGAAGAATAAAATGTGCATTATACTATTACAATGGGTTACAGCAGAGGTTCCCAAACTCCATCATTACAGTCCAGGTTTTAAATATACCCATGCTTGAGCAAAGGTGACTTAATTAGTACCTATTTGACTTAACTATCTGGACTCAAGTATGGATGTCCTTAAAACCTGGACTGTATCGGCAGAATTTGGGAACCTCTGGTTTACAGTTTATAGCATCACATTGTGCTGAAGTAGTTTCAGAGGTGGGCAACATCATTAATAATAGTAATGGAGGGATTAAATTATAAATAGGGGTAAATGTAAATACAATGGTTTACTTTGTACAAAGCCACCCTAGGGGTGACCTACTGTAATTCTATCTATACTGGGATCTGTTTCTCCATCAGCATAGGAAAGTAAGGGATTATTTATTGGTAAAGAGGTTAATTTGTTGCCACTGTTCATACTACATGGATGGGTGCAGCAAATCTGTAACAGAATTTATAAGTGGATTGAATGCTTTCCTATAAGAAATGATATATGTAGTATAAGTAGTAGTGAGCTTTATGGAAATTATTTTTGTGATCACAATTTTGTAAGGTCATGAAAGTGTTTTCCCCTGTGAGGCTAAATTGGCAACTGTTACATTATGAGTTTTATTTTGCCTTCTAGATCCACAGAAATTATTTCTAAATAATTGAGCCTAGTAGATCTGTTCTGTACTTAAACCAGCGGATCCCAAATGCGGTCTTCAAAGCACCCCAACATTTCAGGTTTATGAGATATTCATGGTTGAGCACAGGTGATAAAATCAAATTGACTGAGAGACTAATTAAGTCCAGTGTGGTGAAGCATGGATATCCTTAAAACCTGGATTGTTAGGGTGCCTTGAGGGCCAAGTTTGGGAACCTCTGGTTTAAACCTTTCTGACGGTGCAAATAGGACTTTTGTTAACAAAATAAGCATTGTTAATTACCAAACCATCCATTCTACACCTTCCACAAGAGCTGCATGTAGTTAGCTGTTGTGTGTGGAACCGAAATGCTCATTGCGGTGGGTTAACAGGTGAGAATAACAGCATGTACCTGTATATATCTGGCTGCCCTGCAAATAAACTTAATAAACTTAAAAAAAAGCTCCCCATGCCTATAAAATGGAAACAAATCATACCCCAATAAAATGCTGCTACATTTGATAAACAGAGATATTTTATCTTTGGAACTTTCCAGCAAAGGAAGAAAATTTGATTTATAACTATAGATTAAGCCCATTTCCATTAATGTAGCAGTAACACACAAGGACACACAACACATAAATCCAGACAGCTTTGAAATCCTAAAAACCATTGGAAACAGTTCAAGGCTGGGTCTTTGTATCGTTTTAAGATTTGGTTCAAGCTGCATCTTAACAATCAAGTCTCAGTTATTACTGTACTCTGTGATTTTTATTCTTTTTACATTAAAGGGCCACTAACTTTAAAATTCAAGTTATTAAATATCATTAAAAATAAAAATAAGTAACCATATAAAATAAAAACAGAAATTAATAATTACTTATATTGGCGAGCTGATTTGGTGCATTTGTTTTTTTATCCTGCCATAAGTAATTTCAAGGTAATGTCTTGCTGTTGCTTTGGGAATTTTGCTAATATTACTTTATTTCTAAATAGACTTGCAATTAGGTGTGGAAACTTTCACCAACTGTTTGGTGTTTGTTTTAAACTAGGAAATTACAGAGACATAAACTACATATAAGAAGTCCTATCTTCTGAGTAGCAGAACAAAAGTTATATTCATTATAGTCAGTGTCTCTTTACGGTAGGGATGACCAAACAAAAAGTTTCAGGGGCTGCATACAACTCTCTCCTTAAATCTGTAGACCTCTCAACATCCAACTACAGTGACCGATCAATCAATAGGATGACCAGGCTGCAGACTAGGTCTCCAGGACTTGGTGGGTGACACCAGGGGCAGAAACCACTAGCCATACCAATAACATTTTAAGGTAAGGTGAGTGGACAGCCCTTGGTCAGGGCCGGCAACAGAAATCTTGGGACTCGGTACACTCATGTTTTTGGGGCCCCCTAAACCCTCTCCTAGTCCTTATCCAAGCACGTCACACAAACACACCCCTCTTCCCAGCCCCTGTGTCTGTGCACACCCCTCTTCCCCAGTCCGTGTGTCTGTCACACACCCCTATTTCCCAGCCCGTGTCATACACCCCTCTTCCCCAGCCCGTGTCACACACCCCTCTTGCCCAGTTCCTGTGTCACACACCCCTCTTCCCCAGACCCTGTCACATCTCCTCCTCTTCCCCAACCCCTGTCATATCTCCCCAGCCCCTGCCACCCCTTTCATCTGTAGCTCCCCACCACCCGTCTCATGACTCTCTAGCCCAGTCTGGCCTTGGCCAACACTTACCTGTTGCACTTGGCTATATTTTTCAGTCTTCACACCTGGTGGCTCCTCGTTCTGATTCAGCGGCGCGACGTCGTGACGTCACACACGCTGCGCCGGGCCGGCCTTCCTGTGTTTGCCGGGACTAGTTGGGAGGATCTAGCCGCAATGATCATGCCAGGTGCCCTGCTTACACAGCAGGTAGCAGGCTGCAGAAGCAAGGGGGACACATGAACTGGGCTCCTGAAATTCCTGAGGGTTTGAGGCCCCTCAGAATCTTGGGCCTGGTACAAGTGTCTCCTTTGTCCTCCCCTGTCGTCGGGCCTGCCCTTGGCCACTGGGTGAAGTGTTCTATTAATCCCTTGTAGGGGCAGTGCAGCCTACTGCTGTGCATAGTTCCTCCCTACACCACAGATGCTGTGACGGGAATGCTTTTTTCACTGTGTCCTGCAGAGATCTTGCCTATGAACTCCTTATTACTGGTGAACCATACATTTTAAGCATAATACGGATGTGACAAATTTATGGATTTATTTTATAGCTGATAATTTAAACTAAGAAAACTAGTTATGTAACATTACTTGACTATTCCTAAGAAAGAGACCTTAGCGTCCCAAAAAACTTCCTTGTCACTTGAGCTCTGGATCCTTCAGCCTTTGTTCTTAAGGAAGCTGCTTTGGGCTAAGACTGTACTTTTAGATAAGCAGTTATCATACTAGTTTCTACACTTCTGGTTCTCAGTTATGATCTACATAGGTCATCTGAGCCTCTGTCTTCTATCCTCAACCGCTAACTTTATTAGAGTGCATTACAGAGAGGAAGGTCAGATCATCATATAGGTGCATGGGGCTGCAGGGAGTATAATTAAATGAAGTTAATGTTAAGAATAAGGCATTAGTTAAGATGATTGGATTTGATTAGAAGGGTGAAGGAGTTAATAAAGATGAAGAGTTTTTTGATGCTGGAATAAATGATTATAGATGAGTATGGGTTATATGTTGAATGCTGTTTTGATAATGCTGAAGAAGTTAGTTTTTTAGGAGAGCTTAATTAATGATGATATTGTATGGTGATCACTAAAATGCCCTATGTATTGTGTAACTGACAGTAATGTGTTTTCTGTACTGTATGGTGTAACTGGTTGTCACAGCGCGCCGGACACCAGCTGTCACTTACCAGGTCCGGAAGCACTGGAGTTCTAGGTGGCGGGCGGTGTGTCCCTGGCGCTCGCTGCTCGTGTGTGCGGCATCCATGTAGGATGCCTGCGGCTCCTCCTGCTGGGCGGCTGCTGAACTACAGGTAGCTGCGGCTCCTAGGAGTGCGCGTGTCGAAACCGGATAATTGGGTAAGACAGAATCTGTTTGCAATCTAGAAAATCTGGAAGACGCCATCTTGTGAATGGCAGCAAGACTCAGTGCA
Organism: Taudactylus pleione; assembly: GCA_031769625.1. NCBI lineage: Eukaryota > Metazoa > Chordata > Amphibia > Anura > Myobatrachidae > Taudactylus > Taudactylus pleione. Next base: position 9,002,377 of record JAUIMM010000340.1, on the reverse strand, counting down.
AAATTGATAAAAGTAGCAATTTTGCTACTCACAACGCAAAGTTGCTAAAAAGTAACACAAACAGCTTTTTAATAATCTTCCCCAACACATACCGACAGTTTTCAGCACACATAAAAATGACTTCCCAACATGATCTCATAGCACTATTTTGTAAAAAAAATAGATAGTCAGCCTTCCCTCAAATGCATGCAGACAGTGTTTAAAACATAAACACTAACTTATTAGCATTTGGAATCCTATACAAAGCCCATCCTGGAGAAAATCCCTATACCATAACACGACACATTATACCCTGGTGCTATGAGCATTTTTACATAAGAATATATGAGCTGTGGCAATTGTAATGTAGCCTAGCTATGGAGCTACACAATTGAGTTCATCCCCACAACCAAAACAAGTAGAATAAAGAGTGAGGTTCCGACTGCACTGCAGGGAGCCTCCACCCTGTATGAGAACTAAATTCACTGTATAAACACATTTTGCAATTGCAGTTTAAAAACATCAGAAAAATACATGTGTGCTTGTGTGTGTATATATATATATATATATGTGTATATATATATATATATGTGTACATGTGGCCCATCATGCGTGGACTTATGTGTATAATATCACACAGACTTATATTTGAAAAGTAGCAAAATTCCCTGCAACTCATACACACAATGTTAAGCAGAACACAGTCAGCTTTTTAGTGATCCTTCCCAAAATCATACTGGCATGGCCACACATACACATATATGCCCTTCCAGCTTAGTGCTGCTCGCTGAGTGCCCCACCGACCCTCAGACGCACAACGCAATTCAGTGCTGTTTCTCCCCACATACATAAATTTAAAAGCAATGGTCCCGTAACGCAAAAAGGATAATTATTACTTGGTTTAAACGCAATGTCAGTATATAAAGAATTGAATGTTTTCTGTAACTATGGCTTAGTAAATGACAATTGGACTGTGTTTGGTGCCGTACTGATCTAGTCTGTTTCAACAGTGTTCCGGTGGCATCGGTGAGAAGATCAGAACATGCGGCTATGAAATATGAATGTTAGAGAGAATAACTTCTTGAAATGTTGTATGCCATAGTTTAGACTAGATTTATTATGCAGCGGGAAAGTGGACACAATCAGGTTGTTGGAGGCTGGGCTGTGTCTTTGCACTGATCTATGAATTGTACCGTAATGGAAGAAGCAAGAAGAGGAACCAATGAGAACCTGCCAACGTATTCTATTGTATTGCTTATCCCAGTACGGGTATATATGTGAGTGCTCTGAAACAAGATGCCAGTCTGCAGTGTTCCTGTTTATGCTGTCGGCAGAGGTCTCAATCTTGATGCCGGTATCTGGTCCCAGAGCGCACACGTATGTATTGACTATACCTTATGACCTAATGTTTGTACAATTTATTTTGCGCTTATTGTTAGATCATAGCGTGGTAACATCTGTACTTTTACCTGAATAATAATCTTTAACGCGTTGGACCGCTATTCAACTGTCTGAGTTTTATAAATGGTATAATTAAACACAGCACTAATTAGCGACATCTTGTGGTTTTAGAAGGTATAGGCAGGTTTTGTCTTAGAGGTTCTAGGCAGGTGAATCTTAGAGGTTTATAGGCAGGAATGTACTAAAGGTTTATTTACGATTCAACAGTGTGCCGTTCTATAAGGAAATTTAAAGTGCCATACACATGTAAGGGTGACGTCATAGTAGGCACCAGTTTCAGACCTGCCTATTTAAGGAAGTCCCTTGGAGCACTTCTGTGCCAGACTATAGGCTCCATTACCTTACTCCAGCATTCCACTGTATATCCTGTTATCTGTTCCTGACCTTTGGCTTAGTTGTGACTCCGATTTTGCCTGACCCTTGGTACTGCGTTTATATTTGGTTCTGACCTTGGCTATTCCCTGAGACCCCCTTTTCGGCTGCTCCCTGGTACCGTATTGTCCGTTGGTTCTGACCAGGCCTGTCAACTACGTTGAATATTCTCTACGCTCTATCCAGAGTTTCCCAGCACCTGTATAGGGGAACCTATCCTGAGGGCCGTGACCTGTGTGTCGGATGCAGCCAAGTCCAAACCTTCTTGCGAGGATCCCTGGTGAATACTACCGTCACATTAGACTCCGCGCCTCAGAAATAGGTCACGCCAATTCCCTAAATACGGGTTGCATCCATTATCTGCCCGAGAGTTGTGACAGAATATATTAAGGAGAATCTGGTTTTATCAGGGAATCAAAATCCTCGCTGGAGCTGGCCTGTTTTTCGTTAAAAAGAAGGATGGAGGTTTGCGACCATGCATTGACTATCGAGGTCTCAATGCAATTACTATCAAAGACCGGTTCCCTCTACCTCTGAGCTCTTTCATCGGATAAAGGAAGCAAAGATCTTCACCAAGCTGGACCTTCGTGGGTCTTATAATCTAATTAGGACCCGTCAGGGGACGAATGGAAGATGGCCTTTAATACTCGTGATGGACACTATGAATACTTAGTTATGCCCTTTGGTTTGAGTAACGCTCCAGCAGTTCTGCAAAATATATGAATCACACCTTCCGGGATCTGTTATACAAGTATGTGGTGGTATATCTGGACGACATCCTGATTTTCTCTGAAGATATAGTGAGTCATCACCAGCATGTATGTGAAGTGTTGTCATGACTTAGGGCTAACCAGCTTTTCTGCAAGCTTGAAAAATGCTCCTTCGAACAGGAGGAATTGACATTTCTGGGATATATCGTTTCAGGGTCTTGCCTTCGGATGGACCCAGAGAAGCTTTCCGACATAGTTAACTGGCCTCATCCAGTTGGATTGAAAGCCATTCAACGGTTCCTGGGGTTTCGTAACTGCTATCGTCAATTCATCAGGAACTACTCATCCATCGTAGCTCCCATCACTGCTCTTACCAAGAAGGATCAGAATACTCGAGTATGGCCTTCTGAGGCAGAAGAAGCTTTTGCTCTGCTAAAACAAGGTTTCCTTTCAGCACCCATTCTAAGGCAACCAAATTGTGACCAGCTGTTTTTCCTGGAGGTGGACTCCTCTACGGTTGGAGTTGGGGCAGTGCTATCCCAAAGAGATGAAGAAAGCAAGTGGTATTCTTGTGGGTTCTTCTCCCGTAAATTCTCGGCTCCGGAGAAGAATTATGCTGTCGGGATAAAAAAACTACTAGCCATCAAGTTGGCTCTTCAGGAATGGCGGTATTTGTTAGAGGGAGCGAAGTTTCCAGTGACAGTATATACTGATCATAAGAACTTAATGTACCTAAAGACAGCAAATTGTTTGAACTATCATCAGTCCAGGTGGTCATTGTTTTTTGATCGATTTAATTTGGTGATTACCTATCGACCGGGTAATAAAAACATCAAAGCTGATGCTCTGTCCCAGCCATTTAGTACTGCTGAAATGGAAGAAGTAAAGGAAGATAAGCCCAATCTGAATCCTGCTTGCTTTGTAGCTGTCACCAGCAAGGTCAAAATACAGCAGGTGGGAAACATTTATAGCTTCTGAACATCGCTCCAAATTACTTCAGTGGGCACATTCGTCACATTTCAGTGGGCATGCAGGAATCAAAAGAACTTTGGAACAAATCCTCAGGAGATACTGGTGGCCAACGGTTCGGCAAGATGTTAGGCATTTCGTGGCAGCTTGTCATACGTGTGCACAGCACAAAGTTCTACCTCACTTTCCAACTGGTCCTCTGTTGCCACTATCAGTGCCTGATTGTCCTTGTACTCACATCTCTATGGACTTTGTGACAGATCTCCCTTTGTGCTAAGGGTTCAACACTATCCTGGTGGTGGTGGATAGGTTCTCCAAGATCGCTCACTTTATTCCTCTAAAGGGTCTACCGTCAGCACCAAAATTGGCAGAGGTGTTTATTAGAGAAATTTTTAGATTGCACGGATTTCCTAAACACATTGTTTCCGACCAAGGAGTACAGTTTACTTCTAGATTCTGGAGAGCATTATGCAAATGCTTTGGCACTAAGTTGAGCTTCTCCTCGGCCTACCATCCCCAGGGTAATGGTCAGACAGAGCGAATAAACCAGGATTTGGAGAAGTTCATTCGGAAGTATATTTCTGCCAATCAAAATGACTAGATCTCTCTGTTACCATGGGCTGAATTTGCCCAGAATAATTTGTATCATGAAGCATCAGGGCACTCTCCATTTTTAACTATATGTGGTTTGCATCCTATGTTACCAGAACTACCAGGTCTTCGATCAGTATCGTGTCCAGCTGTGCATGGTACAGTAAGCCGCTTCCTTAAAATCTGGAAGGAGGTAAAGAAGAATCTGTGCAAAGCCTCTTCAAGGTATAAAATGTTTGCAGATAGGAAAAGGAGGAAGGTTCCAGTATTAAGGCCTGGTGATAAAGTCTGGCTGTCAACCAAACATCTGAGATTGAGAGATCCTACAATGAAATTTGCTCCCAGATGCATCGGTCCCTTCCAGATTCTTCAGGTGATTAATCCAGTGGCATTCCATCTGAAACTTCCTAATACACTTAGAAAACCCAATGTATTTAATGTGTCCCTCTTAAAACCCCTGGTTCTTAATCGTTTCTTGGCACCTGGCAGTCGTCCTCCTGCGATTGCACTGGACTAGCGGGAAGAGTATGAAGTGAAACAGATCCTGGGTTCCAGGGTTTCTAGAGGAGCTGTTCAGTTCTTGGTGGACTGGAAGGGGTATGGACCTGAAGAGCGCTGCTGGGTCAAGGCCTCAAATATCCATGCGCCCCATCTTCAGAAGTTCCATCAAAGTTTTCCCAACAAACCATTTGTGAGGTGTTCGGTTCTCACCCCTAGAGGAGGGGGTAATATCACAGCGCGACACTGGCTGTCACTTACCGGGTCCGGCGGCGCTGGAGTTCCGGGCAGCGGGCGGTGTGACCCCGGCGCCCAGAGTTGTAACAATTGTAGCATTGTGCTGAATACATTCTTTTTACAAAGACATATTTTATGATGTTATGTATATTTGTATTGTGTGTATAATAAATGTTTTTTTTATCACACAGTAGTCTTTTTGCTGTGTATGTCAGACTAGCAACTGACATTAAGCTAATTATTATTATTATTTATTCAGCGGTATCCTGACCTTAATCCTCCCTCCCTGGTGCCTAAACCTAACCTCCCCCCTAGTGCCTAAACCTAACCTCCCCCTCCCCTAACCATAAGTCTCCCTCCCCGGTGCCTAAACCTAATCTCCCCCCTAGTGTCCAAACCTAACCTCCTCCTCCTCACGCCCTTAATCTAACCCCCACTTAGGTCCTAATCCAAACCCTCACCCTATTGTCTAACCATAAAGCTAACCCTCCCCTAACATACACTGGTCCACCATCTTTCTCTGCATCTCGTTCACCACTCTTTTGACATTTGTTCCACTGTATGCTCCTAGGTCACTTCCTATCTTTCTGAACATTGATTCAGAGATTTACTTCTCACACAACTTCCACTCTGTCAGGTTCCCTAAAGGTTCTGTTCTTGGCATCTGCCTTTCTCACTTATCTCCCCTCTTAGTGAACTAATATGCTCTTTCAGCCTCCGTTACCACCTTTATGCAGGTGATACGCAAACCTATTCTTTTATTCCATGTGCCCAACAGCCTCTCTGCCATCTCCACTTTGATGCCTGAATGTTATGTAAGGCTCAATATGCCCAAAACTGCAACTACAATTGTCCACAATTTGCCCAAAACTGTCCTCTAGTTTCCTTCACCGCTGACAAGATGATAGTCTCCATAAGTGAATCTGAGATTGCTGTGGCACCTTATTGAAGAATAAGACATGCTCCTTCTGGTGGGGTAGCAGTCCCACTCACAGTAATTGATTGGAATGGAGAAGGTGGATCCAGCACCTGGCCCATGGCCACCAGGGACATTTATGTAGAGTGTAGCTATAGGCGATCACTCCCTTCTGCATCTGCCGAGACAGGAGGATAGGATACCATAGTATGCAGAGACAGATGTAGTATTGGGCTCAGTAGACGTGTTTAGGGGCATCAGTGACTGAGAAATGGCTTGCTTGGTGTCACGCTGCAAATCATAAAGTAATTACTTTCCTACCAAACAATTCCATATCCATATTCACTTCTTCCATAGCTCTCTCCTGCTATAGACAGAGTCTCCAATCTAGTCCAGCTCTTATGAGCAGCTCAGTCATTGTACAGTAGTGCAGTTTGAAATGTCAACATCATATTAAACATGCAGCTTCTTCTGGTTCAGGCAGACTCAGGGAGCAGATAGAAAACAATGAGCTGCTGCCAATTACTTGGCTCTAGGGAGTTAACAAGCAACCTCGGCAACTTTCAGTGATTGCTGAGACCTAGTTCATACAGGAAAGCACTTACATAAGGATTAAGAACAAGATGCATGTGGGAAATCATCTTCAGTTGTGTTGCAGAAGGTCAGAAAAAAAGCAATGTCTCTTTTCTGACATGTACAAAGTTTCATAAAGTAGCCAGATATACTAAAAGCACAGTCCTCAATAATAAGAGATTTACTGGCAAAATCTGTCTTATGACACCCCTGTAAATGAATATGCCTTACTGTGTTATGGATGTTCAATCGCACATCCTCCTGAGTAGATGAATTAATAATACAGTATATTAAAATGTAATAGACACTTTCACAACATGTGGGCAGCTATTTTATGTACCAGGCCAGACAGGGGTGTACCCTATCCAGGCACTAGGAAATGGTGACATTACCCAAGCAGTTGTTTGGGAGTTTATTCATGATGTGATATTGCCTGTTACATGTCCCTGCTCCTTTAGATTGTAAATTCATATGTTCAGTCACCTTATATTTCTTGTTTCAGCATTTATACTATAATTTTCTCATATTTTAAAATGCTCAGTAACATGTCAGTGCTGTATAAATGCCAGATAATAATAATAATAATAATAATAATAATAATAATAATAATAAAAAATAATGGTATTATCCACATGTCTGTAAAATCTACTAAAGGGCATATTTGCCATAGTTATTTAGCAGGAAATTCCCCCAAAATAGTAATTTTTGGGGAATCCTCACAAAATGTAAGCATATCCTAGATGTAACAAGGAGGTCCGTCCATTTCCCACCGCAAAAGCTACCCCTATTGGGAGCTGCTAAATGGTCAGATTTATCCAAGCACATTACAGAGCTTTGCCCCAGTATCTTTTACTTTGCTTTTTTTGGAAGCTCTGTCCTGGCGCTCCATCTTTTCTAAATGCAAGTGGTAATTTCCGGTACGAGTTGGGGCATAATTATCACATCCTAAACCAATAGTGATAAATACGACCCTAAAAGCACATTTAAAACAATCTCTTTCTCTCCACACAATGCTATTGATGCCCACATCCTCACTAAGCTGTTTATCTGAGCTCCTCACTATACAGGCAGGAGGAAACATCATGTCTGTGAGTATAAGGAGAAAATCACCAAACAACAGCAATCATTTTTCCTTCAGGTTTTCTGCAATTTATGGATAACTGGTATTCCGGGTCACAAAACCGCCTACTTGTACTACAGGAGGATAAAGGTGCAGTGGTACTGGCTGGGTGACTTATATTTCACATTTCTATCCTGGCCAAGCAGCCGGAATTCAGGATTCATATAATTCAGTCAGTTCTGTAACTCGCAACATTAGGGAGCTTATCTAAAATAACATTCTGGCAAAGAGACGAAAAAGTCAAACACCCCCTTCTCTACTCTAATCACTATTACTATTGTATTTGTACCAATATTTATTTAAAAGTTTATAGCTATATATTATACTACTATAATACTACGCTACTAATAAGATAATCACTATTTTTGTCTGTAAGGCACTTTTTGAGGTAATTATTTTGAGCATTTTTTCACTAATAAATCTATATATAATGTACAAAAATATATATGAGTGTTTTAGTCATCATTGTAACCAGACAGCTAATTACCTAGGAACCAGGAAACAGAGCCCAAAGATTGGCAATGGAAAATGGTAACTTTGATGATAGACTCAGGTCTGGTCACTGATAAAATGAGACGTTAAGCAGAGATCATGATGGGGCCCTTTTTAATGATGAATGCTGCACCATGAAATAGCCACATGCTTTACTGGTAGTCATACCTCTCAAAGTCCAATTGCCATCTACATCATACAACGACATAGACCTTATTTATAGTATCAGTGTCAGCATACATACACATGATAACCTTGACAGGAGCCCGGACAGACTGGAGAACAAGGTTAAAGGTAGAATCTCAGATGCTGCAAGTGAAGCAAAGCGAATTGGAATGCCAAATTGTGACAATGCAGAACTTTAGTAAAAAGAAAACATATAGCATAAATAAAATAAAATGCAACAAACATGTCTTTCCATATAACCTCATACAATGAAACTAACAGTGTGTTAAAATAGAAAAAAAAATTCTAGAAATGCTTGATGACTATTTTCCCGTTATAAACCTCGTTTTCTATGTGATTTTAGGTTAGGGAAGCCAAATTGTTGTCATGAATACTTCATCTCAACTATTATAAGCCGTTCCTAATCATGGATCAGTAACCTATAAAAGGTCCCTTTAGACTTTGGTAGACTCATTTTATGAACATGATAAAACTGTATTCTGAAAACTACCCTGATAAATTTTGTTATGAATAATTGATTCAATAATTCCACTTCAGAATATAAAAGTAAATTTAACATTTAGACTGAAAAATACTGGGAACCTTATTTACATAGCACTATAATACTTTGGTTTTGCACAGTGCACTTCAAGATCAGCACCTAGAGCCTGATTCAGATGTGGATACAAGGCCGATATTTGCGCAGTTGAGCAATTATCAACCGACTGCACATGCGTGACGATCGCACTGCTGACACACCAAGATACCTTAGTGATGCTGCTAGCAGTGAGGATTTAATTGCAGAGCGATTGACATTCAGGGACCGGGATGGTTAAGGAGGGTGGCAGCAAAAATGCGGGTGTGTTGCAGCCATTTTGGGGACGTGTCACAGCATACTACAGCAGTCCCATACACATAAAACATGGCGCCAGTGTCTCAGTTCTTGTGGCCATTCTGCGCGATCATAGAGTCACTCAGATGGTGGATTATGGGGTTTGTATGCACCTGCTTGGATCTGTGAAGCTTCCGGTGGGCGTCTCAATACATTTCCAGGTGGCATCAGCTTTAGCAGATTTTTGTACAGTAGCTGTGTTCAGGATCGCAGCTGTAATTGCAGTAGCATACGTATCTGAAACAGACGCATAGTCCACACCCTGTGATGTCTCCCTAAATCAGGCATATGAACAGAAGATGCATAGAGGTGGAAGATTCAAGATGCAAACTGTAATAGTGTAAATGTCACATAAGTCACAACTTCCATATACTTTAGTACCACCCTTTCCATTATTCTCCTGAAATGTTTTGCTTTGTTTTATATAATTTAGGGCTGGCGCCAGGTCTACTAGCACCCTGTGTGAGAAACTTTGGAGATCCCCCCCCCCCCCCCACACACACACACACCCACCCATTCCATCTATATCAATAGTTCATACTTTTATTTACCAAGAAAAATCCTTCTATTTAATTAAACAAATAATTTCACAGAAGAGAAACAAACTCCCCACAGGTAAATAAAACACATATTGGGCCAGTAGCGTCACAGGGCTACATGTCGCCTGCCCCCTTAACACACAATGTCATGACATCACACATAAGGGGCAGTGCTGTCAGCTCTGCTGCCGGTTCTGGTAAGGAGAGCATAGCTCGAAGCATCCAGACAGCTCCGTAGGGTGCCTGCCCTGAGTGTCTCTTGGACTCAGTGTAGGTCTGCAGTAGTGCTAGTGGCCGCACAGTGCCACTCCAGGCACCCTGCAAGCCACATGCAGGTGCCATGGGGCAGCAACAGTGCTTTCCACAGAGCCCTGTACTTTGTGTGTCAGCACTGCTTGTACACCCTTAGTTACGGCACTGCATTGGCCTTCACAGGAAAAAAAAACACATATACGTTGGCCCCACAGAATAAAATAAAACAAAGATTGGCCCCCACAGGGAAAAAAATAAAACACATATTGGCACCAACATAAAAAACATAAAACACACATTGGCCCCCACAGAAGACTGACCTGACCTGACCTGAAGACAGTTGTAAAGGAAGGAAGATGTTGGTTCCAAGTTGCAGATTTGAAGTAAAAGAGATCCCAGTCCCTCTCTCGCCCTCAGGGTCAGCCATGGCTCTCAGCAGCCTCAGTAACTCAGTCACTGAAGTGCACACTGAGCAGGGTGGCATACAGATGCGTAGCCTGTGATGTCACACATACACCGCATCACTGTTACGGCCCAGGATAGCCAAAAGTTAGTTCCCTCACTGTGGAGGTTACGATACTGCTGATGGTTGCCAGCTGCCAGGCCAGCCAGTCATCAGCACTGGGCTCCAGCAATGGCTGCAAGCACCCTGTATAGAGTGATGCCCTTGTGCGGCTGCTCTGCTGGAATAGCCCTTGAGTTGGTCCTGTAAATAATCATGACAGTGAGGGGACATCAGTATGTCTTTCTGTACAATAGAGGTCTTTCTGTACAATAGAGAACCTAAAATGTTCCATATCTACCCATTTCTGTAACTCCACACAATGAAAATGAATATATGCAATACTATGAAAATCTAGATCAGTGTTTCTAAACTCCAGTCCTCAGGGACCCATAACAGTGCATGTTTTACAGATCTCAGTATCACAATTGAACCAATGAACTCCACATGTGGATCTTTGAAAATGTGCAAGCAAGTAATACTCCTCTGCACCAATTAGGAGATCTGTAAAACATGTCCTGTTGAGGGGGGGGGGGTTCCTAAGGACTCGAGTTGGGTAACACAGATCTAGATGCACTGGTGGCTTCTTCCATGCTTGGCAAGGAATGCCCTCGCCCAACTCTTGCACAATTCTAATTGGGGGCATGATGCTGCCTTAGTTTGCACAAGTGTACTTACCTCTCTATCAAAGTATATAGATTTCAAGAGCAAGAAGTTGGCATGTACAGAGCGTACATGCCAACTTCTTGCTCTTGAAATCTATATACTTTGATAGAGAGGTAAGTACACTTGTGCAAACTAAGGCAGCATCATGCCCCCAATTAGAATTGTGCACTGTACCTCTATCATTTTGCACCATACTTGCCTAATCACCCTGAAGGTACGGGAGACTTCCAAATGTGCAGGCAGTCCGTGGACCAACTGAAGCGTAGGTGGATCACCTGCATCCAGCCAACTTCCTAGCAAAGTGGGCCCTATGTGGAGGAAAATGCCTCAAATCACAGGTAAACAGGAAGGAGCGGGGTCAATATGACGTATTTCTAAGAAAATTACATCATATATCCCATTTCAAGCGACCCTCAATTTACAGCATTCTTCATGAGCGGGTGTGGCCTATTGACATGTAGCGCTGGGCCCCATCCCCACTTACAGTAAGTTGCAACTCTCCTCTGGACTTCTCACAGAGGAGAGACTGCAAAATTAGTTAAGTATGTTTTGCACTTAGTAAATTACTTACTGCTTTTAGATCAAGAATATAATATTGTTGTGCTCAGCTCAGCTGGTTTTCAGTAGTGGCTGTTTCTTCCCATTGTTAGAGAGTGTGTTAGGAGAGTCCTCCAACAGGACAAATTCCTGTTTGACTGCTATCTCTGCTTATTCTCGTAACTCTAATTTCCTCTTTCTAATGCTGGGCATACACTATAAAGTTACTGTATCTATCAGGAATGGGTATGAAATCCAGGTAGTCGGGATACCTGCTGTCAATATACTGAAGATCCCAACAACGGTCCGGTAAGCATAGTAACCCTCCCCCCTTCTCCCCCTAACCCTCTGTTCCTACATCCTTACACTAACCCTCCCCACCTCCCACCCTAACCCTCCCCCCATGGTGCCTAAGCCACCCCCCTTAGTGTCTGACTCCAACCCCCCCAGTGGTGCCTAGCCTAACCCAACCTCGGGGGTACCTAACCCTAACTCCTCCCTTAGCTAACCCCACCCCAAACCCCCGTGCTGCCTAAACCTAACCCTCCCCCCCCCTGCAGCTAAGACCTAACAAGGCTGCTATAGTTACATTAGGCATCCTGGCTGTCGGGATTCCGGGCCCGGCATGTCAACTACTGTCAGTATACAGGCGCCAGTCTTCTGGCCAGGTAGTGGGATTCCGGCACTGGGATTTCGGCAGCCGGGATGCCGGGTGTAGGTATTCACTACATCCCATCTGTCATACATCTGTCCAATCTGGCTAGTTGGAATGAACATCTGATAATGTATGGGAGCAAATGACAATTGAGCATTTGCTCACAAACACTTGAAAACAGCCAAAAAAAGTTGTTCAGACAAATTGGCTATATCAAACAAATTTAACTAATTTGAAGAATCATTTTGTCCATTTTCCAGTGTTTGGGACCATATGGTCGAATGTCATTTGCTCCCATACATTACCAGGTTTTCTTTCCAACCAGCCAGATTGGTCAGATGTCAGAGGTAAATCTGTGTATCATCAACAAAGAAATCATAATGGAGGCCAAAAGAACTGATAGACTCACCTAAGGAAGACGTATAAAGGGAGAATTTAAGGGCAACACGAACAGAACATTAAGGGGCATCAACTGGTAGTGGAAGAGGGGGATAAGTGGAGTTATGAGAACAGGCAGAGACAGAGTGACCAGAGTGGTAGGGGGATATCCAGGAGAGGGCAGTGTCATACAGACCAAAGGAGAGAAGGGTTTGCAGGAATTGAGTATGGTCCACAATGTCAAAATCGATCAAGGAGAATGAACAGAGAGTAGTGATCCTTGGATTTGGCAGCAAGAAGGTAATTACTGACTTTAATGAGGGTAGTTTCTGTAAAGTGGAGAGGACAAAAGCCAGGCTGAAGTGGGTCTAGCAGAAAGTGGGCGGATAGAAAGCTGGTAAGGTGCTTGCAGACAATCCACTTGAAAGGGGAGGAAAGAGATAGGGCAACAATTAGAGAGAGTTTAATAAAGTGGCACGATGAGCCCTACAGTATAGTTATAGGATACTTTATTCAGAGACCCAATTTCCAATGGTTCCAAAAACAAAAAAAAGTAACTGCTAGAATTTAGAGGCATAAAGCAGTGTTTGAAGTGGGTCAGTATGCAGTGGTATCACATACATAAACTTCTCCCAACTGATCTTTATTGGACTGGTCTCCCAGAACAAAAGGAAATGTTGTCTCCTTGCTGTGCATTACTTGCTGTGCATTGCTGTGTAATTTCCATTTATTAAAAATTAATTTCACTCTGACCAACAATTCTTAATGGACAAAGTGGAACTGAACGGCTCTATGTATTAGTGCCAGGGCCGTAGCTAGGTAGTGCAGCCGGTGCCATCGCACAGGACACCACAGGTCAGCGGGCGCTGTTTGGGCCTGTCAAATTTCTGTTTATTATATTTCTCATTTGTAGCTTCCTCTTATTTCATCCCCAGCATCTCCTGACCTCCTCTATCTCTTCCCTGGCCCTTCCTCATGAGGCCATTCCCCTTTTTTGGGTGCATTATGTTCTTTTGAAAAATGAGGGGGCGCCAATGCTCTTTCTGGCACAGGGCACCAAAAAGTCTAGTTACGGCTCTGATTAGTGCACTCTGATATAGTAAACAGTTAAAAGTCAGTGAGCACAAGATTACTGTATGTGATAAAGAAGGAAGAAATGTGTTTTAAAAACATAAGTTGCCTGATTGTTATTAAGGAGTTTGACACGGATCAAGGATGACTACCACATACTATTATAATATTGGTGTTTGTGTATTATTTTGTATTCACAATTCAGAACCATCCATTATGAAGTAAACGTTTGATCCTTTTTTTTCTTTTTGAATCATTTTATTTAGTGTTTTGAAAGAGAAACAATGTACAAATAGCATCTGACAATATTTAAACTTTAAACAGTGAAAATAACAACAGTGAGTAAAAACAAATCTACCATAAAGGAGTTAAGCTGCCCATCCATTACACGATGCGGGGACGACGGCACGATTACGACGCCGTTGTCTCCTGCGGGTGAAGTGCATACACTGAACGTTCAGACGTTCAGTGTATGCATATCAATCATCCCCGAACATGGCAACCTGACGCTGGTCGTCGAGTTGACCGTCATGTTCAGGCAATGATTGATGTTAAAAACGACCAGCGGGCGCGCGCATCGCTGGTCGTTTTTAACCTTTTACTGCCCGATATGCGGGCGATTACAAAGTGGTGGAGCGATAACGACTAGGTTTAGTGGATGGGCAGCACTACAGTCCCAAGAGGGAAAAAGAAGTTGCAACTGCAATTTGAAAATGGGAGAATGTTTTCAGAGCAAAGCTGGGTTCACACTACTATATCATATACTATTCAATCTTGGAACTTTAGACCAATATGCATGAACATCGTTTAGTGTGGACCCACAATCCATCGTTTTCACCCATCATTCATTGCATCATCCAATTAGATGTCCTGCATGTCCAATGGGATGATTCCATGACGACGTGGTGTTGTTACATGAAGCATGTAACTATATATAGCGTATGACGTATCGTATAGTTTGTACGGCAATGCAATATATTGTTACATTACGCGTACGTATCTCCTAGGGAGCTATGCAGTCCCAGTAGAAAAAAGCAGACGGCACTCCTCCTTAGTTTATGAAAGTTAGTGTATTAAATGAAAAACATGGGGGCTAATGCAAAGATGTGCGCTAACCTGTTGTTTAGTGCACATCTCCAATTGTGCTGTTCTGAGCCGGTGCAAGTCCCGTACTGCGCATGTGCAGTATGGGTCCTGCGTGATCGCACGCAGAGCGGCAGCAGTCTGTCAGTGAATGATTTCCCCATTGTCACTCAAGCTGGCAGAGGATCATGCAGATGTTCCGATGCTGCATCCATGGACGCAGCTCAGAACAGTAATGCATACAGGTGGCTTGATAACTCCTGCTGCATTACCATAATAGTGTTATCGCAGCTGTTACCGAGGTAGCAACTACAATAGCATTAGCATGGGACCTTGAATCAGCCCTATAGTGCACAGAAATGGGCGACATTTCAAGGTCTTGTAGGACCTTTTCATCAGGACATGTGCATAAAAAACAAACAATGTATGTGCCTTACCTTAAATAAGGTGATCTAGATAGGGCGCGTGTACCATGCTGTTCTCTCCTGTCGGCTGCTGGCAGGGCGACTGGGGGAACACCAGGATCGGGGAGTGCGATGACGTCAGCTGTATCCATGACAATCCATGAAACCTCACAACAGAGCGAGTCGGGAGAGATCTGTTACAATGTGACAATCAGTGTTACATAGTAGCAATAGTGACAGTGAAATAATAATATAAAAAAGTTGAAAGAACTATTATACATCACACTTGTAAACTTTTCGACAGACAACTAAAAATAAAGTGCCATATGCTAAAATATACGTGCAATAGCAGCTAGGTAGCAATATAGGAATATGAATCGCATCTAGAAAAAAGGTAAATTACCTTAAAGTGGGCAAAAGTCTATATTATTGACTGTTTGAAAAGAGGCCCTGGGCCTGATTCAATGTTGTATGCTATGCCGATATTTTCGCAGTTGAACGAGTATCGGCCGTTTGCCCATGTCTGAGTCTTATTGTGCATGCTTCAAGGTACATTACCATAGTCGCTCGCATCGAGTATTTATTTGCAGTGTGATTGACAGTCAGGGAGTGTTTGGGGGAGGTAAAGGCGTGTGGGGACCATTTCGGGGGCATGTCTCACCCTGCGTCTGCGAGCCCATATGCAAGAAATATGGCTCCAGAATCTCAATTCCCATGTCCATTCTGTGGGACCATAGGGGTAAATTTACTAAGATGAGAGTGTTGTTGCCCATAGCAACCAATCAGATTCTACTGCTCATTTATCTAGCACCTTCTAGAAGATAATACCTGGAATCTGATAGGTTGCTATGTACATCACTTCTTAATAGAACTCCCATCTTAGTAAATTTACCCCATAGACTCACTCAGGACTGCAACAATCAAATGATCTGTGACTGATGCTGCGTCTTTGTATGCAGATGCTGCAGCATTTTTACGCAGATGATTGTATTTGCAAAGCCGCAGGTGGGCGTCACAATACATCCCCCAGAAGCTGCAACATTTGCATAAATTTGCATTGTAGCTGCGTACACATATGCAGCAGTGGCGCCATTAGCGTACAACTGTGATTCAGGCTCAATAGCTACAATTTGCACTTCACTAAATGAAAATGTATATAGTTTGATTTCACTCAAAACATAAAAACAAGGTAATTAAAGACATTTTATGACATTATTATATATTTTCATTTCTTGGGATTTAATGGGTGATTGATGCTATCACTTATGGGTCAATTTGCTATAATTTCTATGTAGGCCGTCAGGTAGCCGCACTGTTTCACACATGAATGGAATGGGAATAGAGGGGAAAGGGAAACTACTGCACTAGTGGTAATGTAGTGATCAATTCAATACCCCGTATCCTATAGTGATTAGTAGTATAAATACGTCCGGGGCTGCTGCCTTAGACAATTAAATTACAAAACATAATACGCAAGAAAAAGAAAAGAATTGTCTAATACTGGCGCACAGTTGAATGGAAAAAAGGAGAAAAAATCCTTTTAAAATATAATCTTTATTGGTACAGTTTAAAACATCATATGCAGTGAAATATTAAAAAAAAACGTATAAAAACATAAAGAAAGTTGGAAATGTGAGGTAATAGAATTACGTTGTCACATTGAATGCTGCTATTTTTGTATTAAATTATACAGTATTAAATTATTTGTGTAACCATGACTTTAATTACAGACTAGTGTTAGTAAAGTAAAGCCATATGACCCATAGAAGGGGAAATCCCCAATAGAGTATATAATTAATTTTAAACAAAATTATTAATTATATTCACCTGTTATTTGGGGATCGGTATGAAATACCACCAGATGTTAGCCCGGTGGATGTTATACCGACGCCGGAAAGCAGAACAGCAGGATCCCAACTAAGGTAAGTTTCTAACTATCCCTAACCCTCTACCCCCCTAACCCTAACCCTCCCTTAGGAGTGCCTAACCCTAACCTCCCTTCTTAGTGCCTAACCCTAACCTCCCCCCGTAAGTGCCTAACCCTAACCCTCCCTTCCCCTAGCCTAACCCTAACCCTCCAGGGGGTTGCATAACCCTTAGTCCCCCCACCAGAAGCCCCTAACCTAACCCTCCCCCTCCCGCGGCTGTCAGCACCTGGCGCCCAGTTTACCTTCATTCGGTATGCCGGGCGTCGGGCTCCTGGCGTAGGTATAATGACAGGTGTCGAGATTTCGACGGCTGTCATTAGTCCCCTGCTGGGATTTGACAGTCGGGAAGCTTTTTGACTGCATCCCGTTATTTGGATGGTTCACTGTATCTATAGCCCATGTCCCTTCATGTCTATGGGGGAATTAAATTGGCTGCTAGATTTACCCGTGCCAGCCAATGCAATTGGTGCGTTAATCCACAGAGGTGCACTTTTCCTCGCAGCTTCAGGAGTTGTGAGGAAAATGTATATAATGTGTATAAGATAGATGATAACAAAATGAAGCGGAAACATTTTGTTTGTTTTCTTACTGAGCAATTGCATTGAACATGGGTGTTACAATATTCCACAAATACCATGACATTGCCGTGTAATGAGGAGTGTATACTAGGGGTGAGCGGGTTCGGATTTCTGAAATCCGAACCCCCCCGAGCCCCCCCGATCCGAGTCCGATCCGAGTCAGGCTCGACTTTTCCCGCCTGACTCGGATCTGACATCGAGGCAAAACGTCATCATCCCGCCTTCCGAGTCTCGCGGGTTTTGGATCCTATATAAGGTACCCGCGTCGGCGCCATTTTCTCACTCGGCTGTGGACAGTGAAGAGGGAGGGTGGGAGTTAGTGCTGTGTAGTGTAGTGTAGTGTAGTGCTGCTGTTGTCCACTACTTCAAAGTCCATAGGGGCTGGCTGTGTTGTGCTGTGCTGCTGTTGTTAATAGGGGATGTGTCCACTACTTCAAAGTCCATAGGGGCTGGCTGGACTGTGTTGTGCAGTCAGTTCCAAAGTCCTGTGCAGTGTCCCAGTCCTAAAGGGGTGCTGTAGTGTTGTCCAGGGGGTGCTCTGTCCATCAGGGGTGCTCCCCCCAAGTGCTAAAAAAATAATATATTTTCTGTGTTTGTGAATTGTGTGCGCAGTAGCCGCACGTGCATCAACAAAGTAGTGCCAAGCGTGCGCCTGTGTCATAAGTAAAGGGCCGGCTGGCTTGACCGTTAAGGGTGCTGTAACCCCCGAAAGTACACTCCAGTCCAAACCAAAAAAAAAATTATTTTCTGTGTTTGTGAATTGTGTGCGCAGTAGCCGCACGTGCATCAACAAAGTAGTGCCAAGCGTGCGCCTGTGTCATAAGTAAAGGGCCGGCTGGCTTGACCGTTAAGGGTGCTGTAACCCCCGAAAGTACACTCCAGTCCAAACCTAAAAAAAAATTATTTTCTGTGTTTGTGAATTGTGTGCGCAGTAGCCGCACGTGCATCAACAAAGTAGTGCCAAGCGTGCGCCTGTGTCATAAGTAAAGGGCCGGCTGGCTTGACCGTTAAAGGGTGCTGTAACCCCCGAAAGTACACTCCAGTCCAAACCAAAAAAAAATTATTTTCTGTGTTTGTTAATTGTGTGCGCAGTAGCCGCACGTGCATCAACAAAGTAGTGCCAAGCGTGCGCCTGTGTCATAAGTAAAGGGCCGGCTGGCTTGACCGTTAAGGGTGCTGTAACCCCCGAAAGTACACTCCAGTCCAAACCTAAAAAAAAATTATTTTCTGTGTTTGTGAATTGTGTGCGCAGTAGCCGCACGTGCATCAACAAAGTAGTGCCAAGAGTGCCCCTGTGTCATAAGTAAAGGGCCGGCTGGCTTGACCGTTAAAGGGTGCTGTAACCCCCGAAAGTACACTCCAGTCCAAACCAAAAAAAAATTATTTTCTGTGTTTGTGAATTGTGTGCGCAGTAGCCGCACGTGCATCAACAAAGTAGTGCCAAGCGTGCGCCTGTGTCATAAGTAAAGGGCCGGCTGGCTTGACCGTTAAAGGGTGCTGTAACCCCTGAAAGTACACTCCAGTCCAAACCAAAAAAAAATTATTTTCTGTGTTTGTGAATTGTGTGCGCAGTAGCCGCACGTGCATCAACAAAGTAGTGTCAAGCGTTCGCCTGTGTCATAAGTAAAGGGCCGGCTGGCTTGACCGTTAAGGGTGCTGTAACCCCCGAAAGTACACTCCAGTCCAAACCAAAAAAAAAATTATTTTCTGTGTTTGTGAATTGTGTGCGCAGTAGCCGCACGTGCATCAACAAAGTAGTGCCAAGCGTGCGCCTGTGTCATAAGTAAAGGGCCGGCTGGCTTGACCGTTAAGGGTGCTGTAACCCCCGAAAGTACACTCCAGTCCAAACCTAAAAAAAAATTATTTTCTGTGTTTGTGAATTGTGTGCGCAGTAGCCGCACGTGCATCAACAAAGTAGTGCCAAGAGTGCGCCTGTGTCATAAGTAAAGGGCCGGCTGGCTTGACCGTTAAAGGGTGCTGTAACCCCCGAAAGTACACTCCAGTGCAAACCAAAAAAAAATTATTTTCTGTGTTTGTGAATTGTGTGCGCAGTAGCCGCACGTGCATCAACAAAGTAGTGCCAAGCGTGCGCCTGTGTCATAAGTAAAGGGCCGGCTGGCTTGACCGTTAAAGGGTGCTGTAACCCCTGAAAGTACACTCCAGTCCAAACCAAAAAAAAATTATTTTCTGTGTTTGTGAATTGTGTGCGCAGTAGCCGCACGTGCATCAACAAAGTAGTGCCAAGCGTGCGCCTGTGTCATAAGTAAAGGGCCGGCTGGCTTGACCGTTAAGGGTGCTGTAACTCCCGAAAGTACACTCCAGTCCAAACCAAAAAAAAAATTATTTTCTGTGTTTGTGAATTGTGTGCGCAGTAGCCGCACGTGCATCAACAAAGTAGTGCCAAGCGTGCGCCTGTGTCATAAGTAAAGGGCCGGCTGGCTTGACCGTTAAGGGTGCTGTAACCCCCGAAAGTACACTCCAGTCCAAACCAAAAAAAAAATTATTTTCTGTGTTTGTGAATTGTGTGCGCAGTAGCCGCACGTGCATCAACAAAGTAGTGTCAAGCGTTCGCCTGTGTCATAAGTAAAGGGCCGGCTGGCTTGACCGTTAAGGGTGCTGTAACCCCCGAAAGTACACTCCAGTCCAAACCAAAAAAAAAATTATTTTCTGTGTTTGTGAATTGTGTGCGCAGTAGCCGCACGTGCATCAACAAAGTAGTGCCAAGCGTGCGCCTGTGTCATAAGTAAAGGGCCGGCTGGCTTGACCGTTAAGGGTGCTGTAACCCCCGAAAGTACACTCCAGTCCAAACCTAAAAAAAAATTATTTTCTGTGTTTGTGAATTGTGTGCGCAGTAGCCGCACGTGCATCAACAAAGTAGTGCCAAGAGTGCGCCTGTGTCATAAGTAAAGGGCCGGCTGGCTTGACCGTTAAAGGGTGCTGTAACCCCCGAAAGTACACTCCAGTCCAAACCAAAAAAAAATTATTTTCTGTGTTTGTGAATTGTGTGCGCAGTAGCCGCACGTGCATCAACAAAGTAGTGCCAAGCGTGCGCCTGTGTCATAAGTAAAGGGCCGGCTGGCTTGACCGTTAAGGGTGCTGTAACCCCCGAAAGTACACTCCAGTCCAAACCTAAAAAAAAATTATTTTCTGTGTTTGTGAATTGTGTGCGCAGTAGCCGCACGTGCATCAACAAAGTAGTGCCAAGAGTGCGCCTGTGTCATAAGTAAAGGGCCGGCTGGCTTGACCGTTAAAGGGTGCTGTAACCCCCGAAA
Organism: Taudactylus pleione; assembly: GCA_031769625.1. Classification (NCBI taxonomy): domain Eukaryota; kingdom Metazoa; phylum Chordata; class Amphibia; order Anura; family Myobatrachidae; genus Taudactylus; species Taudactylus pleione. The sequence goes on along the minus strand of JAUIMM010000340.1, from coordinate 8,981,537 downwards.
GTACACTCCAGTCCAAACCAAAAAAAAATTATTTTCTGTGTTTGTGAATTGTGTGCGCAGTAGCCGCACGTGCATCAACAAAGTAGTGCCAAGCGTGCGCCTGTGTCATAAGTAAAGGGCCGGCTGGCTTGACCGTTAAAGGGTGCTGTAACCCCTGAAAGTACACTCCAGTCCAAACCAAAAAAAAATTATTTTCTGTGTTTGTGAATTGTGTGCGCAGTAGCCGCACGTGCATCAACAAAGTAGTGCCAAGCGTGCGCCTGTGTCATAAGTAAAGGGCCGGCTGGCTTGACCGTTAAGGGTGCTGTAACTCCCGAAAGTACACTCCAGTCCAAACCAAAAAAAAAATTATTTTCTGTGTTTGTGAATTGTGTGCGCAGTAGCCGCACGTGCATCAACAAAGTAGTGCCAAGCGTGCGCCTGTGTCATAAGTAAAGGGCCGGCTGGCTTGACCGTTAAGGGTGCTGTAACCCCCGAAAGTACACTCCAGTCCAAACCAAAAAAAAAATTATTTTCTGTGTTTGTGAATTGTGTGCGCAGTAGCCGCACGTGCATCAACAAAGTAGTGCCAAGCGTGCGCCTGTGTCATAAGTAAAGGGCCGGCTGGCTTGACCGTTAAGGGTGCTGTAACCCCCGAAAGTACACTCCAGTCCAAACCTAAAAAAAAATTATTTTCTGTGTTTGTGAATTGTGTGCGCAGTAGCCGCACGTGCATCAACAAAGTAGTGCCAAGCGTGCGCCTGTGTCATAAGTAAAGGGCCGGCTGGCTTGACCGTTAAAGGGTGCTGTAACCCCCGAAAGTACACTCCAGTCCAAACCAAAAAAAAATTATTTTCTGTGTTTGTGAATTGTGTGCGCAGTAGCCGCACGTGCATCAACAAAGTAGTGCCAAGCGTGCGCCTGTGTCATAAGTAAAGGGCCGGCTGGCTTGACCGTTAAAGGGTGCTGTAACCCCCAAAGTACACTCCAGTCCAAACCAAAAAAAAATTATTTTCTGTGTTTGTGAATTGTGTGCGCAGTAGCCGCACGTGCATCAACAAAGTAGTGCCAAGAGTGCGCCTGTGTCATAAGTAAAGGGCCGGCTGGCTTGACCGTTAAAGGGTGCTGTAACCCACAAAGTACACTCCAGTCCGAACCAAAAAAAAATTTTTTTTCTGTGTTTAGCCGCACGTATATATCAAATCGATATAACATAAATGGAGGACCAAACTTTCTCCGATAAAAATAAAATAGAGAAAGATCAAGAACCACTTCCTCCTAGTGCTGAAGCTGCTGCCACTAGTCATGACATAGACGATAACATGCCATCAACGTCGTCTGCCAAGGCCGATGCCCAATGTCATAATAGAGGGCACATACAATCCCAAATGGCAAAGTTCAGGAAAATGACCTTGAAAAAGACATTTAAATCAGCTGAAGAGAAACGTAAACTTGCCAATATGCCATTTACGACACGGAGTGGCAAGGAACGGCTAAGGTCGATCCCTAGTATGTTCATGACTAGTGGTTCAGCTTCACATGACGATGGAAGCACTCCTCCCACTAAAAAAATCAAAAGAGTTAAGCTGGCAAAAGCACAGCGAAGAACTGTGCTTTCTAAGAAGATATCACAAATCCCCAAAGAGAGTCCAAGTGTGGTGGTGGTTGCGATGCCTGACCTTCCCAGCACTGGACGGGAAGAGGTGGCTCTTTCCACCATTTGCACGCCCCCTGCAAGTGCTGAAAGGAGCACCCACAGTCCACTTGCTGATATGCAAATTGAAGATGTCACTGTTGAAGTACAACAGGATGAGGATACTGGTGTAGCTGGCGCTGAGGAGGAAGTTGGCGAGGAGGATTCTGATGGTGATGTGGTTTGTTTAAATCAGGCTCCGGGGGAGACAGTTGTTGTCCGTGGGATGAAAAAGCCCATCACGGTCATGCCTGGGCAGAAGACCAAACATTCCACCTCTTTGGTCTGGCAATATTTCTATCCAAATCCGGACAACAACTGTCTTGCCATTTGTACCATATGTAAAGGTGAAATAAGTAGGGGTAGGGACGTCAACCACCTAGGAACATCCTCCCTTATACGGCACCTGCAGCGCGTTCATAAAAAGTTACTGTCAAGTTCAGAAACTTTGGCTCAGACCGTAAGCAGTCCAGGGACACCTAAATCCCGTTGTCCTGTTGTATCCAAGCGCCTGCAAACCACACCGTCAACTCCCTCCTCGTCAATTTCCTCCTTAGTCAGGATCGGAAGTAGTCCTGCAGGCCATATCACTGGCATGACTGACTCTCCTATCCGGGATTCCTCCGGAGGATCCTGCATTGCTACGCCTACTGCTGCCGCTGCTGCTGTTGCTGCTGCTGCTGGGAGTCGTTCATCATCCCAGAGAGGAAGTAGGAACACCACTACTTTTACTAAACAATTGACCCTCCAACAGTCCTTAGCGAGGAGGATGAAGTACGACAGCAGTCATCCTGAAGCAAAACGTATAACTGAGGCCTTGACTGCTATGTTGGTGTTAGACGTGCGTCCGGTATCCGCCATTAGTGCAGTGGGATTTAGACAATTGATGGAGGTAGTGTGTCCCCGGTTCCAAATCCCGTCTAGATTCCACTTCACTAGGCAGGCGATACCGAGACTGTACAGAAACGTCAGAAAAAGTGTCCTCAGTGTCCTGAAAAATGCCGTTGTACACAATGTCCACTTAACCACGGACATGTGGACAAGTGGAACAGGGCAGACTAAGGACTATATGACTGTGACAGCCCACTGGGTAGATGTATCACCTTACGCAGCAACAGCAGCAGCGTCACCAGTAGCAGCATCTCAGAAACGCCAGCTCGTTACAAGGCAGGCTACGCTGTGTATCACCGGTTTCAGTAAGAGGCACACCGCCGACAACCTCTTAGAGAAACTGAGGGAAATCATCGCCCAGTGGCTTACCCCACTTAGACTCTCCTGGGGATTTGTGATATCTGACAACGCCACCAATATTGTGCGGGCATTACATCTGGGCAAATTCCAGCACGTCCCATGTTTTGCTCACACAATAAACTTGGTGGTGCAGAATTTTCTGAAAAGCGACAGGGGCGTGCAGGAGACGCTTTGGGTGGCCCGAAAAATTTCTGGCCACTTTCGCCATTCAGCGACTGCGTGCCGAAGACTGGAGCGCCAGCAAACACTCTTGAACCTGCCCCGCCATCACCTGAAGCAAGAGGTTGTGACGCGGTGGAACTCAACCCTCTATATGCTTCAGAGGATGGAGGAGCAGCAAAAGGCCATACAAGCCTATACATCCACCTATGACATAGGCAAAGGAGGGGGTATGCACCTGACTCAAGCGCAGTGGAGAATGATTTCCGTGTTGTGCAAGGTTCTTCAGCCCTTCGAACTTGCCACACGTGAAGTCAGTTCAGACACTGCCAGCTTGAGTCAGGTCATTCCCCTCATCAGGCTTTTGCAGAAGCAGCTGGAGAAAGTGAAGGAGGAGCTAAGACTGAGCGATTCCGCTCGGCATGTGGGACTTGTGGATGAAGCCCTTCATTCGCTTTGCCAGGATTCCAGGGTGGTCAATCTGTTGAAATCAGACCACTACATTTTGGCCACCGTGCTCGATCCTAGGTTTAAAGCCTATGTGGTGTCTCTCTTTCCGGCCGACACAAGCCTGCAGAGGTGCAAAGACCTGCTGGTGAACACACTGTCAGCTGAAGCGGAACGTGACACGTCAACGGCTCCTTCTTCATTTTCTCCCGCAACTGGGGCTGCCAGGAAAAAACTTAGGTATCCTAAGCAACCCGCTGGCGGTGATGCAGGGCAGGCAGGACCAAGTTTGGACATCTGGTCCGGACTGAAGGACCTGGCAACAATATCTGACATGTCTACTGTCACTGCATATGATACTGTCACCATTGACAGAATGGTGGAGGATTACATCGGTGACAGCATCCAAGTAGGCATGTCAGACAGTCCATACCTGTACTGGCAGGAAAAAGAGGCAATTTGGAGGCCCCTGTACAAACTGGCTCTATTTTACCTGAGTTGCCCCCCCTCCAGTGTGTACTCCGAAAGAGTGTTTAGTGCAGCCGGGAACCTTGTCAGCGAAAGGCGTAGGAGGTTGCTTCCACAGAATGTGGAGAAGATGATGTTCATCAAAATGAATTATCAGCTCTTCCAGGGAGACCAGCCTCCAGAAGGTACAGAGGGACCTGTGGTGGTGGATTCAAGTGGGGACGAGTTAATACTTTGTGAGGATGAGGATGTACACACTGAAGAGGGTGAGGAATCGGTGGATGAGGAGGATGAGGATGACATCTTGCCTCCGTAGAGCCAGTTTGTGCAGGGACACATTAATTGCCAGCTTGTTTTGTGGGGGCCCAAACGAACCAATCATTTCAGCCACAGTTGTGTGGCAGACCCTGGCGCTGAAATGATTGATTTGTTAAAGTGTGCATGTCCTGTTTATACAACATAAGGGTGGGTGGGAGGGCCCAAGGACAATTCCATCTTGCACCTCTTTTTTTCTTTGCATTATGTACAGTTTGGGGCCTAGTTTTTCTAACTGCCATCCTGCCTGCCACTGCAGTGTCACTCCTAGATGGGTCACGTGTTTGTGCCGCCCACTCGTGTCGCTTAGCATAGTCATCCAGCTACCTCGGTGCAACCTTTTGGACATAAAAACACTATTGTGAGGTGTGAGGTGTTCAGAATAGACTGGAAATGAGTGGAAATTAAGGTTATTGAGGTTAATAATAGCATAGGAGCAGAAAAACCTACAAATTCTGTGATTTTAGCTGTTTTTATGCTTTTTTTCAAAAAAATACAGATCCAAAACACAAAACCCAGAACCCAAAACACGGAAGGGTGGTTTTGGCAAAACCAATCCAGATCCAAAACACGAAGAAAGATCCAGATCCAAAACCAAAACACAAAACACGAAAAGTGGCCGGTGCACACCCCTAGTGTATACCTGTGTTACTGGCCTGCACATGTGAGCAACTGTCTAAAAATAGGACAGTGAAATGGATGCCTGCATCTCTGTGCCTCTACAAGCTTCCAGCACACAGGATTAATCCATTATTTAAACTGAGATCTTTTTAAAAGCAAGTTTTAACCGAGTTACAAAAATACAGTTAATGCTTTTAACTGGGACACGAGTCTGGTGAAAGATTTCCCTTCCCCAGCAGCATGCTATGGATTGTAGTGGACAGTACACCTAAAACAATTTTGTAGAGTGTTTTGTAATGTGTGAGCCGTCATGCTGGAAGGTTTACAGTATTATCTGTAAGTCATTGCAGGGGCCCCGTGTGCAGACTCCTCTGTTAGGTGCTGTAGACTCTGGAATTATGGCAGACACTACTGCGCATGCGCAGGTCTCTGTAACATGGCGCCTGTACGTTGGTCCCAGAGACCCGTCTACTGTGTGGCACCCCTGGTCCCAGGTGCCATGTGCACCGCACACCCTGCACCCATTAGATACGCCAGTGAGTCACTGGTAGGCTAAATATGACATCGTTTGCAGGATTTAGGAGATCTTGCTTTACCATCATGTGTAAAGTTATAAATAATGTTGACACTGTTAAACTACTTTAAATAACATTACTACCGTGTCATACTCTGGTTGACATTACAACATTCTGACTGCTGACAAATTATACCAAACTCATTTAATGGATGCCTAATAGTGAATGCGTTTCCTGCACGTAAAATAAATAGTTTGCAATATACAGGTGCAAGTGGAAGGTAAGTGTTTGTGACACACACCAGATGCATATGATTTGCTGACCGGAAGGTATCTCAAACTCTGCATATAGGTGAATAGTAATGCATAACCCCTAACCCTACCTCCACCCCGCTACTTATCTTCGGGATTCCAGCAGTCGGGATGCCGGCACCAGTATTCCAATAAGTGTTGGGATTCCGGCGTCGAATTTCTGACCGGCGGAATTCCCGCTGTTAGGATGTTGAATGTATCCCATTGGAGCAGAGGTGGTAAGTTTTTGGAATTTGCAGAACCTTATCGTAGTTGTTGATAAGGGCACGGGATGTGAAACATGGTAAGAAAGATATCTGTAAGAAGATGAATGAATAAAAGAGGCATGCTTCAGAGGACGGAAGTTCCACGTTCTGACACTCTGCTATTAATCAGAATATAGCACAAATGGCAGAGTAAGATGTAAGAGGCCAACCCTGCGGCATTTAATCTTCTCATGTTTGCCAAGAAAAACTCTCTTTCCATTTTTTGTCTTACCCATAACAATTTATAAAATACTATTTTGGTAGTTTAAAATAACAAATGTCTGATTTGTCCGCAAATATTAAGTATCACCAATATGTACTATGGAGGGATCACAGTAGATATCTCCAATATCTGCTGCTGCACTTCCATTTCCGACAGCAGCAGCAACAGCAGCTCCCATATGTTTCTTTGGGGGATGCGATGCTAAATACTTAAGGAATTGGTTGATGCACAGGCATATCTGCATAAACTAATGCAATTCCAAGATTGTAGTGTATCAATTTCCTTGTTTCTTAGTGATGGGTTTTCAAAAATCAACAGTATATAGTCAAAGATGCCCGGTGGTGCCCCCCTAGAGTCAGAGAGTAGAATGGAATTGGTATGAAATACCGGCGGCTCAATAGCAGTGGCATCCTGATATCTGAAGATCCCGACAGGGGTGGTAAGTATGCTATCCCTACCCCCCCCAGCCCTCCCTTAGTGGTGCCTAACCCTAACCTCCCCCTGGTGGTGCCTAACCCTACCCCCCTCTTCCCGCACTCTAAGCCTAACCTTACCAGGGGGGGTTCCAATCCCTAACCCCCCCTCCCCGTAGCCTAACCCTAACTCTCCTATATGGGGTGCCTGAACCTAACTACCCCCCCCCCCCCCCCTTCCCAGGCGACTAAGACCTGAGAAGCCCCGCATACTTTCGTTCGGGATGCTGTCGAGTCGAATATGTAAATAAAACTTTACTTTTATTTGTAATCTCTAAAATGCCCTTTTCTATATTATTGCACACAGTAAAAATGTATAAATAGTTGAAAAAATACTCCATTCTGATTTAGATTAAGATATATTCATCCTTTAATGCTGTCACCAGCCTGTACTGATGACAAGGGGATGCGAAGCTGTCAGATTTACCAGGCTCTGGAATGTGAAGCACTCTGGAGTTTGGCCACCGCAGCTTACGCCATCTGGAGATGGCGTTAGCCGCTGCAGCCTATGGGCTATACTTTGCAAAGTTTACTGGAAAGGGTAATGGCTACTGCACATGCGTGGTCTGTAGACCACCCTTATGCTGGAGTACCAGCACAGGAGTGAAGAGATCACTGATGCAGTCACTTCACTCCGAGCACAGTGCAGGAATGGAGCCCCTTTCGGAAACCCTGTCCCTGCATGTACTATTTAATACATTCCAGTGGCATTATCACATACTGCAAAGCGATCATTGACACTATCATGCCCAGATCGCATTGAGTACGTGATTATTGATAAATGGTCGCTTTGTGTCAATGAGTTGCATAGTAAATTGTCACATTGTCCAATTGAACTGGAATCTGCTGTCTAACAAATTTAATGCAGACAACCTTGTGGATGCTGCTGCATGTGTAGTATGGGCCTGATTCACTATGGATCGCAATGCTGCGTACGCATGCAGTTCAACTGCGATAGCAAGGCAGTGTACTGCGATCGCAATGCAAACTCAGCACTACATAAGGACGCCCACTTTTCCATACGCACATCCGTAATATTTAGCAGAATAACAAAACCATCGGTACAATTGAGTTCCATCGGACCCATATGCTCACTTGCACAAGCCCTGACCTTAGACAGCCACACACGCTATGAGTCCTCACACTGCGTATGACTAAGCAGTGGATAGTTTATGCACGCCCCTGAAACGGCGTTGAGACGTATTGATATGCCTGCATTCGCTCAACCAACCCCCGTCACCGATGTGGGACTAAAGGCAGGTGTCAAAATCGCAATGCCCATCTATATCCCGACGCCGGAATCTTGACAGATGGCTTCCCGAACAAAGGTAAGCCAGGCAGTGTTAGCACTTAGCTGTGTGGGGGGGGGGGGGGTGTTAGGTTTAGGGACACCCAGGGGGACAGGTTTAGGCACCACCCTGTGGGGGTTAGGTTTCGGGTGCGGGGAGGGAGGTAGGTTTAGGCACCCCTGGGGGGAGGTTAGGTTTAGGTACCACCCCGGGAGGGTTAGGCTTAGGGTGCGGGGAGGAGGGGTTAATTTTAGGCATCCCCGAAGGAAGATTTGGGGTAGGCAACACTAAGGGAGGGTTAGCGGGGGGGGAGAGGAGGGTTAGGGTTCTTACCAGCCCCAGTCGGGATCTTCAGCATTCGGGCTGGAATAGAATGGATTAGAAATCCAAATAAGTGTATTGTAAAGAGACATGCCAAGAGGACATATTTGTAGTAGAGTTCAAATTTAAAAGTTTGCAGGAAGCCGCCAAACACCCTAGTACCGGCCATGCTCATAGTGTACTAGATACTTAGGATTAGTGTTTTGGCGCAGCTAAGTAGCAAAGTATATAGTGCACTAAATGGGGCTAATTGGCCCGATTTGAGGATAGGTGTATGTGAACACATCTGTACTTCTTCTAAATAAGAAAGCTATACCCCACCAGAGTGAACAAACTCTTGTCCTGCTATCTGTTTTCCTTCCCACTGCTACTGTTACACTGCTACTGATTCACCATCCCATAAATCTCCAGGGAAGCACTGTATTAAAGGGACACTTGCCAGCAATAATATTAAGCCTCAAAAAATTAGACCTGTATTAACCGATGAACAGTGCTGGTTTGCCCATTAGGCATGTGCCCTGGGGTGCAACTTACTGGGGAGGGGGACACAGCAGGCTAGACTGCTGACATAATGAACCCACGTGATATTTTTTTGTCACAACTCACGGATAGGTAGTGGATGCTAGCCTGTATTTCGGGATTGGTGAGACCTCATACTGAGGCATGAAGTCTAACGTGCTGGTGGTCCGACACACAGGTCGCAGCCCTCAGACTTAGTTCCATAATACAGGTGCTGATGTACTCTGGATACAGAGTTGTACGAAGGAGGCATACAACGTAGTCAACATGCTGGGTCAGAACCAGACAGACAAAACAGTACCAGGAATCAGACAATAGCAAGGTCAGGAATGAAGCCAAGGTTAGTACCGAAATACTAATCGCATTACCAGGGAGGAAACGGATTCGGGTCACAGATAAGCCAAGGTCAGGAACGAGCAGGAATAATCACGAATAGAGGAATGTTGGAGTAAGGCTGGGAGCCTATACTCTGGCACCTGCCTAGTGCCCAGGCACTCCCTTACTGTATATAAGGAGGAGTTCGATTCTTGCGCCAAATGTGACATCACATTTGTCGCACCTGTCTCTTTAATTCCTTCCAGGTCGGTGCGCGCACCCATAGGGGGAGCCGTAGCCACCTGCACACAGCCACTGGGAGGAGATGCTGGGACACTAACAGTGGACGTCAGGGACTCCTCGCCCGCTGGCCTTCGCCAGCCCTAAACCCAGCACTGCCAGACTCGGTAAACTAGAGCCGGGTTCGGCTACACTGTGACATTACCCCCCCCCTCTAGGGGTGGGCACCAAACACCCCAGAATTGGCTTGCTAGGGAATCTCTGATGAAAAGCTCAGATTAACCCAAAAACACTTGCACAATGCCTTCCAGAAATTGGAGGTAAATTGCACCCCACAATCCGAAACGATGTCCTTAGGGAACCCGTGTGACCTGAAGGTCTACCTTATGAAAGCCTTTGCTAGCCTTGTAGCCAAAGGTGGGCTTTTCAATAGGACAAAGTGAGCGGCCCTGGAAAACCTGTCCCCTACTACCCAAATGGTATTGAAACCTTGACAGGATGCAGATCGGCGACAAAGTCCATGGAAATATGGGTCCAAGGATGGTTAGGCACTGATAGTGGAAGCAGTAGACCTGTGGGCGAGTGAGGTGGAACCTTGTGCTGATCGCAGCTATAACAGGCTGCCACGAAGTCCTTAATATTTTGACGGACCATTGGCCACCAATAACCCCTGAGAATTAGCTCCAGGGTTCTTTTCACACTGCATGACCGGTGAAACGTGAACCATGTGCCCATTGTAGCAGTTTTGCATGGAGCTCAGGTGCTACGAATGTCTTCCCTGGAAGAATTTTGACCATGGTGGTTACTGCTACAAAGCGAGTCGGGTTCAAAATGGGGTTTTCCTCTCGAACTTCGTCCTCCTCCGTGGAACTGGATGCCCGGGATAATGCATCTGCCTTAATGTTTTGCTGCCTGACGGTAAGTGATCACCAGATTGAAGTGGTCAAAGAACAGAGACCATCTGGATTGACGATAGTTTAGACAGTTGGCCTGATTCAGAGATGGACGCTAATGCAATTTTCAAGCAGATCGAGCAATTGTTTGCCACTGCGCATGCGTATGCACCACACTGTGTGTGTGCTGCAATCGCATTGCGATCACGCATGCACAGAGGAATCCATTGCTAAGTGAGTGACAGACTGCCAGCATTTGGGGGTGGTATTGGGGAGTGCTCACAAAAATGCAAGCGTGCCTGTCCGTTTCAGCGCCGTTACATGGGCATGCATAAATTAGTCACTGTGATTGCCTATGCAGCTCTGCATGTCAGAAGAACACCCAAGGCTGCTACAGGTTAGACCTGCCACAAGGGTAAGTTGGCTGCTGATGTGCTTCGATGTTACCGATGTTTCCATAGTGTGATAGGATCACTGGTAAAGTGGTCTGTGGCAGGTACATTGGTCCCAGATTCCTGTCTTATGTGTTCTAAACCCCCAGGAGAAAGTCTGCACTGTAGCAGGCTTGAGTCTCGGCTTTTTGAAAAGCCGGTTTGGGACCTGGGGGTTGTGGGTGAGAGGAGAGGTAGGGCTCCACCCACGGCCACTCCAGGTTTTGGATCTTGCAGCCTGGTAACAGGCTTGTTAAGGTTTCCACCTGAGAGTGGCCAATATAAGCCTAGTGTGTTGAGGGCTGATTGTCTCACCTGGGAGAGCAGGCAGGGAGTTTGCTCAGAGACACTTGGAAACCTAACTGTGAGTGTTGTGCTGTGCTTTTGTTGCTGGCGAGGGCATTAGGCCCTGCCAGGTTCTGGTAGTGAGGGAACTACCTGTGAAGTTAGTGCCCCGACAGGGCTAGGATTTATATTTATGTTTTCTTTATATTTCTGACATTGTACAATAAAGACTGGCGCCGACCAGCTTGTACTTGCATCCAGACTGGTGTGCTGCTTCCCTGCTGCTGTGTGTGTGTGTAAGGAAGGAGTCCTCTACCCAGGAGAGGGACCCCCTAACCTAACTGTGTCACAATATGGTGGAGAATGCGGGCACCACACACACTGAAGTTGCAGCAAGAGGAAAACTTTCCATTTAAAAATTAAAGGGACAGACACCCAATTTGTGAGTGTGGAAATAACACTGTGTCCTTGGAGTCCCATAGAGGAGGCGTCAGCCAATGCTCAGAGAGGCAAGGTTCAGCTTCCAACCTACACCCCAGGACAAAATGGATGACATTATTAAGGCCTTGCTCCAAGCTACCAGGGCTCAGCAGGAAGCTACAGCAGCTCAGCAGGAGACTAACAGACTTCAACAGGTCTCCATTGAGGAAAACAGCCAGGCCATAAGAGAGGTTGTACAGCACCTGGTCGCCCGGCCCAGAGAGGTTACTACTGGTCCTCCCACACCCACTCACTCCGTACGAGCCAGTCACTTCTTCCAAAAGATGACTTCGGGCGATGATGTGGAGGCCTATCTCACCGCATTTGAAAGAACGGCCGAAAGGGAGAGCTGGTCCAAGGAGCAGTGGGCAAGTCTGGTGGCACCTTTTTTGTCTGGGGAGCCACAAAAGGCCTATTTCGACTTATGCCTGGCTGATACCAAGGACTATAAAAAACTAAAACAGGAGATCCTAACTCGCTTGGGAGTCACCACCTTTGTTCGTGCCCAACGGGTCCACCGCTGGGAGTTCCATAGGGACAAGCCTCCACGTTCACAGATGCATGACCTCGTCCATCTGTCCTCAAAATGGCTACAGCCCGAGACGCTGACGGGACCACAGATCGTGGAAAGGGTCGTGATGGACCGGTACCTGCGATCATTACCTGTGACTCTGCGCAAGTGGGTGAGTCATGCAGACCCTAAGTCCGCGGACCAGTTGGTCGAGCTGGTGGAGAGGTACGTGGCGGCTGAGGAGCTGATGAGTATGCCCCACCAAGCCCCGATGGCGCACCGGCGAACTCCCACAGACACTGGTAAGACTGTTCCAGGGGAGAAGGGTGCTGGGCGGTGGAATGTACCTAAGACTGAGGGTGTAGAACCTGGAGACAGGCCTGCCAGGCCAGGAAGGTTCTTGCCCCATAAACGACTAGACATTAATATGACTCAGTGTTTCCGGTGTGGTGGCTTCGGCCATATTGCCGCTAATTGTTCACTTACAACTGAACCTATGCAATGTGATACTGCTCATGTCTACCGCAGGGGGTCTTTCTTTGCACAGACAGCCTGTACGGCTGACCGGCAGGCTGAGACTGATAAGCACATGTGTGTACTCACTGTAGATGGCAACCGAGTAGAGACACTGTTAGACTCTGGTAGCTTGGTGACACTTATAAAAGCTGAGCTGGTGAACCCCTTGAGGCATACAGGGAAAACTGTTGGTGTGACCTGCATAGATGGGGATACTCGATATTATGTTACGGCCGAGGTGAACATCGAGACACCATGTGGCTCTGCTATAGTTTCTGTGGGTTTGGTGCATGGTCTGGTGTACGATGCAATATTGGGGAGAGACTTTGCTCACTTCTGGAAGTTGTGGGAAAGCCGTTTTGTTCCAGAGGTGAACAACCCCGATCCATTTGAGAAGGTTGTCGATGTAGTGGAGGAGGGAGTTTCTTCTGAGTCACAGTTATTCCCTTTTTCTACTAAGGTTGGCGAACTAGAGAATGCGGAACGTGACAGTGGCCCGCCAACTGATGTGCCTCCCATTGAGGTGGGAAGTGTTGTTGGGCCAGGTGATCGTCTGCCTGATTTAGAGGTCAGAAGAGAGGTCTTTGCCGTGGAGCAGTTGAATGACCCTACTTTGGTAAAAGCCAGGGAGAATGTAAAAGTAGTTGATGGTAAACCCGTAGACCCTGATAGTCCTTTGTCCTATCCCCACATGGCAATGTGTCAGGATTTGTTATATCAGGTGCCTAAGAAGGGGGAAGATATTGTGGAACAACTAATAGTTCCCAAAGCCTACAGAAGAACAGTGTTGGATCTGGCCCATGGTCATATAACGGCAGGTCATCTAGGGGTAGAGAAAACCACTGAGCGAATAATGCAGAGGTTTTTCTGGCCCGGGCTTCATAAAGAGGTGTCTGACTTTTGCGCATCCTGCCCTGAGTGTCAGTATCATGCTCCCAGGCCACATTTTAAGGGTCCACTAGTTCCATTGCCTATTATAGAGGTGCCGTTTGAAAGAATAGTGATGGATTTGGTTGGACCCTTAATGAAGTCTGCCAGGGGACACCAGTATATTCTGGTCATAATGGATTACACTACCAGGTACCCGGAAGCGATCCCGTTGCGCAATACGTCAACCAAGACCATTGCCAGAGAGCTAGTTCATGTCTTTAGCAGGCTGGGCATACCCAAGGAGATACTAACTGACCAGGGTACACCGTTTATGTCAAAAGTCATGAAAGAGTTATGCCGCCTGTTCAAAATTGAACAGTTAAGAACTTCGGTTTATCACCCCCAAACCGATGGGCTGGTCGAGAGGTTTAACAAGACGTTAAAACACATGCTTAGGAAAGTGGTCGACAAGGATGGAAGGGATTGGGATTACTTATTGCCGTATTTATTGTTGGCCATAAGAGAAGTTCCCCAGTCCTCCACCGGGTTTTCACCCTTCGACTTGTTGTATGGGAAACACCCGAGGGGGTTACTAGACATTGCCAAAGAGACATGGGAGGGGCAGTCTAGTCCTTACAAAATGGTGATTGAGTATGTTTCTCAAATGCAGGAGAGAATTGCTGCGGTAGTGCCGATAGTGAGAGAGCACCTGGAACAGGCTCAACAGGCACAGCAGAGGGTATACAACTGCAATGCTCGGTTACGCAGCTTTGCTCCTGGGGACAGAGTGTTAGTATTGGTTCCCACTGTGGAAAATAAACTTTTGGCTAAATGGCAAGGGCCCTTTGAAATCTTAGAAAGAGTGGGGCAGGTCAATTACAAAGTTTACCAGCCGGGGAAAAGAAAGCCGGAACAGATATACCATATAAATCTGTTAAAGCCCTGGAAAGATAGAACGGTACTGTCGGCCGACCGAGCCCCTCCAGTAAATCCAGGGCCCTTAGTTCCCGAAGTGACAGTGGCAAAAACCCTGTCGGCAATTCAACAACAAGAGGTCAAGGAGTTTCTGATTAGAAATAGGGTGCTGTGCTCTGACGTACCTGGGAAAACCTCGGTCATTAAACATGACATCATCACTGACCCAGGGGTTAAAGTTAATCTAAAGCCCTATAGGTTACCAGAAGCACAAAGAGAATCGGTGTCGAAAGAAATTAAAAATATGCTAGAGTTAGGGGTTATTGAAGAATCACATAGTGAATGGTCAAGTCCCATTGTGTTGATTCCAAAGCCCGACGGGAGTGTGCGTTTCTGCAATGACTTCCGAAAGTTGAACAGTGTTTCAAAATTCGATGCCTACCTGATGCCAAGAGTGGATGAGCTGATTGAGAGACTAGGGATGGCAAGGTATTTAACCAGTCTTGACCTAACCAAAGGGTATTGGCAAGTACCGTTAACCGAGAGCGCCAAACAAAAGACAGCTTTTTCAGCGCCAGAGGGCTTGTTTCAGTACAAGATGTTGCCCTTCGGGCTACATGGGGCACCTGCTACCTTCCAAAGAATGATGGACAGGATTCTAAGGCCCCATAGACGGTATGCAGCTGCTTATCTGGATGACGTGGTCATTCATAGTCCTGATTGGCAGTCTCACTTACCCAGGGTACAAGCAGTGTTGGACTCCATCTATAAGGCAGGTTTGACAGCCAACCCAAAAAAGTGTTGTCTAGGCATGGAGGAAGTAAAATATCTGGGATACACCATTGGCAGAGGCCTGTTAAAGCCTCAGCTCAATAAAGTTGATGCCATACAAAACTGGCTACGGCCTCTGAATAAGAAGCAGGTGAGAGCCTTCTTGGGAATTACGGGGTACTACAGGAGGTTTATACCCAACTTTGCCACCATGGCAGTCCCACTGACTGACCTGACCAAAGGCAAACAAAAAGTCATGGTAGAATGGAGACCTGAGGCAGAGAAAGCTTTTCAGGAGTTGAAAGTAGCGTTGTGTTCTCAACCAGTCCTGATGACTCCTAATTTTGAAAGGGAATTCATAGTACAAACCAATGCATCAGAAGTAGGTATAGGAGCGGTCCTGTCCCAGAACAAGGAGGGTGAGGAACACCCTATTTTCTATCTTAGCAGAAAGTTGAATGTACATGAGAGAAACTATGCCACAGTGGAGAAGGAGGCGTTGGCCATAAAGTGGGTGTTAGAGGCTCTCAGGTACTACTTGGTTGGAAGAAAGTTCAAATTGATCACTGATCATGCCCCTTTGAAGTGGATGTCCGAAAATAAGGACAGTAATGCGAGAATTACGAGATGGTTCTTGGCGTTACAAACTTTTACATTTTTAGTGGAACACAGGCCAGGAAGCCAGCTGGCCAATGCAGACGCATTGTCATGCATTCATTGTTTGGGGGCTTCAGTTGTTCCGCCCCACAGGTCGAAACAAAGGGGGGGGATATGTGATAGGATCACTGGTAAAGTGGTCTGTGGCAGGTACATTGGTCCCAGATTCCTGTCTTATGTGTTCTAAACCCCCAGGAGAAAGTCTGCACTGTAGCAGGCTTGAGTCTCGGCTTTTTGAAAAGCCGGTTTGGGACCTGGGGGTTGTGGGTGAGAGGAGAGGGAGGGCTCCACCCACGGCCACTCCAGGTTTTGGATCTTGCAGCCTGGTAACAGGCTTGTTAAGGTTTCCACCTGAGAGTGGCCAATATAAGCCTAGTGTGTTGAGGGCTGATTGTCTCACCTGGGAGAGCAGGCAGGGAGTTTGCTCAGAGACACTTGGAAACCTAACTGTGAGTGTTGTGCTGTGCTTTTGTTGCTGGCGAGGGCATTAGGCCTGCCAGGTTCCTGCCAGGTTCTGGTAGTGAGGGAACTACCTGTGAAGTTAGTGCCCCGACAGGGCTAGGATTTATATTTATGTTTTCTTTATATTTCTGACATTGTACAATAAAGACTGGCGCTGACCAGCTTGTACTTGCATCCAGACTGGTGTGCTGCTTCCCTGCTGCTGTGTGTGTGTGTAAGGAAGGAGTCCTCTACCCAGGAGATGGACCCCCTAACCTAACTGTGTCACAATAGGTATGCATCATCATACGCAGGTGAGAAGGCAGCAGTGGGCGTCTTTAAGCTCAGGTGAACTTTGCTGACATTTGCATATTTTCACAGCTACGTTGCATACGATAACGCAGTTGCGATCGCATTAGCGTCTGTCTCTGAATCAGGCCCAGTGAGTGGTCTTGAGGTAAATAAGGTTCTTGTGGCTGTCGCATTTTTCCCCCTACAACAGATGTCACCATTCCTGCAGGTCCAGCTTGATGGCTAACAATTCCTTATCCCCGATGGCGTAGTTTTCCTCTGGAGCTGAAAACTTGCAGGAACAAAAAGAGTACCACTTTCCCTCCTTGTCCTTCTGCAAGAGCACTGCCCCAACCCCGACCATAGAGGTGTCCACCCCTAGAAAGAAAGTTTGGTCACAATCAGGTAACCTCAGAATGAGGTGAAACAACACTTCAAGCAGTCAAATGCTTCCTCTGCCTCTGCGGTGATGGGAACTGTAACAGAAGAATAATTCCTGATAAACTGCCAGTAAAAGTTACAGAAGCCCAGGAAATGTTGTATCACCTTTAACCCCACTGGACGTGGCCAGTTGACAATGGCGGAAAGCTTCTCAGGGTCCATCCAGAGACTCGAGCCCGAAATTATGTCCCTCAGGAATGGCAGTTCCTTTTGCTCAAAGGAGCATTTCTCTAGCTTGCAGAAAAGTTGGTTGGCCCGGAGTCGTGACAGAACTTCGCATACATGCTGACAATTACTCACTATGTCCTTAGAGATGATCAGGATGTCATCCAGATACACCACTACGTACTTGTACAACAGGTCTCAAAATATGTTATTCATGTTCTTTTGGAAAACAGCAGGTGCAATGACCGTAATTACCATCCCGTGTGTTGAAGGCCATCTTACCCTAATCAGGATCCAAGAAGAGGAAGAGTGTATCAGCCCCACGGAAATGTAATTTTGAAAAACCTTTGCCCCTTTTATATGTTCAAAGAGTTCCAAGATTAGTGCTAGTGAATACCGATCCTTGATGGTGATGGCATTCAGAACCTGATAGTCAATACATGGTCTCAGCTCTCCATCCTTCTTCTTAATAAAAAATAGACCAGCTCCTGCGGGTGATTTAGACTCTATAATGAACCCACGCTCAAGGTTCTCCTTGATGTATTCAGATACTGCTTGAGCCTTCTTCCATGAGGAGGCATTTTTCTTGGCAGTAAGTCCATAGAGCAATCCCATTCTCGATGAGCTGGGTGGGTTTCAGTGGCCTTTTTACTGAATACATCCATGAAGGACGGTTATGGACCTGGAAGAGGTTCCTCAGGGGAGATGAACAAACTGTGGTTGACACGATGTGGAAGTAGCTAATAGTGGCAAACATATCTGATGGCACTTAGCTCCTCATGGCAGGATTTAGGGCTAACTCCAATCTAATATGGGAGCGTGCTTGCGCCACGGAAGACCCAGAATAATCGGACTCTCGGCCAATGGGAGTATGTAGAAAGCTATCAACTCCCGATGGAGACCGCCCACTTGCATGGTAACTTCTGTTGTTCGGGAGTGGATGGTAGCCATGGAAAGCTCATTCCCATCCACTCCAATGACACAGAGTGGCGTCTGTAATGGCACACTAGGATTTCCTAGCTTCTGAACTTTCTTCGCTGTAATGAAGTTGCCATTGGCGCGAGAGTCCAGGAAGGCCTTGAGAGTCTCCAGGATCTTTTTTAATTTTAGAGTCACATCAATCAAAAGCTGGGAAAAACATCCCTCTTTTGGGGTGTTAAATGCACCTAACCGAACCACCCCTCGATCAGTTAGTGCTTCTTGTTTCCCATATGTTTGGAACAGCTGGCAAGGAGGTGACCCAGGTCGCCACAGTACAGACATAACTTATTCTTTCATCTCCATTCCCTTTCCACAGCAAGGAGACAGGCCTTCCAAATCTGCATGGGTTCTTCTAGAGACTCAATCAGAGCTGTTAAACACGAAGTGAGCTTAAATCTGAAGCGCCAAGACTGTTTCCTCTCTCATGCCCTCTCTCTGTCTACTCGGATACACAATGATATCAGGTCATCCAGAGATGATGGCAATTCCCTGAACGCCAGTACATCCTGAATTTGCTCTGACAGACCCTGCATAAATGCGGCAACCAGGGCCTCGTTGATCCACCCTTACTCCGAGGCCAGGGATTGGAACTACATGGCATATTGTCTAGCAGTTTGGTTGCCTAGCTAGTGGAGTCACAAGGGGGGTGCAAGGGTGCGGGCCGCACACGGGTGTCACCTGCCAAGGGGTGACACCAAGGTACAGGCTCCCTCTCAGTGACAGGAGTCGGGTGCTGCACTGTAACATCACGTGCAGCACTCGGCTCCTGTCACTGAGATTGAGCCTGCACTGCCCGTACCTCCGGCACCCCAATTGATAATGAAGTAGTAAGTACCGGCGTGTTCGGGACGTGAAGCCATGCCCCCTTTCCCTGAGGCCACGCCTCCTCATGCGAGGCCACACCCCTTTTCGGCGGAGCGTGCGGCTCCGCCGCGCTCAGGGCATTCCTCCCTGCGCCGGGTGTCACCGCGGGGAGGGACGCCCATGTGCTTAGCTTCAACTGCAGAATGGTTGCCCCTGCAGAGGGTACTGGACTGGGCTTATCAAAGACCCTCCGAAAGGCTGCTAGGAAATCACAGCTGTTATTGGCCAGTGGTCGCTCCTCTCCCATAACGGAGCAGCCCATGCCAATGCCTGGTAAGAGCGAAATGACATAAGCCGCCTTTGTCCTCTTGGAAGGAAAATTTGCTGCCTGGACCTCAAACTGAATCAAGCACTGATTCAGAAATCCTTGACAGCCTTTGGGATCCCAATCATACTTAAAGGGATTCAGAATCTGGAGTTGAGCGGAAGCACCTGCAGCTTGATGACTTTATGCTACTTGGCTTTCTGCTTCTCAGAAACAAGAAAATGGCCCACATGTATTAGTCTTCGAATAGTCTTCGAATTGCAGCAACCAGCGCAATTCCTGTGATTTAACCTGTAAATGTAAAGCAACAATAATTAAAAATGCAAAATCATCCTGAAACTCCATGTGTTTCATTGCTAAAGTACCACAACAAGGTCTCTAGGATGATCATCAAATTCCAATTACAAAAATGCAGTAAAATTAATAACCACAATAAGAAGTAATCTATATGTTCCTTAAATGTATATATTTACATTCATAAGATAATTACCCCTATCTGCTATATGACGATCATCATGCCCTATACTCCCAAAATCATAATTATTACTGTAAATGTCTGTCTAGCTAATCTGCAAGGGTGGGTATTTTCCTACAAATGAACACTATCAAAAGACAGGTGTTGATGACAGACTGGCAGCAAGAGCAGCCACTAAGTCTACAGCAGTGATGTGCGGTCAGGTGAGGCAGTTGAGGCAGAGCTTTTCCTGTCATACTTTTTTTAAATCGAGTATATTAATTAAATTTAAGAGTTACACCTAAGTAAGGAAAACAGGCATATGGTAAGCATGGCAGACATAAGAAACAGCATACAGAGGCACATATATCAAATAAATCCGATAACAATAGAAAAGAGCAGCCAATGAGACATCGGATATAATAAAAATAAAAATAACCATACCTACACGATAAATACTTACAAGATACCCCATAACAATGACAGATGATCAAGCAACACCAGAAAGTGCCATTGAGGTGATCACAGAAAAATAAATCAAATAAAAATAAATAAATCAAAACTGCAATCGGGTTCATACAATGTACATAAAATAATAATGATAAAAAATACAAAAATTATACACGTTTAAAAGAAATATGGAGTTCCTCCCAATCAGACATATACGTATAAATATGTATGCCCAAAAAATTGCCTCCAATAGCCCCCATCCCACTCAGCCCACACAGCCCATCCCTACTTATAAACTAAACAAATATACAAAAAGAAAATAAAAAACAAAACAAACACACACCAAAGAAAATCTTCCCATAACCCCCCCACCCTGTATAACCTAAGGCCAATCTAGGCATACCTGGATCCTTCCCGTAGTACCATAACTAAAACTATGTAAGAACACATTCCCCCCTGAATGCAAGGATATAAAAAACACATAATCGACAGGGAAAACTAACAAAAATTACCAAAAACATGGCTGACCCAGCTCTCCCATTTAAAAGAAATATGGAGTTCCTCCCAATCACTCATATACGGACAAAGAAAATAAAATAAAATAAAAAAACAGGATATATAAAAAATCCTAACAGTGTAAAAAATAAAATAAATGGCATATAAAGCAATAAAACATTATGACAAATATATAAGTTCCAAAGGTCTAATCCAGAGCCGTAACTAGACTTTTTGGTGCCCTGTGCAAGAAAGAGCATTGGCGCCCCCCCCCCCTATTTTTCAAATGAGGACAAAATGCACCCGAAAAAGCAGCATGGCATCATGGGGAAGAGCCAGGAGATGCAGAGGATAAAATAAGCAGAAGTTACAAGTGAGAATGATTATAAACAGGAAATTGACAGGCCCAAACAGCGACCCCTGCCCTGCGTTACGCCCCTGATCTAATTGGTCCAGGCTTCAGCCTCCTGCAGTTAAAAAATTAGATATAATATACACATATCACCCAGGAGTATGCACAAAAAAAAAAAAAAAAACATTTGCATAAGATATCCCAAAGCTTCATCATGAATACTGAAAATGGAAAAAAGGAGTTTTAAGGTGCATACACACTTGGCGATATTACTGAGCGATTGCACGATTATGACATCGTAATCATGCAATGGCTCAGTAATCGTTTCCGTCATCTATCATCGCCTGAACATGCAGGCCAATTTGCCGATAATGACAGATTGGCCATGTTCAGGGATGATGGAGTTTGCCTACACTGGATGACACATCGTTCAGTGTAGGCACTACAGGGGATCAGGAACGACTGTAAGATTACGATGTCATAATCGTACTGTCTTTCCTAATCGCCTAGTGTGTACGCACCTTTAGACTTGCTAGAGCAGAATCTTGATGACCGGAGGCAAGATGATAGACAAACATGCATAGAAATTGGACCAAAGTGGGTAACTGATCTTGAACTTGAGGGGAAAGGACTTCGGAGACAGGGATCAGGGGCTCATCCACATGACGAGCAAGGAAGAGATCCATTTGCAATTTTCCAATACTGTCCACAAGTCTCTGGGTAGAGTCGATAATAGCCTGAAGGATCAGCTAAAAAGGAGCCATGATAATGGACAATCAGAGACACAGAACTCAGAGGAATGAGGAGCGAAACAGGTAACCAATGTCCAGTAACTGGAAAGGCACCATGTACGCAGCCACACCAGATAACAGCCAGAGGACATCAGGAGCAAGTATAGATTACTTAACTGGAAAATAGCCACCAGTACCAGAAGGTGTCCTCGGGATTTTGTGACCAGCAGAAAGTCACAGCAGAGGCAGCAGGTACAGTATACAAAGGCACCCCAAAAGTAGGTAAGTCAACCACAGACGAAGACCGCAGCCCAGGAGCTACAGAGCAGCAGGAAGACCAGTGCGGCACTCAAAATGAAGCCCGCAGTTGGGAGCCAAAAAGGAGATGGACCACAGGATTCACTCTCAAGACATCGCGAAATGCAGTCCACGATCCTGAGGTGACTCACAGGTAAGGATGCGCATAGATCAGCCGCGGGAGCCAGAGAAGGAAGCAGGAACACCAGACAGAAGGGAGGCAGACGACTCGGTCACACAGACAAAGGGGAAATAGCCAGGAAGAATCACACAAACAGCCTACCACAGCATTCCAGGAGAGCAGGAGTAGATGCTCCACTGATAGAGGTACACCAACAGAGGAACTGGATAAATATCAGGATATCCACAGGAGATCTGGTAAAATGCTGCCTACACCATGCTACTCCAGACGATGCCCCTTTCCTGTCATACTTAGGTATACTCCAGAGTAAAATATTATAAATATCTTCTTTGTATTATTCTAATCATTTTTATAGTCAAAACTCTAGAGTAAAAAGTATATGGCATGTGAGGCACTGCCTCCCTTGTCTACCTTTTCCACACATCCCTGATGAAAACACACCAAATTTCCAGCACTAAATACTGCTGCACCCTTGTATAATGCCCACATGAACCCTCAGTTCATATATGCATTTACCTCACCGCACATCACTGGTCTACAGTACAACTTGGAGTATAGATCTACAGAGCCCCATCATAAGGACTGATGCAGAGTTTTAAGCAAGTCTGTTTTAAGGATGGCTCCTGCATGTTTTCACACTGTGCTTGCTCAATTGCAGCCGACTTGCGTACATCTCTGAATAAGCACCACAGTGCACAACCTGCAGTATAGTTCTCTAGCACCCAGGGCCGCCATCAGGGGGGGACTGCCTGGCCTCCTGTCCCGGGCCCGGAGAGAGAGGGGGCCCGGGTGGCAGCGGTGACTCGGCGAGGGAGGAAGAGCATCGGTGGTGCTGTGGCACTACTATGGAGCCGCCTGCGATTCAATAACAGCTCGCGGAACGGCTGCCAATCAGGAACAGCCGCCCCTATTTGGCTGCTGTTCCACGAGCTGTGACTGGCTCGTGGCCAGCTCAATAGTAGTATTGAGCTAGCCGCGAGCCAATCATAGGTCACGAAACAGCAGCCAATCAGGAGCGGCTGCTCCTGATTGGCTGCTGTTCCGTAAGATGTGATTACCTCAGGACCGGCTCCATAGTTCATATGCCACAGCGAAGATGCTCTTTTTCTACGCCTGCGGCCCGGTGCACTACTCGCTGCTGCCACCCTGGCCCTTTTCTCAGGTACTTCTGTTGACCCCGTCTTGTGCCCCCACTCAAGGCCAGATAGCCTTCCCTGCACTGCCCCCCCCAGTCCAACTAGCCTGCCCACCCCCCCAGTTTAGCCAGCCATACTGCCTTCCCTGCCCCTCCCCAAGTCCAGCCAGGCTTAATTCCCTGTCCACCCCCCAGTGCAGCCAGCCTTCCTTCCTTGCCCACCCTCCCCAGTGCAGCCATCCTACCTTCCCTGCCCACCCCCCTGGTGCAGCCAGCCTTCCTTCTATACCCACCCCCAGTCCAGCAAGCCATCCTTCCCTGCCTAACCCCCCAGTCCAGCAAGACATCCTTCCCTGCCTATCCCCCAAGTCCAGCAAGCCATCCTTCCCTGCCTATCCCCCAGTCCAGCAAGCCATCCTTCCCTGCCCCCCAACCAGTGCAGCCAGCCTTCCTTCCCTGCCCACCCCCCCACCAGTGTAGCCAGCCTTGATTCCCTTCCCACCGCCCACCAGTGCAGCCAGCCTTCCTTCCCTGCCCACCCTCCCCCAGTGCAGCCAGAATTCCCTGCCTTGCCTACCCCACTAGTACAGACTTCCCTGCCTACCCCACCAGTTCAGCCAGCCTTCTATGCACTCCCTTCTACCCCCTTCTGGTCCAGCCAGCCTGTCTTCCCTGTCCTAGTCCTGCCAGTCTTCCTTGCGGCACCCCTATGTCTAGCCAGCCTGCCTGCCTTGTCTGCCCTGCCTCTCCAATAGTTCAGCCGGCCTTCCCTGCCCTTTGCCCCCCTCAGACCAAGCCAGCCTTTCCTGCCCTTTGCCACCCCAATCCACTCTTCCCAGCCAAGTGCCCCTGCTTTTTTTGCCTTCCCTGCCCTGTGCCCCCATTAATATCCAGCCTTCTCTACCCTGTGCGCCCCCATCCACTATGTCTAGCCATCCCTGATTTACATACCAATTGATGCACCACCCCTGAAATAGCTCCACCCACATTATCCACAACTCCACCCAAGTCTGCCCTATACCCCGAGGGGCCCTGCCTATTTTGTCAGTACCGGGCCCCACAATTTCTGATGGCAGCCCTGCTAGCACCTACTAAGAATCCAATACAAGCCAAAAAGGTTTATGCTGGCTTTAACATGTAGCCATAAATGCTTCTTACAATGCATCTTAAAATAAATGATGACACGTAATCCATGACCTATCTAGGACAAATGTGCAGCTACTTCCAAAATATTTCACATAATTTCTGTACTGTATGTGTATGAAAGTGACAGAGTGCATGTGTTGAGGTGCAGCACACTTGTAATTGGTAGAGTTTGGTATCTATTAACAGATGGAAATGCAATGATTGATTTACTCTTCTAGCAAGATAATAATACAATTGAGACTAAAGAGTCTGACATTTTAGAAGCAATATAAACTAGTAATTATTGTGAGCAACGTCCCCTGCTAAATACTGTATGCATTAGAAAATTGAAAACTCTTAATAATGTGTCCAGCAAAGGACACATGGTATTGATTACCTTCCAGCTCTTCTGCTGCTCTCAGTGTAGCATTGTAAAATGGTGAGTGAATTTTACCTCTTAAAGCTATTACCCAGGCAGCCTTGTCAGCTTCAGGAAATATCACATGGATAGCAATATCTATTTATTATACTAATGTAAGCACAATGCATATACAATGTTAGAATACAGAGTGTTAAAAATAAACTGTTAACAATGCTGGTGCCACCATTAGGCAAAATGCGGCAGCTTGCTGAGGGTGGATTAGGCACATCATGAGGCACAAGGGAGGAAAATATGTATGTATGTATGTATGTATGTATTATATTAAAGTACTCTACAACCTTTTGTCAAACTCTAAGGGGTAAATTTACTAAGATGGGAGTTCTATTAAGAAGTGATGTTGCCCATAGCAACCATTCAGATTCTACTTCTCATTTCTCTAGCACCTTCTAGAAGATAATACCTGGTATCTGATTGATTGTTATGGGCAACATCACTTCTTAATAGAACTCCCAT
The DNA here is from genome assembly GCA_031769625.1 of Taudactylus pleione. Classification (NCBI taxonomy): domain Eukaryota; kingdom Metazoa; phylum Chordata; class Amphibia; order Anura; family Myobatrachidae; genus Taudactylus; species Taudactylus pleione. The sequence goes on along the minus strand of JAUIMM010000340.1, from coordinate 8,956,300 downwards.
CTTAGTAAATGTACCCCTTACAGTTGATGAAAAGTGAAAGGTATGACTGTAGCATATGTATTACTATGAAAATGTCCTACCCTAGTAGTAGATAAATATTACCAGCTATTGGGGCATATTTATTAACACATTTTTTTCAGGAAATCACCTGAAAACTGCTGTTTTCAGATATTTCCCACAATAATTAAGTATGTAAGATGCAGCAGATGCAGGGCCAAACTAACGGCGGTGTGTGAGCAGTGCCATCACACAGAGCACAGGGCTCTGTGGGCAGCACCGTCACTGCCCCATGGCCAGGGCCGTTTCATGGGGCAGGCAACCCGTGCAATCGCATGGGGCGCGCCGCCTCCGACCTCTGCAGCAGAAACAGCCTGTTAACTGCCGGGCGCCCGCTGAGATTCAGTTACCAGCGGGCGCCCAGCAGAGCAGCCGGAGAGACGGAGGCTCCGGCTTCCAGCTCCCGGCTCCCCCAGTGTGCACTATGGGAGGACGTCATGACGTCTTTCCCATAGGGCAGAGGAGCAGCCGAGTGGAGCGGACGCCAGGGCAGGGCTGAAGATAAGTATTACTGTTTTTTTTTATGTGCAGGCAGCCTGGGGATATTACTCTGGGGGCACTTCTGCTGGGGGAGACACCACTACTGGGGGCAGCCGGGCACTACTACTGGGGACATTACTCGGGGGGCACTTCTACTGCGGGCATTGCTTAGGAGGTACCACTACTGGGGGCATTACTCAGGGCCTGGGGGCACTACTACTTGGGGCTTTACTACTTTGGGCACTACAAAGGGAGCATTACTATTGGGGGCACTAATACAGGGGCATTAATACTGGGGACACTATTACAGGGGGCATTACTATTTTGGGCAATACAACTGGGGCCACTACTACTGGGGCACTACAACAGGGACCATTACTATTGGGGGCATGACTACAGGGGGCACTACTAATGGTGGCATGGCATAGGGGACACCAATCCTGGGGGCACTACTACTGGGTGCACTGCATAAAGGGCACCACTACTGTGGGCTCTGCATAAGTTGCACTACCACTGTGGGCACTGCATAAGGGGCATAAATATAGGGGACACTGCATATGGGGACAACTACAGGGGGCACTGCATAATGGGCACTTTTGCCTGAGAGCCAGTGGGGGGGGGAGCCTAAGACCTGTCGGGATGGAATGGCAAGGGAGGGGGCTGGAATGAAGTGTGTATTATGTGAATCTTGTTTTTTCAATGTGTTTTATGTGTTTCTGGATTTAATAATGTATTTGAGGTGGATGTGGTTTTAAAACGTAGTTTATGTGCCTCTGGCTTTTCCAATATATTTTATGTGGAAGTGGTTTGTTGCAGTGTATTTTATGTGGATCTGGCTTTTATTTTCAATGTGCTGTGTTCGCTCCCAACGCGACTAAAAACGAGTGTGATGCAAGGTCATACTTCTGCAAATCTCACACCAAAGGCATGCACACAGAAATGCGGCGTGGGCTTGTGACAGCTAGGCCACACCCCATTTTTTGAGCGCGTGCCCCCTGTCTGTCTTTTGTTTAGCTACATATATTTTTCAGCGCTTTGCCTCTGACAGGTTAGACACCCCTGTAGTCAGTAGTCACGGTGGCTGTCATTCTGTGGTCTTTCGAGATCACACTCCCTTACTGAGATGCCACACCCCCTCACAATGAGGCCACGCCCACTCCACAATATTACTGCTTCGAGGGGGGGGCGCATTTTGACTGCTCGCACTGGGAGCCTCAAACCCTAGAAACTGGATTTTGACCTCCGGCATTGTGTGTGCCGTGATCATGTACCCATCCCCAGTAAGCATTAGCCATATTAGCCTATGGGCTACATTTCATAAAACTTGTTGCTAATTTATTTTTTATAAAATGTCTCCTTCAGTCCGTGCTTGTGCAGTAGCTCTTCCAGATGTGAACCATGCAGTAAAGTGATTACGTACGCAATCATTGTACTTATTTCACATCACAGTGATGGGGTCTTATTAGAGCCCCTGTCTCTGCACAGATATTTTTGGTACAATTCCCCAGTACACTATTTCCTATTGCTGCAATATGCAAAAATGTTTTAGTTTCAGCAAGTGGCAATGACAAATGGACAGTATCACCCTAATATATTAATTTATTTAAGATACTTTACGTAGGATTTCATTGGCTTGTTGCTCCCACTTTGCAGAAGTGCTGTATAATGTGGATTATTATACCAACTCTGTAGCATTTTGCCAGCTATTACGATGGTACACTACTGTATGCAGTCCCTTGGCGAATGTATTTTGCCTAATTAAATCAAATTTAAACCAATAACATAACTGGTTGAAACCTAGCTCACTTACTTATCACCGGACCAGTCGCAGTTACTTCTGTTTGAAGTCTGTATGGTCAATATTTACTCATTGTCATAAGTAACATTATTGTAATTCGCAGTTCTGAGGAATTCGAAGCAACCCAATTGGTTGACTCCTGTGGGACCTCTCATTTTTTTTAAATTTAACCCTGGAATAATTTATTTAAGGGGAATTCAGACTCAACCGTTCATTACCCACACGTTTATACAATCTGCTTTGAGTATATGACACTTCTTATTAATAACAAAAGCATCTAATCTGTATGATCAGTGGGATTTTGGCAGCTATGGCATGCTTACATATACACACTGATAACGGAGGGCTCAGCCTGAAGGGAGCATTTTCTTCTTTTCTCCAAGATTAGTATTCTATGACATATTTTCAGCTACAACTAATATGACTGCAGGCCTTCATACTTCTCAGTGATGCTTTCACTGATGTTCTGGGGACTGACTCCAATTGAACCAGACTTAAATGAAGCCAACATTGTGCTCAGACTGCATACAAAAAAGCAGTCAAACAACCAGGGAATACAGACACTTGAACGCCACGCGGATACCTCTTCTGTCAGTGCATTACCTTATTTAATGTGAAGGATGCTACCTGGTAAGTGCTGTCTGACTGGCTTATTACATGCACAGTATAATATTACACAGCATAAGTGCCTAAATGATCACTTGTGTTTTGTAGGATTTGGGGACCTTACTCAGGAGACATTGTGGTGTTTCTCCCAAGTAAAAGGCACAGTGGACCTCGGAGACACAGAAGGTACACTACATGTCCCAGGTTGAAATAAAAATAAAACAAGCTTTCCTATCAATAACAACTAGTAATGTAACCTTAATGATATATTGATGACATTTATTATGTATATAAGTGGGTGTTTGATGTCAGACTCAGTCTTTGTTTAGCTTGTACACAAATGATGCTGTTAACAGATTTTACTAAAAGCAAGAATAGTCCAACCTTAAATTGAATATTATGGAACTACAGTAATTTTAGTTGCACATTTAGAGATGTATTATGGACATATTTAATGACTGTGTTGCAAACAAATCATTCACAATAAAATGTATTAGGACCAGCTGACAAGATGTTTTGGTTCCTATGGACAGGGAGATGGGTTACTGCAACAATAAGCATCTTCATAGATTATATTCCAGCATGTTATGTAGAAAATGCATGTATCTTGGTAACATGACTACTAGAATATAAAGTGTTATTTACTAGTAACCCTGTGTGTGTCATTCAGTCTACCTGACTTTCATACAGTAGTACAAAGTAAACTGCCCTACTCACATGTGTTACATAATATGTGTTCTAAGTTATATTAATAGTGGAATGTATAACAAAATCCTGATAAAATATGAATGAGATGAATAGCACAGATGCGCATTCAAGATATTTTTATTAAAGAGCACTATTATTATTATTATTATTATTATTATTTTGGGTGGAGTTACTTAATATAAGACAATGAAATTGTACTTAGCATTGATGCACCCACCGTTCATAACATGCACCAAGGCTGTAACAGATAGATGCTGCACTTCCCTCTATTCTCACCACTCAGACTGTTTCAGGAAATTCCCCTTTATGTGACTGGGAAGCTCACGCGGGCGGAGCGCCAACTCTAAGGCAGAGTGGTAAACATAGGTAGGAGAGTAGGGTGGAACCATCCCATTGGAGATGACATCGGACAGAATGTACGGCCCATCCACAGCTGGGCTGATGCAGAATTGGACTTTAGACAAGAATAAAGAAAAAAGGGGGTAAGGCACTAGTCAGTAATAAAATATCTTTACTAACATAAAAAAGAAAATAATCACATAATATAAAAACAAAAATAATAAGTAATATATATTAATCTAAAAAACAATTATATTGCACCAACACATTAATACAAAGATGTGATAGTCATATAATATAATTGTCAGCAAGACCACAAATTTATCAGAATTTATATTCCTACTAAAAGATATATAATTTGGTATAGCGGCAATATACTTTACACCAGTGGTTCCCAAACTGGGTGCTGTTGCACCCTGGGGTGCCTCTGGGCACTTGCAGGGGTGCCTTTGGTTGGTGGTCCAGTACAAATAAAATTATTTTTAGTCAGTGTGATAGGCAAAATCAATGCTGGCTGCTGCCAATCAAAAAATATGTGGACAAAACAAAAGTGGAGCCCTGTCAACCACCAAGTGACTGACCCTAAGGGTGACATATATATAAGCACAATTTACTTCATTGAAGTTTTGCTGAATTTCTCAATAAAAAACTTTTGCCCCAGGGGGGCCCGTGGAAAAAATGTTGATACTCGAGGGCACCGTGATTCTAAAAAGTTGGGGAACCTCTGCCTTACACAGTACAAAAAAATAATGGCATATATTTAAAACACTTGTAACAGAAATTCCCAGATATAAATCCATTCAGAATAGTGCAATAAGTATCCCTTTGTAAAGAACAATATGTATGTTGTCTTGATATATCTGTAACAAAGTATCTTTATGTCTAAAGTACTTCAAGCAGGCACTTGAAATAGTAAACTGTATTTAGAGCTTGCAGAAGAAACAGTCCAAACAAATAAGGCGGTATATCAAGCTTGTAAATAGCAGGGCTGTGGATTTATTAGGCGTGGGTGGTAGAGAGAGTTAGAATAAGACGGCATGCATGCATAGTGAATTTTTATCCCAATACTCAATCCCAGGTGGTATCTGTTGTGTTTAAAGGGGGCGATTCAATTGTTTTTTTGGGTGTGATAATTAATGAGCGCCCAGATTGCTATTCAATTGTTCTGGGCGCTCATTAATTATCGCCCTCTTCGACGCCTAGAAGACGAGGTTTAGCTGTCTAAAACGGCTAAACCTGTCTTAAGTCCTGGTTAGGGCGCGCTATCTGCAGTTAGCGCGCCCTAACCAGGGTGTTTTAGACGCATTTCTGCTTGCGCACTCCTGAGTGCATGCAGAAATGTTGGCGCCGGCGGCTATCGCACCCTGACAGAGCAACAATTGAATTGCTCTGTCGGGAGTCTAAAAAAAAAAGCCGCTGGCTAAACATTTGAATTTCCCCCAAAAAGAATCTTAGGGTCTCATTCAGAGCCGCTCATAAGCGGCTGTTCGCTCGTTCCGAGCGATGTTCGCACATCTGCACATGCGTACGGATTGTAATACGCATGCGCAGACCAGTCAGTGCGGCCGAAAATAGTTTGTTCGCTAAATAGCGAATGCCTGCTATTTTGAGTGTCAGGAGGAGGCGTATGTGGGTGGTAACAGGGGAAGGTGTTTGAAAACGGGGAGTGGAATTCAGAACGCAGGCGTGCTTAAAGGTCAAAGCGGGCGTTTTAAGGGTGTGCATAATTAATACAGCAGCGTCATCGACCACGTCACTTGGTTGTTTTATAGTCAGAACTGCTCGCAAAATAGCGGTAGGAAAAACCAACCACAAGAATAGCGAGCAGTTCATACGCTGTTCGATGTACTCGATTAATCTAATAAATAGCAGACATGACGTCTGGTGCGAGCGGCCAGGGGGCGTATTTTTCAAAATTACAACCGCAAGTTTTGTTTGCTCGTTCAGACATAGAGGTGTGAACAGACCGCAAAGAGCGAACGGTTCATTTGAATAGCCACCCCTTTTTTCTGAACGAGCGAGCGCAAATAGCGTCCGGCTCTGAATCAGACCCACAGTCCAGAGACCATTTGTTTTTACGGGATTACGATGGTCTTTAGCCTCCAGTAGTGTTCCTAAACACAATAAGTTGAAATGGGGAACCACTCTGTCCAACACCGACCCGTGTACTATTCCGCCTCTCCACAGATGGGCACTTATTACATGTTTCTCCGCCTCTCTGGCCCATCGGTGGCTTCCTCAGAAAGTATGGCCCCTAATTGCGGCAGCCTCTGTAAGTACTGACACGCCGTTAATTAGTAACAGTTGTTTTATCCCAATGCTCAACCTGGGATTGAGCATTGGGATAAAAATTCACTATGATTGCATGCCGTCTAATTCTATCTCTATCTACCACCCTCACCTAATAAATCCACAGTCTTGCTATTTACAAGCTTGAAATACCGACTTATTTGTTTGGACTATTTTTTTTCTGCAAGCTCTAAATACAGTTTACTAGTTCAGCCTATTAAAAGTGCCTGCTTGAAGTACTTTAGGCATAAAGACAACATACATATTTTTCTTTACAAAGGGATACTTAATGCACTATTCTGAATGGATTTATATCTGGGAGTTTCTATGTTACAAGTGTTTTAAATATATGCCATTATTATTTTTTACTGTGTAAAGTATATTGCTGTTATACTTAATTAAACATCTTTTTAATAGGAATATAAATTCTGATAAATTTGTGGCCTTGCTGACAATTATATTATATGACTATCACACCTTTGTACTGTAATATGTTGGTACAATATAATTGTTTTTTTAGATTAATATATATTTCTTATTATTTGCCTTTATATTATATGTGATTATTTTATTTTTATGTTATTAAAGATATTTTACTATTGACTGGTGCCTTAGCCCTTTTTTCTTTATTCTTGTACATTTTTTGGTGGGTATCCACTATCCCCCCCACATGTGGAGGGGCAGCTGTCAGTTGAGTTGTGCTAATTAGCACTATTACATGCTTGATATATTTATTTAGCAGGTTTAGAGCCTTTCTACTTGTGTTTTGGTACAATAAGGGGTGTCTATGCATAAATGCCAACTCATGTAGCCTGGCACAGATACTTCTTTCATAGCCGTACAACTTGTGGGTGCCGTAGGGCACTTGCAAATACATGCTGCTGATGGTGAGAAAGATGAAGGTCACCAGCAAAGGCTAAATGAAACTGATCAGCTCATTGCAGATTCATGGCTGAAACTGATAGGAGCTTTTTTGCATTGGTTGTATAGTATGATTTTGTGAGTGTATTTTATCATGTTTTTGTTTCCATACTGTACATGGGGAGGACAGTTATACCTGCTGCATTCATGAGGTTTTATTTTGAATGTAGTTTCACTAAAAATACAAGTGTTTTAAAGCATTGGCCTAAGCATATCTTACTTATGCTATAAGTGAAGACCTGCGTCCCGTGTGTCTTTCTTTTAGACAACACATTTTTTCGACTACAATCTTAGATGCAATTGCAATTAAACTTTGGATTAGGCCCAGTAAGACCAATTTTTTTTTTATTAATAAATCGAAGTATAGTTTTAGTTTTGGATGGCATTAACCTTTAAATCTATGGGCCTGATTCAGAGATGGACGCAACGGCAATTTTTTACGCAGATCGAGTGATTCTTTGCCATTGCACACATGCGTGTAATTGCAATGGCGTTGCTATTGTCTTGCTATTCCACATGCACAGATAACCCATTTCCAGAATAAGTGACAGGTAATCAGCGATTTGGGGAGGTAACAGGAGGGTGGTCAGAAAAATGCAGATGTGTCTTACTTTTTAAACGTCGTTACATGGGCGTGCATAAATTAGCCATTTAGATCTCCGACGCAGAGCCCTCTGCGTGCCGGAGAGCTGTAGTGTTTGCAAGGGCAAGATGGCTGTTCAATGTGCGTCAATGTTACCGAAATTTGCGCAAGTAAGCAATGTCGTACGCAGATGAGAAGGTAGCAGTGGGCATCCCTATGCTCGGAAATGCAGCTGCGATCATATTAACGTCCATCTGTGAATCAGTCCCTATATCCGCAATTGGTAAATATATATATATATATCTTACATCAATAATAACAAAGGACCTGCACACATATCTATTAATTTTGCTGCTGTTCCATGGTGTAAAAACTCCATTGAAATCATAATTACTTTGCAGGATGTAAAACTAACATACAATCATGTGGCCCCTTAACACACAAGTTAAAAGGCCAAGGAGCAAATTTAATAAATCACAGTTGTCATTTCAGGTATGTGTGGGTTTCATCATATACGAACAGGATTTATCAATCTGTCAGTTTGAGCCTCCAACCACATCCAATGCACTGGTACACCAGTGCATTCTTTCACTTGTAGTGTCACAAGAGGATGAACTGTAAGTGTAGCTCCCCCATAGTCTAAACCAGTGGTCCTCAAACTCGGTCGTCAGGACCCCACTGTTATGTTCTGGGTTGTTTGTGGACCCGGAGTGGTAGCAGGAGTGATCACAGAAGCAGATTTGAAAATAAAACTAGGATTTTTAATAAGTGCTTGAGTAGACATATAATGTGGCAGTAAATAAAAGTCCAGGAATATATAAATGCGCACAAGAGTTCTGTGGTGGGAGTAAAAGGGTTAATGTCCAAGTAGAAACAATTAAAGCTGTCCAGGTGTGCAGGTAGTAAAACTGAAAATAATCAAGCCAGGTATGCAGGTGGTGAACTGAAAATAAACAAGCCAGGTATGCAGGTAGTGAACTGAAGCGCAGGATGTCAGCAGGCTCAGGCACTCAGGTATGGGCAAGGGTGATGGAGGAAGCGGGGTAGTCCAGTGGGAGCTAGGAGCTGACAGGCAGACTGGCAGACAGCGCATTCACAGGAACAGGATAAGCACGGAGAACTCCCTCTCAGCTAGGCTGAGATACACGTTGTACTGGCAAAGAAGGAAGGCACTGACCCTTCCTAAATACCCCATGCCGTGTTGTTACTGGCCGGAGGGAACATGTGACTCACCAGGATTGGCCAGCCGCATCACATGGCCAGAAGGCAAGATGGCGGCGCCCATGCCAAACGGAATGGAGACGCCGCCAGGCCTTACCAGCGCAGAGTGACAACAGGCCCGCACAACAACGCGTGCAGCCAAAGCCCCCCGCCAGACACCAGCTCCGCCACCAGACAGCCCGCGCCACAATGACCTCACAGGTAACACTCGCCTAGCGCCATGCTGAAATACCCTGGCCGTGACACCCACATAGTTTGTGTTTTGCAGGTCAACCAGCAGGTGCATAGGTGTGTTTGAGAACCTGTGGTCTAAACAATTAAGGTAATGGTCCATACATAGGCACAAATTATTTGTGTGCTCCCTATATGTCAATAATTAATTATTTGTAGCCCCTTTCTTGGAATAAGGATTTGATATTGAGCCTTTTATGAAACTATATAATTATTACTGATACCCTTCAGTATAATAACAAAATAGTACCTACTTTTAATCGTCTGTTATTAATTTGTATAGGTAATAAAATAATAAGCCATTTAGATGATGCGGATGGTTCACCGGTTCTTCCCGTTAATGAGTTATTATCTCCAGTTATCCCACCCATTTACTAACTGGGCAGCCAATAAGGAACAGTCGCTTGCTCCATTCACTCAATCATGGTTGTGAGATCATTCCTGATTGGCCTTTGGTAAATCTAATCTTTAACAAACCACACATAAAATTAACAAAAACATGCATAAACTCACTTTAGTAAATTTGGCAACAGGTCTTTTCCTTCTATCAGGCTTTCCTTAAAATTATTTTTAAGAAATTTCTAAGAAATTATTTTGTTGCTCAGTCATGTGCAACTTTTTCTTACACAACTGTAATTAAGATGCAATTTTAAATATGCTCTGAAAAGTTAATACAGTAGGACAGGTGTGACTTAACAGATAGACAGTAAAAAGGTCGACAGTGTCTAGATAGACACAAGATGTTAGACCAGGGCTCGACAAATCCCAGGGGCCAGGTCGCCATGGCTACCAGATTTTGCTGCCTGGCTACCAGATTTTGTAGTGACGGAGGAAGCCGATCCTCATCGGCTCTGGCGGAGATTTGTGCCTATAGTATTACAGTGTTCATATCATGCACAGGAGTGCATGTGCTGAGTGTCGCCTGCGGTGACTGCTGTGCCTGTGTCTGTACCGGCCTGTGCTGACATCTCCTCTCCATCCTGGCCTGCTCTGATCCCTGCTGTCTGTCTCAGTCTACGCTGATCCTCCTGTACGTCCCCCAGCTGTCTACTGTTTCCTATCTCCGGCTGCATAGAGCTCTCAGGAAGTAGGGTCTATGCGTGGCCAGGGACTGCAGCATGGCTTCAGAGGGATAGTGGTGTGACCATGAGGGGAGGGGGGTTTTGTTGTACTTTCTGGCACCATTATTTTATGTGAAATGTGATCCGTTATTACTGGAGGGTGGAGCAGGGGACCTGTGCAGAGGCCTCCATTTTAGTATCCATTCAACTGTGACCATTTTGTGGACTAGCATAGTGTGTATAACAGTTGCATAACACACAGAGTTGTGCTCCTTACTCACTCCTGTAATTTTTTTGGGGGGACGGTGGTCTGGCTCCTACAATTTCATCCTGGCTCCTAGATTTTAGAAAAATTTGTCAAGCCCTGTGTTAGACAGTCAAAAGGTTGACTGGGATAAAAGGTCGACTGGGACAAAAGGTCGACATATAAGCCGTTCGACATGTGAAAATGGTCGACATGGTCAAAAGTTCATCGTGGCAAATGGTCGACACAAAAATGGTCGCCATGTGAATTTTTTTTGTTTTTCAGCCCTAATCTTCATCCTAACTCTCCCTCCTGGTGCTTAACCCTAACCGTCGGGGCAGGTGCCTGACCCTAACCATCCCTTCTAGTGCCTAACCCTAACCCTCCGGTAAGTGCCTAACCCTAACCGTCAGGGTAACTGCCTAACTCTAAACCTCCAGTAAGTGCCTAACCCTAAAAAAAAAAAATGTGTCGACCATTGACCTATTGACTGTCTAACATCTGGTGTCTATCTAGACATTGTCAACCTTTTTACTGTCTATCTATAGTCCGCAACCCCAGTAGGACATTGACATTTATTTAAATAGAAACCAGTGTCTGTGTATTTCTTTCCTGAAAGACCTTTGAGTCCTTGAACATATTTAAAATTGTTGAATATTGCATGCTGGAGTCAGTCCTTCTGCACCCAGCATTATATAAAAGCAGTGTGTGCATTCTAATGTATTCATTAGCACATGTCCCTTCTATGCTGTCCAGAGCCAAATGCTGAAACAGCTCAGAGTGAAGTTAGAGCACATTGACTAAAGCTGCCCATACATCAGCGACTGTTTGTCGCGATCCGGAAATGCGATGGGAAATGCCAGCGTTTCCGTGTGGAAACACCGACCGCCCACCATCGATGTTCGTTGATCCGTCGCAAGATCGCTTAATTTTTACATGTTAAATGTCCCCGATTAGACAATCACGATAATTTTTTGATCATGATCGGCAAATCAGGAAAATCCAACATGTTGGATTTCTGCGGTCCTGCGATGCCGGGTTGCAGCATCGCGGGATTGCGGCAATCCATCGCAGATGTATGGGGCCCTTCAGTTGATTGGCAGATCTGTGTTTGCTGCAATCGATCTGCTAATCACTGAAAAAGATCTGTAAAGGGCCCCATACATCAGCAATCTGAAAACCACAATTGAACAATTTGAAGATTTGTTGCCCGATTTTAGGATTTCCCAATCTAGCAATCTGCGCCCATACAGTACAGATCTTTTTCAGTGTTTTGCAGATCGATTGCAGCAACCACAGATCTGCCAATCTTGAAAGGCCCAACATTTTACTAGTAACGGTCTGCAAATCTGCTGATCATGTCCATACACTGGCAATCTACAGCCCCAAACATTCTGTGAACATGTTGGACAATCTGGTTTAACAATTCCAATCACTTTTTGGTTGCAATCTGCGATCTGTAAAGACCATACATTGCAGATTTTTATACACAATCAATTGCAAATTGCAGAATTGCCACAATCGATTGCTGATGTATGGGGGCCTTTACCCCCCTACTCGTCATCACAACTTGATTTCAGCTGATGATCAGCGATTATTGCTGGCTGGTAACTGAGAGCGTGGAATCCCATGACAGGAACTGATATCAATGGACATAATTAGATGATATGCAGAGAGAGCTTGCTACTTAAGACATAGCAAAGCAGATATAATAATCAAGGGAAGGGATCACATCCAGAGAATAACATAGGCCAGGGTCAAGAGTCCACAGCAGTCATATAGCCATAGGTCAAATCCAAGATGGGTAGTCATCCCGGCAGGAGTCAATTCCAGGAGTCAAATTAAAACATAAACAGGGTACACAATAGAAGATATTGTATAATATTTGGGCTGGAATAACAGAAGGATGGGAGAGTAACTGTCACACAAACTATATGGCCTTTTTAAGGTGCTGAAGACACAGAGGGATCAATTCAATTAGGAGTTTGTGAAAGTGAGTTTCTATCATGAAACGCGCATACATTGCATGAATGCACACATCTGAGAAATACGAGACTCAATTAGAAATGGCAATTCACAGAACTCGCAGTGAGATAACATGACTTTTCTACAAAAATTGACAGTGCAGTACAAAGTGGGGAAGCCATCCTGGACCCAAGAAAAGTGACATCTGATAGCAGTACAATATAGACAGCTGTTAGCGGCCATAAGGAAAGTACTGGATGTTCTTAAAAGGAATTAAAGTTATGATTTATGCTTTTTTAAATTAATGGTGGAATAATTATAACAAGCGTTTTCAGCAAACACACTTTCTTGCTTATTATATAGATAACTGTACGGTATGCAATCGGGAAGCCGACTGCCTAAATACCGGCAGCCGGCTTCCCGATTGTCATATCCCGGCAAGGGTGAAATGCCGGGCGTCTAGATGTAGACACCCGGCATTTCCCCAACGCTGGGAAACCGGCGCCCGGCATCACTACGATCGGACATGAGCGGACAGCCGCGGGGGGGAGGGTTAGGTTTAGGGCTCCCGGGGGGGACTTAGGGTTAGGCACCCCCCCGTGAGGGTTAGGGTTAGGCTAGGGGGAGGGAGGGTTAGGCACCCCGGGGGGGGTCTTAGGGTTAGGCACCCCCTGGGGGACTTAGGTTTAGGCAGTGGGTAAGGGGGTGGTTAGGGTTAGGCACTTAGAGGGGGCATTAGGGTTAGGCACTTGGGGGGGAGGTTAGGGTTAGGCACCCCTAAGGAGGGTTAGAGGGGTTAGGTTAGGTTAGACAATACTTACCTATCCACGATCGGGATTTCCAGTGCTGTCAGGCTTCCGCTGCCGGGATCTCTGCTGATGTCGGACTGCCGTTGCCGGGAATCGAACCGCCGGCCATGAGGCCGGCGGTATTTCATAGCAATTCCAACTGTACTGTGATATCAAGATGACAGTTACCATGTTCATTTTCATAGAACATTTTTCAGAAAGGAGAAAAACCTTTTGGGGGTAATATATTGCTTTAAAAATCACTTCCAACTCCATATTATTGTATAATATTAATTGTTCCCAGCTTAGATATTATTGCAAAGCAGCTAATTTCTTACATGCTAATGTTGTATGAGTGATGAGGCATTGTAGAAAACATAAAGGCCCTTTTGTGATTCTTGGAACATGCAAATTTGCATTGATGAAAGAGAATAAAATAATATGATGCTAAAGGCTAAAAGGTTTTAGAATGGTGATCACTGCTTGACAACTTAAACATACAGTACTAATGGTCAAACAAAATATTAAATCTTGCACACATAAATGAGAGCGCTAAGTGTAACAAAATATTTTAACAAAAGAGTACGATTTTAGTTTTAGGACATTAAATTATATATATATATATTTTATTTTTATTTTTATTTTTTTATTATTATTATTTTTTTTTAACTTAAGGCATGCCAAAGGTTACTGACATTGGGCCTGATTCAGTACGGATCACAACTGTGATCGCAGCTGCGATTACGCACGCAGTCTTACTGCGATGATATGCTAATCCACTGCGACCGCTATGCCGATGCAGCACCACATAAGGACGCCTACCTTACCTTACACATACCCGTAAAACTTACCGATGGTTTTGCAGTCTTGCTAACATCGAGTACCATCGCAGCCTCACACACACTTGCTGACCACCCCCCTGTCACCACCCCCAAATGGTACTTCCTTTCAATCACTCTACAGTGGGTCCACATAGTGACTATGATCGCAGTCCCGATCGCAGTGGAGTGTTCGTGCACATGCACTGCGATGCATAGGCATGAGCAAAATGCGACAATCGGCCGATTGCGTGCATAATCGCTGTTGCAATCGGTAGTGAATCAGGCCCATTATCAGGTAAAGCTAATATACAAATAGTAATTCACAATGGCGCTTATCATGACAAAGATCAGAGTTCAAAAGAAGGCTCTTACTTTTATAGTCATTAAGCCTTTTTCTTATCCCTTTTATTCAGGAGGTCTTTTTTTGTTTTCTTCAAAAGTTATCCACTATAAGTTCTTCCCAGGCTTTTTCTTTCTCAAATGAAAGAGAACCAGAGAAAAAAATGTAGTGCAATATTGTCATATACAAGACTTACATTTATTTGCACATCACACTCACATTTAAAACAATATATACAGGCATTTCACACCATATAGGTGTAAAGGGGATATCCACGTGTTCAGTTACCCTCCTGGATGGTATAGGTAAAAGAGGGTGTTCAGAGTTCTGGAATTCTGTTCTCCCTCCTTTTCCCAGAGTAAGGATAAAAGATGTCCTAGTTCCATGTGTCACCGGCTTAACGCGTTTCGGAGCATATGTCCTTCATCAGAAGCCTGGTGACAACCTTCCCCAGTCCATTTATTTATACCCCTAACAATCAAACTAATCAAAACAATGTCCAACAGATGCGTCCCGGTTTTTCCGCCAAAATTCCCCATCCACATGGTGGAGAATGATGTCATCAGTACTCGACATCTAATACAATTGTCCGCTTCTAAAATAGTCATTGCACATCCTAACATGGAGACAACTAGGCTTCAGCTGTCTTAGCCAGAAATTATTACTGAGCATAATCCCCCGGATTCCTCCGGCAAACAAACAGAAATTGCGCTCGTCAAACCGGAAGTGGATAGTCGCTAAACCGTAAGTTGTATAGCTTACGTTCTAAGGTGTATGGCTTGCGGTCCAAAGGCCAGAAATGGATGGTTGCTAAACTGGAAGTTGTATGATTTGCGTTTTATAATGCATCAGTATGACTTGTGTTAAAAAGTGCATCAATAAAGTGTGTCAGCACATTTTGACAATTTAGAAATGTCCATAAATATATGTAAAAAGTGCAGAGAAAAACATCAATTAATAATAGAATCACATATAGCTATATATCTTTGTACCAGATTAATCAGGTGGAAACAGCAATCATAAAAATACAAAAATATAAAATATATATAAAAATGTGTATAATACAATACCATAATATATGTAAAAAACCATGAATAAATATTATTCAGTTTTTATGGTGCTGGCTCATTTTGTCAATGTACCCAGTGGAGTCAGTTTTCTTATGATGGGTCTTTGTGTGTATCATATCAACCTTCACATAAATACATAAGTCTAAAAATATGATTTCTTCAGTACTTATGTTAAAAACCAATTTAATATTAAAATCATTAAAATTTAGTTTAACACAAAAATCCTGTAATTCTTCTTTGGCTCCTGTCCAGAAAAATAACACATCATCTATAAAAACGATGCCATGAGGCTAGGTTTGCTACCAGCTGTTCTCACTGCCATATTGCAAGACCTTCCCAAAATGCCATAAATAAATTGGCATAGCTGGGAGCAAACCTAGTCCCCTTTGCTGTACCTATTACCTGCATAAAATAAAATCCATTAAAATAAAAATAATTATTAGTTAATATCCGCATATACCTATAACCTGCATAGGTAAAACTAATGCCTGACAGACATAGAAAAGACTATTTCATTGCACCAAAAGTAATTTTACCATGATGGATGGGAAAACGGTGTAGACACGTGGTTTTCCAGACAAAATAACATATGTGACTGGATTTAGACTTGAAGGGAGTTTAGCCAATGATATGTCTTGCTTCATCTCCCTCAGGGTGCAGCAAGACTGGATTCCAACTAATACACTGATTTAGCAATGGAGATACTGCCAGTTTGCTCCTACAATAATTGATGTGAATTGTTTTTCTCTTGTTTTCTTTTCAAACATTAACCTGAAGCTGGAGTATATATTTTATGAATGAATTCACCTTCTTGTTGGTCTGACACGTAAAATTAATATAGGAAATGTGAGAAATGTATCTAGGAAGTTGTTAGTTCCTAGCCCCCATGGACAACCATGACCTAATCCTCTCCTTTTTCACAAAACTGTCACGTTTCCTACCAGGGCCGGCTCCAGGGTTTCGAGCACCCTGTGCCAGCTCTTCAAAGTGCGCCTTCACATCGCGTGTGGCACCCAAAAATGGAGGAATGGTGTAATTACCTTAGGTCATGCCCCTATGTGACATTATTTGGAGGCGTTACCGCATGGCACGCCTCCAAATAATGTCAGGCTGGGGGGAGCCTCACTAGCTGGGCTTCCTGCAGCCCTCTCCCTTCACTGAATGCATGCGCACAGCGTCCATTCAGACTCCGGGGTCTGAAACCTCCCGATTTCACCACCCGCGGGCCACTTCGGCCCACAGGTGGAACAGCAGGACAGTACTGTCCCGCTGAAATCGGGATGTTGGGGAGGGGTGCGCGCTCTATGAGTGGCACCCCTGTTCGACTGCACTGGTTGAACACCCCACTGAGACTTGTTCTTACAGCCACCATCGGTCCCAGCCGATACCTCCTACCATTGGTTTCATCCGATGCTTCCAACATTGGACTCTTATCAATTAAGTTTTTCAATTCATCAACATCGGTCCCAACCGATTACGTTCATCAATTCATCAACATCGGATTCAAATACACAATACAATTTCTTTAATTCATCAACATCGGCCTCAAACCGACCCCGCTCTCAATCCAGCATCATCAGTCCCAATCTGATTTTGCCAATTCCTTCAGTATTATATATCCAGTCTCATTCCAACCTGCTGTTCAATAAAGACATTCTATTTCTGCCTCCGCCTTCGGGCCCATCATCCTCTACCATATCTCTATCTCCTGACATCATTACTTTAGGAAGTCCTGGCTCAAGCCACCCAAGTTCCTTCACGCATCTCTGATCTCCCCTTCAGCCTCCCACACCTGTTCCTACCCAAACCAACCCTCAGGCATGACAAAAACAGCATTAGTCATCTGTCAAATAGGGGTTGAATTGTGGATTTCTATTGGCTGCATTTACAAATGCTGGAGTTAAAAAAACACAAAATCCCCAGAAGGAACTGCTGGGAAAATAGAGTTGTACTCTGCTCCCAAAGTCATTTTAACATATACCTCTTTTCAAAAAAAAAGGGGAAAGTTCTTTTTGCAATAAAAATATAAATAATGTAATTTCATTATTTTTTTAAATGATTGATCATTCATTAGATAAGCATTTTATAGAACAGCTTTATACATACATTTTTGAAAATCATTTACTTACATTTTGATAAATACCTCTTGGCACTTTCACTGGATATAAGCTGCTATTTTACCTACAGTAATATTTCCTTCCTGGGTATATTTATACCTACAAATGTTCCCATTTTGACAGCAATCTGATCCTTTCCGGCAGTCATCATGTGCTCATCATTCTTCATTTACGGACAATCAAAGCACACTGCCTCCTGGCACATAGTAAAAGAGCTATTGAAACATGTTTGGCATAGAATGCCACCATGGAAGTGCACTTGTCATGATGACAGCTGTAATTATAGTGTCATCTGATAGATTTTGCTCTTACGTTTCAGCACAGCGCAATTCTGCATCACATCAAGCTTATTATACGAAGGCTTGTAAAATAGGAAACTAGTCGTTAAATGTTTATAATTAGAATGTTACTGTTGGTTACTAAGTTGTGCATCCTTCCAGCATGAGCTAAGTAATAACTTCAGCTCTGTGCTATTTATTTAAGGCACAAATATATTAGGGGATGTCATCTCTACATGTAAAGGAACATGAAATAAGCAAGTCACAGCAAGTGAATGAGCAATCTTCATTGAATAAATTAAATATGAAAGATAAAATATATTCCCCATCTACCATTTTATCTTTATGGGTAGGGGTATGTGGTCAAAATGTCAACAATGAAAATGTTGACAGGTACAAAATGTTGATAATCAAAATATCAACTGACTCAAGGGGGTATATTTACTAAATTGTGGGTTTTTAAGAAGTGGAGATGTTGCCGATATCAACCAATCAGATTCTAGCTATTATATTCTAGAAGGTGCTAGTTAAATGTTAAATAGAATCTGATTGGTTACTCTGGGCAACATCTCCATTTCTAAAATCTCTCACTTTAGTAAATATACCCCAAAATGTTGACAATCAAAATGTCAATAGTTGAATATTATGGGGCTGATTCTGAGATAGGAGTAAGCAATAAGAAAAAAAGCGAGGAGCTTTGTATCTGGTGCAACTCATGGTGCAACACAAGGGGTGCAAATGCATGTGATCTTTTTGCATGCAGGGTATAGTGGCTGCTTTTGCACGTAGACCACAAATGATGGACAGCTTTATTTTTATACTGCAATTTGCATTTGAGTTTAGTCACGGTATACGTTCGGGAAGCAGGCGGACGCAATGCCGACCGCTGGCTTCCCGACTGCTTAGTCCGGGCGAGGGTTGAATGACAGGCATCTAATGATGGTTGCATACACTTCCTGGAGATGACGTGCGCAAGTGGGCGTCTTAAGACAGGCTGGTGGACGTCTGCATACACAGAGCGATCGCACGCCAAGACATAGTGGGCGTGCTAATGCCTTGCCGTGCGATCGCCTGCCTTGCCGAATTTGCATACGCATCTAGGGAGCAAACGCGGCTAGTGAGCAGGTCTGAATCGAGCCCTCTGTTCAATACCTTTAAAACTGTGTCCAAAAAGAACAAAGGCAACATTTGTAGTATATATAATAGTCTTAGGAAATAAATCATGTTAATCAGATGGCATCTACCCAAATAGGATAATGGTAAATGCTTCTATGCTGTAACTCTGCTAACGTTTTTAAAATTAAATCAGGAAAGTTAGCTATATATAAATTGAACATATTGATAGTGATATTAGGGGTCTAATTACTAAGCCTTGGATGGAGATAAAGTGAACAGAGATAAAGTACCAACCAACCAGGGGCATCTTTAGAGAGGAGGGGGCTCGTGTGCATCCCCCGTCAGGGGCCCCCTCCTCTCACCCCGGCTGACGTGGCTGGCCGGCCACCGCAGAATTAGTACACTCTGAATATTTGAGTGTGCCCAGAGTCTACTGCGATTTCCTCACAGTGCATGCACAAAACGCCAGAAAAATGGCTGCAGTAACCATTTTCCGGTGTTTTGAGCTGCGCTGAGAGACCCGACGCGGGACCTCAGAGAGGTAAGTTTTTGGTAATATGGGTGCAGGGTGTGCGGTGCGAGCCCCCCCTGGACCCGGGGGCCTGTGTGCACCGCACAACCTGCACCCATTACAGATACAGTACATCCATGCAACCAACCAGCGCCTAACTGTCATTTTTCAAACACAGCCTGTGACATGGCAGTTAGGAGCTGATTGGCTTATACTTTATCTCTGTTCACTTTATCTCCATCCAAGGCTTAGTAAATAGACCCCTTAATTCCTACATATTTTAAGGTAGATGCAGCCCATTGAAAGGGAAACAATTCTGGTCAGTTTTCTGTTGCTGGAACTTGCTGCCATATGTAAAGCTAGAGCTTCAGTTTTGGTTTGATTAACCAAAAAGCCAGAAATAAAATTGTAGTTCTTCTATAAAAAACTGCTCAGGCCTCTGTATAGTGGAATATGGTAGGATTGATACTACCACCCTGGCACTCTACTCTGGTGGGCCAAGCACCCATATCTTGCAACCCAGAACAAACACTTGTCACCCTAACACCTGCCTCTTGCTACCCAAATAACTCCTAATGACCATAGCTTCCATCACTTGCTAGCCAGACCACCATTCCCCATCTTTGTTCCCACCCCAAATGTGCAGTCCAGAAATCTTCCCCATATATCCCACCCCGAGTGGGCCTAGTTCTCATCACTTACAACCCAGACAGTGGTGCAAGTAAAATCTTTTTCTTTCTGGTACCATGTGCTTATGCTGACGGCATGTTCACACAAAATGGGCATGATCACAAGTCACGAGAGGTGTGGCCATGAGAAATGGGAGCGTCTCATCCATTCGGTCACGGGCCGGCCTGTGCACCCAGTCAATCTCTTTGCCTAGCGCTGTGACTCGCTCAGGGACACAGGCTGCCACTAATGGCGGTGGTAAGGTGGTCAGGCAGTATGGCGTACCGGCTACTAATTTCTCAATCGTATGCCGTACTTGTCCATACCGCCTTACTTGCACTGTTGAACCCAGGACACACTTTGCCACCCTAGCACCCACCCATTCCATGTATCTTATGTTAATTAATCCATAAAAAGATGTTGGCATCAAATACTAATGCCAGGTATATATTGCCAGATAAAATGCCTGTCAGATCGACAGACATTTTATCTGCCAGCTGTCAGCCTGCAGATATTGCGGGCATACACTGTGAGATGTCTCACAATGTATTGGCCCCGATATCTGCACTCCACCCCCAGGGGAGGAGACACTTCCCTGTTCCTTCCATGGGAAGGAACAGAGGAAATGTCTGTCTGTCGGTCGCGGCTGGGCATACACTACAATTTTAAATTGCAGATATTGCATTGGACAGGCATGCTGGACGATCCAGCATGCCCGACGGATTGATATTTGACCCTCGGTCAGCCACGCGCACACACTACAATTATAGGGGCGATCCGCGGATATCGGGCGGATCGGCCTCATAACTGTAGAGTGTATGCTCAGCATAAGATAATAATTAACTGTTGTCATTTTGATCTGGTGAGATTTTGTACCACGTCGACATCTTTGATTGTTGACATTTGGTACCACATCCAACAGTGGAGTAGCCGGCTTTTAACATGAGGAAGAGCAAAGATGGAAAAATAGGCTCCCATGACTCAGATGCTTCAAACTTCAAATATCTACATGTAAATAACAATACAATGTAGAGAATATCTATGTGATTAATATACAATTAATAGAACATCCACGTGACTGCAATACAGTACAGGGAACATGCCAGTAACCTCCATACAGTACAGGCAGCATCAGAGTACATAGAGAATTCCAGAAACCGCCACACAATACAGAGAACATTCTAGAGACCAACTTACAATAAAGAGTGCATTTTAGAGACCACTGTACAACAAAGAGAGTATTTTAGTGACCACCATACAATAAACCTCTATACATATTGGACTTTAATATATAGCAAGTACTAAACATAAGAGGAACTGAATACCTTGTGTCAGGTGGCAGTTTAAGAGCTAGAAATTAATATGAAATGTATTGTTGGCTTTCATCCAAACATCTGCTAGCCACTTTTTTGTAGAGCTTGCCATATTATCTTAGGTATGGCAAGCATGCATACATACATACGATCAGTTTATACGCAGAAAAGTCACAGACTAAAGATACTTATACATATATGTATATACATGAATAAATGCACATTTATGCATGAAAAAATAGGGACATCATCCTATAGGTTGATCAGGGACTGACATTTCACATTTTTGAGAATACAGTGGTGGCACTTCAACGTGATTCACATTTATACACATTTCATTATTAAGTTTCTGCTGGCACCTAGAACTTTGCAATTCCAGTCCTCTCCATGCAACTAAACCCCCCTTTTCTCTCGATACCCCTGCTGCTCTATTACTAAACAAGGCTTATATGTGCTCTTCTATTCTGCTGCTTTACAGTCATCAACGCTTAGATGGCAGGGAAGCCAGGTGCTGTAATTGGATTACAGTGACTAGTCCCTACCAGTATAGTAATGTAGCAGACTCTTGGGCAGCAAGGCCCATCTCAACGGGGAGCTTCTCTGATAGACCCCCTCCTCCCCACCTCTTCCCAGGCTATACCACTGATGTTGACATTTTGTACCAAATTGACATTTTCACTGTCAATCTTTTGTACTCGTCGACCCTTTGCGTGTTTCCATATAATGGATGTTTGAAATATATAAAATTCTGCTTATCTGAATAGCGGGGATACTGTGGGCAGCCCAGTCCACTAACGGGCACCCTGCTACCTCATGGATAATTATTAAATCTTCCCATAATTCTCCCGGGGTCTCACTCCTAATAGGGGCTGAAGGGTGAGTTCTGTCGGCTGGACAGAGATCTCTGTTTTGCCCATGCTCCCTATACATGTGCAGGGACTACTATTGTCAAACACTATTACAAGCACCATTTTGAATCTTTTCCCCTGCTCTGTTGCTGCTGCATTTTTGATTACTGGAGTGGTTTTTGCTAAATCAACATATACTGGGTCAAATCGCCCCGTGCAACTATTTTATATCTTTATAGTTGAATAGTGGCCACTAATGTGAAGCAGAATACTCTCACAGACGTCGTCCTGCCTATCTCTGAAGTGGGAAGCTCCCTGTTGGGTTTAATATCTTCGCTACTGCTGTTGCACTGTTGAACACTGATTGTTGGAATAATT
The DNA here is from genome assembly GCA_031769625.1 of Taudactylus pleione. Classification (NCBI taxonomy): domain Eukaryota; kingdom Metazoa; phylum Chordata; class Amphibia; order Anura; family Myobatrachidae; genus Taudactylus; species Taudactylus pleione. The sequence continues at coordinate 8,933,548 of JAUIMM010000340.1, read as the reverse complement.
ATTTCTAATCAGAAATCAATGAGAAGACTCCGTATTCTGCTGTTTCACTTATTTACCCCTGGAACATAGGACACTGGTGTTCTTGACCTATATCTGACCCCGGATGTCATAAGGGCCGTGGAAACGGTGGACGTTCTAGATATAGACTCATGCTGTTCCTGGTGTAATATGTGATCCTCTGCTCCCCCCGCTTTTAAGCTACAAGCATACTCATTAATTTTCTCTATGTATCCACACATTGCTATATTATCCTTGTTTAACACGATACTATGAGCAGATCAGGAAATAGAACAAGAAAAACTGCCTCACAAGATATCTCACTACATTTCTCCCGCCATGGGTCACAGACCTCAGTTACTTCACCTGTTACCTCTATATCTCAACCGATGATGGATCCCATGTCAGCCCCCTCGACAAAAGAGGACATACAATCCCTTCAATCCATGATATTGGACCTTAAAACCTCATTCACGAGTGCTCTTCAAACGGCTATTGGTGAATTGAAATCTGACATCGCCGATCTGGATTCTCGTACCTCCTTGTTGGAATCACAAGCAGACACCCATAGGAATTTCCAAGAAAAAACAGACAACAACATGGATTGCCTACATAGCGAACTGGAGTTTCTCCGAGAGAAGACGGAGGATCTTGAAAATTGCGAGAGACGGAACAACCTCCGAATCCGTAATATCCCGAAGGTCATTACAGCTTCCGACTTGGAATCCTATCTCAAGAGACTATTTATTTCAATAGCTCCTTCACTGACCGCTGAGTCCATTCAGATAGAGCGAGCGCATCGAGCATTGCGACCCAAACCCAAAGATTCTGACCCTCCTAGGCATGTTATTCTTAAATTGCTGTCATTCCAGATCAAGAACAACATCACCATGGCCAGCAGAAACACTACCTCATTTTTGTTCGAAGTATCCCATATTCAAATATTTCAAGACTTGGCTCCGGCCACCTTAGCTAAACGCCGCGACCTCCGGGCAGTCACAGCTACACTCCGGGATCATGGCTATAAATACAGATGGGGATTCCCCTTTTGTCTCTCAGTGAACATTGAGGGCCGCCTTCATTCTGTTCGCTTGGTGGAAGAGGGGAATCAACTGCTTAGAAAGCTGAACCTGACACCTACTCCTGATCCAGTTCTTGGTCGCTCTGGAGCATCATCGCCGACTTGACCTACTTCCGATCTGTGATTGAGTGTCTTTTGTCGCCCTTTATAATTCTAAAATTAATATTCTGTTTCCTACAAGCTATCTTTTAATTGAATCAATGTCTTTACTGAAAACTAGAAGTTTACGAAATGTTTGGTATATCGTTATCTTTTATTGCTGTGGCCCCGCCTAACATACAGGCAAAGATTTTCTCTTCAAGAGTTCAATCTAGTCCTAATAGTATTGAGGTTTTATTTTATCTTGATTTATTGTGTACTGGAATATATTCATAATATTATCTGTGAATGCCGCGCTAGCATCTATACATGTACACTATCGATAATGATACTAAGGTTACTAGTGTTGCCTCTTTGCCCGTTAATACAATGTCTTGCGATTATAATGTCTATTGTGGCCCTATCATAGGACCTATGATCTTTTCTTTTTCTTCTTTTTCTCTTCTCGTTATCTTGTTCATAATGTTATCTGCTGTTCAGTATTAATCAATAATTATTATATGTAGCTCCTTGGGGGGAGTGGTGGTAATTTCACCTGTCACTCCACCCCCCTATCTAGGGATTATGATTAAATATACTAATTGGGCTTCTTAGTAGGCCTATTATTAATTATACTATTCAATCCCACCTGTGAGCTCCCATTCCTGTGGAGCTCTACTTTTGTGGCCAACTATCCAATTCTGTAGGATATTTTCGGCCGCTTATTTAGTCTTCATTTTTATTTTATTTTCTTGTTACCCCTTTATTTTTTTCCCTTTTCTCCTTTCTAGCGGACCCCGGAGTTTTGTTTTTTATTTGGCAATTATTTAAGTTGTTATTTGAAACCTTGTCGCGATGCCTTTAATAAGTTTATCCATTAAAACAAAGGGTCTTAATACACCCCAAAAGCGCTCACATCTTCACAAGACCCTTCGTAAATTGAAAGGAGATATTATTTTCTTACAAGAGACCCACTTGAAAAATAACTCACACCCATCACTATCCTCCAAAACTTTCCCAATGGTATGGTATTCCAACCATGCCTCCAAACGTAATGGCATGGCAATCTTGCTCAGAAAGTCCCTCCCTTTTCAATTTCTCGATTCCAGATGTGACTCTGAGGGCAGATATATTATGATACGAGGTAAGCTTGGACATGAGGAGATTACATTAGCTAACATATATGCCCCTAACACTGGCCAAACCAGATTCTTTCGTAAATTTTTTCATGATCTCAGTATTTATCGTTAAGGTAAAACACTGGTAGGGGGAGATTTTAACATGACTCTCGCTCCTCACATGGACAAATCAGGCTCCCCCCCTCATAGAGACATATCAACCCCATCCTTAGCATTACAAAAAAATATAGCAGAAAATGGGCTTTTTGATGTATGGCGTTTTCTTAACCCCACCACCCGAGATTACACCTTTTACTCCATACCCCATGATGTATACTCCCATATTGATTTATTTCTTTGTTGTGCCTCACTCTCACAGACTGCAATTCACTCCAAGATAATTCCTAACACTTGGTCAGACCATTCAGTTTTGTCAGTAACATTTGACCTCTTAGAATCTAAGAATGGTAGGTCACCATGGAGACTCAACGAGACTTTACTAAAAATCCCCCAATTTCAAGAACAGATAAAATCTAAAATTCAGGATTACTTCGTTCTTAATATACAGGGAGAGTGTACTATGTCGACGGTATGAGAGGCTCATAAAGCAGTCATACGGGGATCGATTATTCAATATGCATCTCGTAGAAAAAGAGAACAGGGACAACAGATAGCTCACCTGACCAACTCCATTGCAGATCTTGACAGAGAACATAAGCTAACTCACTCCAAGACCACTCTTACCCAACTTTCTAAAGCAAGAGCTGAATTGCAATCTCTCCAAGCTGAAGAGGTCAAACGATCTCTGTGCTGGGCTAATCAAAATTTCTATGACAAAAGCAACAAGGCTCATACCTTATTGGCTAATAAACTCCGCAATAAAAAAGCTGCCCAGGCCATCTACTCAATTAAAGACCCCACTGGTTGTTTAACCTATGACCCTAAATGTATCAACAAGGTTTTCTTGGATTACTATCGAGCTCTATATAATTTAAAACCACCTGTTGATCCATCCTCTCATGCCACTGAGTCCAAATTGTATCTAGATTCCTGTGCCCTCCCCCAAATTGATACATCTGCTCGTCAGCTGTTAAATAATGACATCTCAATTGAGGAACTTGAAGCGGCATTAAAAACCCAGAAACCATCTAAGGCCCCAGGCCCAGACGGATATTCAGTGGCCTACTACAAAACATTTGCCCCTCAGCTGTTACCATATATGGTTAAACTATTTAATGGAGTCATGAACAGAACCCCGTTCCACACTGATTCTTTGGCTTCTCGTATTATAGTTATCCCCAAGCCCAGTAAAGACCCTTCCCTTTGTACCAATTATAGGCCCATCTCTTTAATAAACACTGATCTTAAATTATTTGCCAAGGTACTTGCTAGTAGATTAAATTCTGTATTAACGTCTTTAATCGACTCTGATCAAGTAGGCTTTATGCTGGGACATCAGGCCTCAGATAATACAAGACGCACTATCAATTTGATCCATCATATTAATGCCTCCAAAACACCTTCTATAGTCCTAGCACTCAACGCTGAGAAGGCGTTTGATTGCATTTCATGGCCCTTCTTATTCTCTACTCTCTCCTCATTTGGATTCAGGGGCCATTTTATCACGGCTATTAAAGCCCTCTATTCCTGTCCCTCTTCTATGGTTTTGACGAATGGAATCTGTTGCCCCCGATTCACCCTCAACAACGGCACACGACAAGGCTGCCCATTATCACCCCTTATATTTGCCCTATGCATCGAACCACTAGCAGCCCGTATTCGAGCTAATACAGGGCATCACAGTTGGTCAAAACCATTACAAAATATCCCTTTTTGCAGATGATGTTCTCCTGACTCTTTCCAATCCGTTAATATCCCTTCCTAACCTTCAAAAGGAGCTCTCCATTTACGGTTCCTTTTCGGGGTACAAAATTAATCATTCTAAATCGGAAGCTTTTGCATTATATGTCTCTCCACAAATGCAGGCCACATTAACCTCTTCGTTTCCTTTTCATTGGAGCCATCCGCTATAAAATATCTTGGGGTATTCATCACTAAAAACTACTCTTCTCTGTATCAGGCTAATTTTGTCCCTCTGATTAACAGTTTGACAGAGGAACGTCAGAACTGGGACCGGATGTATATCTTGTGGTTTGGTAGAATAAACGCTCTCAAAATGAACCTTCTCCCCCGTTTATTATATCTTTTCCAGACTCTTCCAATTTCGGTACCCCGCGCAACCCTCATCTCTTTACAAAAACACTGTAACAGATTTGTATGGGCGGGTAGTAGACCCCGTCTCAGGAGATCAATTCTAAGCAAAAGTACAATCACGGGGGGCTTGGGACTCCCTATTCTACAGTCTTACTATGAGGCATGTCATCTTAATCACATCCTGTCATGGCATTCTGACCCAGGAGTTAAAAAGTGGGTTGATATTGAGAATTCCTTGACTCAATGTGGTGCGCTTAATACTTTGGTTTGGCTTCCTAAAAATTGTAGGCCGGCGTCAGTGTACTCAATCCCTACTATCAAATTTTCTCTCCAGCTATGGAACAAAGGCCCTCATTCAGAGCCGTACGCTCTGAGCAGAGCGCACGCTCTGCATGAGGGCCGGGCTCCACATTCGGGAACGCCTCCGTTTGGCCAGCCACCCCCCTGGCCAACTACCAAACAGGGCGAGCTGTCAATCACCATCGACAGCTCGCCCCCTTTGATGCGATACCCGGAGCAACGGAGCACCCGTCACTAGTCGGGTCTTGCGCATGCGCATGACGGAGCCGGCTCCGTTGTGCACATGCCCAGTGGGCAAACACCGACCCGGTTGCGAGCGCTCAGTGCTTGCGACCAGGTCTGAATCAGGCCCTGAGTTCCAAAGGAAGGGGCAGAACAGGATTGGGGTGGATTGGAGGTAACAATCTGAGGAAAAGCAGTGGGAGCATTAGGGATTGTAGACTGAAGTGCGGTTGGAGATGAAGGAGGGGCAGTGATAGAGTGCTTTTTAAGTGAGGGTCAAGAGCTTGAACTGGATTTTGAGGAGAATGGGAAGTCAGTGAAGCCAGTTGCAGAACAGGGATGCCAACATGGAGGAATTAGAAATAAAAAAATTATATGAGCAGCCAGAGCCAGAACTAGACTTTTTGGTGCCCTGTGCCAGAGAGAGCATTGGCACAACCCTCCCCATTTTTTAAATAGGGACATAAGATCACCTGAAAAAGGGCCATGGCCTCATGTGGAAGGGCCAGGGAATAGATAGGTGAGGCCAGGAGATGCTGAGGATAAAAGAAAAGGAAGCTACAAGTGAGAATGATAGTAAACAGGAACAAACAGCACCCCCTGCCCTGCAGTGCCCTGTGCCATGGCACAGGTCGCACCACCCTCGTTACGGCCCTGTGGGTAGCTGCCTTCATGATAGACTGAAGTGGGAAAAGGTGAGTAAGGGGGGGGAGCAGAGAGGAGAAGGTTATAGTAGCCAAGTTGGAAAATGATAAGTGAGTGTATAAGGGTTTTGGTGACATCAGTGGTGAGAAAGGGCTTTAACTTAGAGACGTTTTGAAGATGGAAATGGCAAGGATGAGATATAGATTAAATGTGCAGGGTGAAGGATAGGGAGGAGTCAAGGATGAGACCAAGCAGCAGACTTGAGGAATGGCAGGAGGGAGATGTCCACAGAAACAGAAGGGGGGATGAGACTCTGGAAGGGGGCATACCATGAGTTCTGTTTTGGACATGTCTAATTTTAGAAAATACTGGTGAGACATTTAGGGTGAGATGGCAGGGGGAAAGGAAAGACCAGACTGAGGACTGAGGGAGAGCGATCCAAGACTGAATAAGCTGATGAGTTTTCCAAGAGGGGACATGTAATGAGAAGATAAAGGAAAGGGAGTGGTGGTGGGGTTTAGAGTAGTAGGAGTTGAGCCAATAGATAACTGATTCATGGAGACAATTGAATAGAGAGTATGAAGTAGAAGTGGATGATCATCCATGGCAAAAGCAGCAGATAGTTTGAGAAGGATGAGAATAGTGAATTGACAGTTGGTTTTGACAGTGAAAAGGTCAATGGTAGCTTTAAGGTGCCCACACACATACCGACTTGCTCCCAATCAGCCAATGTACACGATTTCCCCTGAACTCTCCCTGAACTCTCCCCAGGCAGTCGTGGTCACGATTTGGAGTTAAAAATGTCCAATCTGACTTAAGATCTATCTTGCAGCCAGTGCATTGTATCCCAGATTGGCTAATCTGCCCTACAGCATGGCAGATCTGAAGATGCGATGTACGACGAGTGGGGACGCGCATCGGCATCGTGATCAAGTGTAAAAACTCACGATTTGGCCATTTTTTACATGATCTGTCGTCATGATTCGTCGAAATCGCCCAAATTGGATGAAAAGTCGGTATGTGTGTGGGCACCTTTAGTGATGGTCGTTTTCTGAAAGAGTGGAGAAGACAGAAGTCAGATTTAAGAGGGTTAAGAAATGAGTCATGAGAAGGGAGGAATAAAGTAAGTTATTAACAGAAGTGGCCCAGTTATCATTATAAAATTATCAACTTTTCCAGTAAGGCATATGTAGAGACACATGCACATGCACATTGACTCCTAATGAACAAGTCATAAATGCAGTTGCTAATTTGACCACAGTTTTTGAACTTATCGATGAGCAATTGAAAAGTGTGATCTAATTGTTAAGAAAAAATATCTTTGTGAATATCTTTGTGAATCTCTTCATACTTATTATATTCGCCAGTTGCATCATTAATGATGTTAATGTCTTAGATGCATGAGTAGAGGCCCTTGAGAGCAATTATCGTGACAGTAATTTTCAAAAAGATTGTTAAAGAAACCTACACATCAAATCAAGCATGCTTGAGTATTGAACAACTAATTAAAATGACTGAACCGTTTATTTAACTCTTACTAAACTGTGTTTAATTCTTCAGATTTAAATATACTAGTCAATTAAGCATAAAGAAATTATTCCAAACTCATAAAAAAAATTAGTGTACTGTACTTAATAATATGGAGCAGAGCTTGAGCGGAGTATACAAGTCATCAGCCGGTCACTGTATATGGGTAGCATGCAGGATGCAAGCGGTACCAGAGGTAGTAACAATGGATCTAGTAGAGTCTCTCTAGAGCTAAGTAGGACACGTCCTTGTCTCACTGCGGCACTCCAAACACAGTAAGGAACAACAAGTACAGACGGTGGTATCTCCAAAAACTTTTGGCCATGGCTGTACTCATCCTTCGTTACACATTACTGTTGCATCTTCATTTCCATCTAATAACCTGTGGTATGTGGCACAGCCCAAATTTTCATAGTATGAAAGAGGCTAAGGGGCCTATTCATGATGTTAATTATAATTCTAACTCACCGCGACCACCGGAGCAATTCATCATTGCTCCGGCGCGGCGGCAGCTGATGTGAAATCAGCTGCCCCCACGAGCGGCTCCACTGCCCCTTTCGGAGCAGTGACTCTAGTGACGGCTGTGCGCATGCGCAACCTACAGGTCACGCATGCGCACAAGATCCCCGACGTCTGGCGGAAGGAGCCGGACAGGGGCGGAGGGATCCGAAAGGATCCCTTCTCGCAACTCGGACCTTCTTCCCATAGGGAAGCGCGGGTAGCTATCCACAAGCGGGGGTATTCGCCATCTGAATATGGCGAATGCTCCCACAGTCAAGCTCCAAAAATACAATATTTTCGGAGCTTGATGAATTCTGTCCACATACAAGTATATGGGGACAGCGGGGCCATTCCGCAAACAGAATATCTCCTGCTTTACCTTCTTAATGAATGGCCCGAATACTTAATTTTCACAATTGCGGGTGAAAATGTGCTTTTTCACCTGCTTTTGTGAAAATTAAGTGATGATGAATAGGCCCCTAAATCTTATCATTTATAAATGGAGCTAGGTTATGGTTTGGCACATAGAGGGCATGACCTGGGACATGGGCTGAGCTAGGCATCGCATCATCACTATTATATCGCTATTATATATATACCGAGACTTTGGTCCGGTGTGACTACTTAGTGCAGGCACAGATGTGTGTCCAGTGATGGGAGACGGACTGGTTTACTATCCGGAAGTATCGGAACGGATCCCCGGGACTTATTAACCATACCTGCTGTTACTTTCTTTGATGTAAGTGAGCTACACGTTTTGTAGTAAAACTTTGTACATATACTCACTCACCAGTGCGCCCTTCTGTTTTTTTCTCTTTTTTTTCTCATATATATATATATATATATATATATATATATATATATATATATATATATAACACCCAGTCACTAAGCAAGCAAATCGCCTGCAGAGTAAACAAAAAAAACAGCACTCACGTTTAGATGAATCCACAGGTTTATTCACAAGGCATGTAAACAGACATACCACATAGCTATCAGCGGCCCAACGATCGTTTCAACTGTACTTCAGTTTTCCTCACGATCGTTGGGCCGCTGATAGCTCAGGTGATTTGAGGCTCCTGAGACTCTCAAATTTACGAAGAAGTGAGTTTAGCTGAGAGTGAGATGTCCGATGGTTAAGCAGAACGAGATTTCTTCCCAGAGTAGCAGGTTTTGCAGAAGATTACTCATCCGAGATTGCAGTGTCTTTCTCTCTGCAAAACCCCCTAAAGCTTAACCAGCCCCGAACTTGCCAGCCAGTCCTGGTTTCTAAAATTACGGGGAACAAAATGTGTAGGGTTCCACCGTAATTTAGAAACCAACACCAGGCTGCAGGGCCAGTCCTGGTTTTAAATATAGGGGGGAAAAATGCGTAGGGTACCCCCTATATTTAAAACCAGCACCAGACCCAAAATGACCATGCTGACCCTATTACCGGGGCTCTGTGGCCAAAGCATTATTAGCCCAAGCCAATTAGGCCCAAGCCGGGGATCTCAGGGGTGGTGGGTACCCCCTCAAAAAGGGGTCCCCCCTCTCCCTTAACCCCAGGCTTGTACTGAAGCCCGGGGCTCTTCCCCGCACCCCTTGAGCATTGTGTATGGGGGGTAATAATGTAAAGAATAGAATGAAACTATTGTACTTTACAGTGGGACTACAGGTGCCAGCATGCCTTAACTATTTATTTTACAGTGGGGGTACAGGTGCCGCACATCTGCTGGCACTTGTAGTACCACAAGTGCTAAAGGGCAGGCATACTGGCACCTGTAGTCCCACTGTAAAATACAATAGTTTACTTATATTTCCCACTTTATTACCCCTGTATCCAATGCACCAGGGGTGCGGGTGAAGAGCCCCAGGCTTCAGTCCAAGCCTGGGGTTAAGGGAGGGGGGACCCCTTTTTTCAGGGGTCCCCACCTCCCCTGAGGTCCCCGGCTTGGCCTGAGTGGCTTGGACTGATAATGCTTTGGCCACGGAGCCCTGGTAATAGGGTCTCCGGGCTGTGGCATTACAGCCCGGCCGTTTTGGGTCCGGTGCTGGTTTTAAATATAGGGGGTTATAGGGGTACCCTACGCATTTTTTCACCCCTATATTTTAAACCAGGACTGGCCCTGCAGCCTGGTGTTGGTTTCTAATATACGGTGGAACCCTACACATTTTGTTCCCTGTAATTTTAGAAACCAGGACTGGCTGGCAAGTCCGGGGCTGGTTAAGCTTTAGGGGGGAGACCCCATGTCATTTTTTCTTAAAACTTTTAACCTTTTTTTTCTATTTACAGGCAGAAACATACATGGATCACAGTGATCTGTGTATGTTTCTGGCAAACTCGCAGATCACAGGCAGGTGAATTTTTTTCATGAGTTTTTACAGGAGAGTTCTCCCTTCTCATGAGAGTTTAGAAACTCTCTGCTTGGTAAATTCCCAAATCTTATCTTCACTAGTGAAAAGGTTCTCGAGTTTTGCCGATGGTGAATTGAAGAGAGTTTGCTAACTCTCCAGTATTTTCCCGTACCAAAGGAAATCTCTCTGCCAAGTTTTACATTAGTAAATTTGCGAGTGGGAAAAAATGCCCAAACTCTTCCAGACTCTCACTAAAGTAAATTAACTCCTAAATCTTATTTCTTATTAGCTATACTAAAAAAATACATACACTGTATTATATTGTAAAAGCAGGATTCTACACTGCCGTTACATTTTAAACTCATTACATCCACACTTGTTATATAAACTGTACAGTTCCATAAAACATGATTATATTCCATAGTAAGTTGATAAGTTTTTATAAACCCACTAGTCCAATAAAATTGTTGGAGTGACATCAGATATCTCTAGAGATGGTTCTAGTCATCAGCGTTTCACCTATAATAAAAGATTAAGTGCTTGATTCTGAGACGGATGCAATGTCGATGCCGGACGCAGTTGAGGGCTTATTCTTCTGCGCATGTCTCTAAGTCGCACTGTGCATATGTCCAGACTCTGTGCACACAAAGTCGCACTTGCAATTGAGATGCACAATCTCAGAAATGTCCTGGACAGTGACTGGGAGGTGAGAGGGAGGTCGCTATGTGAACGTACAGAGATGATTCATATTACAGGTGTGTTATGGGAGTGTTGCGGGCATGTCGCTGAAATTTACTCTGACAATCTGCATCTACCATGGGAGTGGTGCAAGTTGTAATAGCATGACCGATGGTTACATCTAAAGATGTACTAAGTGATATTTGAGCGTCAAAATATTCTTAGAGTGGGCCTTTCAGTCCTAGCACATTCAGACGCACGCTTGTACATCAGGGAAGGGCTTGTAGTGGTATTTGCAAAAGCTATACCTGCAAAAAAATGCTGACACAGATGTTGCACAATTCAGAATCAGGTCCTAAATATTTATATGAATATAAAAGGTAAAAAGTTGATGGGTACTCAGAACCCCCCCTGAGTGTACCACTGAAGATAAAATGTTAATATAGGGATTGATGTACTTGCATAGATGTGTACAATTCTGCATACCAGTAAATGCCGGCATTAGGGGCCTGATTTAGACCCGGTCGCAAGCGCTGTGCGCTCGCAACCGGGTCGATGGTAGGCCAGTGCGCATGCACTCCGTCGCTCCGGGTCTTGTACCAAAGGGGGCGTGCTGTCGATGTTGAGTGACAGCATGCCCCCTTTGGTGGGCAGGCTGGGGGCGTGGCTGCCCAGACGGAGGCGTTCCCATGGGAACGCCTACCGTCTGGGGCCGGCTCCACTGACATCACAAGTGATGTCAGTGGGAGAGCTTTCAGCTCTGTTAGAGCTGAAAGCTCTCTGGGGCTTGCGGCAACGAGACCCTACCACAAGGGTCTCGTCGTAAGCCCGATGGTCGCGATGGTCTTGACCATCGCGACCATCATCATGGCCGCTTGCTATAGCTGTGGGTGGTCACTCACAGCTATGCAAGTGGCCAGGAGGCCGTTCTGAAAAAAAAAAATGCCCGGCCCTGATTCAGAGCGAGCGCTCTGTTAGAGCGTTCGGCTCTGAATCAGGCCCTAGGTTCTGAATGGTTGTTATACTTAAGCTAATGGACACCAGTGCTTTGTGCGTTCACATATTAAACTGTAGGTACTTGGTGCATGTAGAAGATGGGCCTGATTCAGAGGTGGACACAGTGGCGATGTCGCATGCAAGCAGCCAAAGTTTTATGTCTGTGCAGGTGCTAATGGACCTTAAGGTAGGGTCTCGTCAACCTTAAACCCCAGGGAGCTTCCTGCTCTGTTTGAGCAGGAAGCTCCCCACTGACATCACTGATGATGTCAGTGGGGCCGCCCCCAAACAGCAAGCGTTCCAACAGGAACGCCTCCGTTTCGCCGGGCACGCCCCCGGCCCGCCCAGCAGACGGAGCGAGCTGTCACTCAACATCGACATCTCGCCCCGTCTGCTACGAGACCCCTAACAACGGATCACCCATCGTTAGCCGGGTCTCGGGCATGTGCACGACGGAGCCGGCTCCGTCATGCGCATGCGCACTGGAGCAACATCGACCCGGTTGCGAGCTCGTAGAGCTAACGACCGGGTCTGAATAAGCTCCTGAATGTGTTGCCTTTGTATGGGCCTTATATTACAGCTAGTTTAACTTCACAGAATCAGCATGTCACAATGATATGCATGTAATATAAAAGTTAGGGGGTGATTCTTGGTCGCGCACTGCTACAACCGCTTTAGCGTCTTTTGCTCTTGTCACGTTTGTGACTTTATGCTAATACTAGTAAGAGCCCTTCCCCTGGTGTACAAGTGCGTGTCTGAAAGAATGTGCAATGACTGGGACGCCCACTTTGTGCATCTTTAGATACTAACATTGAATGCACCATTGAAACTTGTACCAGCCTCCAATCTAAGTGATTAAGCTTCTGAGCTCGCAACCAGTTGTGCGACATGCCAGGGATACTCCCATAATGCTCTGAGAAGACAGTGCATCTCCATGCATCTGAATAGCCATCTCCCAGTTACAGGCAATGAAAATCCCAATACATTATGACTACTACTGCACATCTGTACATACACACCGTGGGACGCATGCACTGTGCAACTTTTTAGCTACTTAGACTGTGACACATGTGCATTTGAAAATGATCGACCATTTACGCAAATATCAGCATTGCACCCGACTCAGAATCAGGCCCTTAGTGTTTTCAGATTAGACTCCAACTGTAGAGACAACAATATGGCAACAAGCAGTGAGAAACCACAATGCAAACACTACAGTAAATGATGATGTGTTGCTCACCTGTTCAGAGACAGCAGTGATGTGAAACTCATGATCAGGCAATTTGTGTCTGATACACTGGCAGGCAATAAGGATAATATAAATCCAATAAACAAGTGGTTCCCAAACTGGGCACTTGCAGGGGTGCCATGGGTTGGCAGTCCAGGACCAGATCAAATTATTTATGGTCAGTGTGATAGACAAATCCAGTGCAGGTGGCTGCCAATCATAAAATATGTGAATAAACAGAAGCACAAACCTGCCCACCACATAACTGAACCTGAGGATGGCAGGTAATCACAATTAAATAATTTTTGCTGGATTTCTCAAAAATAATCTTTTGGCCTAGTGGTGCCATGAAATGTTGATGCTCTAGGACACTGTGATTCAAGAAAGTTTTAGAACTGCTGCAAAAAAACAGTACAAAGGGCCTGATTCCGCAGTGATCGCTAATATCAGAACGCAGCTGCGAAACATATACGCTCATGCCTGCCAAAGCACAGCCGGCATACAGACGCCCACTGCTGCCTTCAGTCACGCAGAATTTACACCAGGTCTGATCTGCCGCAGACACTGCAAGTCTCTTCGCACGCAGGCTCTCATGCTGCGTATGCAATCGCAGTGGCTAATTTATGCACACCCAAGCAATGGTGTTCAAACGGACAGACACACCTGCATTTTACTGACCATTGCTCCGTATACTTTCCTACTCTCCCGGAACTCGTGGGAGGCTTACGATTTTTTTTGTAGCCCCCCGCAGCCCCAGAAGAATAGGCACTTCTAGTGAAGTGGGCAGAATGGGGAGAATCTTACCGTGGTTCTGCCAGTAGGGGGCTTAATGACACGAGTTTATGCTAATTGTGTTATTTAGTCCCGCCCCTATTCAAATATCTGTGATTCCCCGCATTTCGTCGTGAGGGGGTGGTGCCTAATGACGCGATAGTCCGGCCCCATCACTGAACTTCAGATGTCGGTAAGTATGCTCCCCCATCACCACCCCCAAATGCTCACAGCCTGTCACTCACTCTGAGATGGAGTTCTCTGTGCGTGCGTAATTGCAATGCGATCGCAGCGCACGTTCAATGCGGCTTATGTGCATGCGCAATGGCTTGTGCTGAATCAGGCCCAAAGTTCAGTACACTGCTGGTCAGATTCAAAGCCAGAGCATAATGCAAAAAGCAAGTCCAGGTAAACAGAGTCGGGTTGGTACACAGATAATTGACAAATCAAAGTTCAGAGGACACAGATGGATCAGTACACAGGTAATCTGAAGTTTAAAGCAGCATTGTCAGACATCATGGGATATCAGCAAGAACTTACTGCAGGGATGGGGAACCTCCTACCCGGGGGCCATATAAGGCCCCCGGAATCATTTGGTCTGGCCCTCAGAGCTTTTTTCTGCTAGACTCATCTGGCTAGCAGGTTGCCTAGAATAGCACCCTGCAGCTAGAATCTATGCAGCAGTGCCCCATGGAGCATCCTTAGGTCGTTTCAGATGGTTATCCTGATGCCCTTACAGCTCCCTGAAGATGCTCCGGGCATTGCTGTAATCACTGGCGATTGTGGCCCCGCGGTAGTGTTATGTCACACAGAGGGACCGTGGCCTGCACCGGGCCCGCGAATAATGTTATATATATCAAAATGGCCATCGGTAGAAAAAAGGTTCCACACCCCTGACTTACTGGGTCAGAAAAAGGGGCATATTTATTATGGGTACCGCACACCCTGCACCCATAAAACTTACCTCTCCGGAGTCCCACGTCGGCTCCGGTATCTACACCTGTAAAAACGACTGGAAAATGGCCGCCACGGCCATTTTCCCATCGTTTGCACGTGCGCAATACAGGGAGAATGGCCGCCGCGGCCATTTTCCCGGTGACCTGTGTATGCGCTATAGATCCTGGGCACACTATAGTGCCTAGAGTCTATAAGTGCGGCACTGACCACGCACTGCTCAGTGTGCAGCCGGCCGCCGGATGGAGAGGAGGGGGCCCATGTCGGAGACTGCACACGGGCCCCCTCCTCTATAGAAACGCCCCTGGTCAGACAGTGCTGTCTCATGGAGCTTAAGTTCGCTAACTCCCCCTCTTCTCTGACTGGCCCGCCGCAGCAGCGTGCCTTCAGGGGGGTATAACTGGCACTAATGTACTCGGCTGACAATCAGAGGGGAACCTGCAGTGTGCCGATGGTTTCGTCTGTGAACTGCTTCTTATTCACAGCCAGATGTCTATCTGTAAGTAAGAAGCAGTTTGCTGTAATTTGAATCATCAGCCTTCAGTTACCTTTATTTATGAAAACACACATTTCTCAGTTTTGTCAGACAGTACCTGGGACTTGAAGGCTGGTAATTTTAACTAAAGCTGGTCGGCTTGGTTTTGGCTCAGATATTCCTGCCATCTCAGAAAGAGGCAAAACATTAGCTTTCATGGACATCTCGTCACAGACGTAAGTTTGCCTCATTCTGAGATACAAACTTGCGGAAAGATCCGAGCCAATCCAGAACCGCTCATCTCTAGTTCTAACTTTATGAAGCTAGATGTAATGGTCACTTTAAAACCATTGCAGCTATGCAGCTCTAAGCAGTGTGCAGCTACACATTCGATACCCTGCAACCACACACTACATACATCTGCTTAAAGAAGTTGCAATTTTTTTTCCTGATAGTTACAAGTAGCTGAGCTCCCATCAGTTTTTCACTCGCATGCCACCTTCTACTTACCTGATTCCCCATTGCTTTTCAGGTATATCATGTCACATGATGGTGAGACTAAGGGCCTTATTCAGCAGTGCACGCATCCCCAATGGTCGGGAATCTGCGCAGGCACCTGACCCGTACTGCGCATGTGCAGTGCGGGTACGTGATCGCACACAGAGGGGCAGCAGACTGTCAGTGATTAACACAGTTTGCTGCCGTTTGTGGGCGGGAGGGGGCGGCGACGGCTTGGATTAACCAAAACGGAGGTGTGTCTCCGCCATTGGGGGCGAGGGAAGAGGCCAGGATCTTCATCGGCTGACAGAGATTTCCTGGCCTCTTTCTTGTATCGGCGTCGGCTGGCTTGCGAGACCCCATGGGTCACTTACGCCTCCTGCTGCATTGCTATAATTGCAAGGAGTGAATTACAAAGCTGCTTGCGTGCAGCTATGCAATTCCGTCCTGTGCAGAATCAGGCCTTACAGTAAGTTAGAGCATAAGGAAGGGCCACTCCCGCAGAAAGATTTACATGCCTGAGAGGAAGAGAAAGTGTGTGTGTGTGTGTGTGTGTGTCTGTTAGTCTGTTTGTCCTTTATGCACAGCCTGAATTTTGTACAGATTTGGCATGGTGGTGTAGTTTGACCAGGATTAGGTTTTTGCCTGTTTGAACTTTGTCAGGGCCACACACTGTCACACAATCACATAAAATTTGGTTAAGGCCCCCACACACGTTGTGATTTTTTACACAATTTGGCCATTTTCGATCGATTGGAATGACCAATCGTGTAAAAAGTGCAGAGTGTAGGGATGATTACGGCGCCGATATGCGCTCCCGCTGCTCCTGGTCACTAATCAATTGAACCTGCAGTAAGATATCGACCTAGCTCTCACGATTTGGCACACATCGTTTCGGGTGTGTGCACGATGAACGATGCAATGGACGATGGACGATTTGTCGTCACTGATCCTGGCCACTCCCCTTCACTATTTTTAAATGTTCCAGGTGCATCGTGAGGTTGTTTGCTGCCAAGCGATATACCATTAAATACCATTAAATTTACAATCGTTAACGAACCATCTATATCGTTTGGTCGTTTGTACAATCGCTCCACGTGTACGCACAAAATGGTTTGTTCAGGATTTTAGGGGAATCGCAAACGGCATCAGATTGTTCACAAATCGCATCGTGTTTGGGGGCCTTTACTCTTAAATGACACAGGTTCTGGGATTGAGGGGCTTGCTTCATACACACACTGTCACACTCTGGTAGGCTCATGAGCAGCTCTGCACTCGATACATTCAGACTGTGACAGACAGCATAATTACATACCTCCCAACATGACCCTCTCCAGGAGGGACACAATGCTCTGGTCCTGGACTTCCCTGGTAAGTAATGATTGGTGGAGGCTCCAGAGGTGGGGCTGCAGCACAGTCCAAAATTAGGTGAGTCACACCAACTGCCAGTGAGTCCCAGCCAGTGATGTTTGGCAATGTGTGAAATGACAGTTGGTGTGTGATTTTTGAACTGCGCTGCAGCCCCAACTCTTACCAGGGAAGTCCAGGACCAGAGCATTGTGTCCCTCCTGGAGAGGGTCATGTTGGGAGGTATGCAATCAATCCACAATCTTTCATCCTGGCAAAGCTTAGCACAGTGGTTCACAAACCTTTTAGAATCACGGCACCATAGTGCATCAGCAGTGTTTTCACGGCACCCCTAAGGCAAAAGTTTGTTATTGAGAAATTCAGAAAAAATCTAGTAAAATAGTAAAGTGAAGTAAATTGTGCTTACCGGTCATCCTTAGGCTCATTTATGAGGTGGTGGACAGGTTTGTGCTTCTGTTTGTCCACATATTTACATTACATTGACCATAAAGAATTTGATTCGTTGCTGGACCACTAACGTGAAGCACCCCAGTAAGTATCCCAGGGCACCCCAGGGTGCCGCGCCACACAGTTTGGGAACCATTGGCTTAGCATATGGACATTATACAGCAGGGGGGAATTTATCGCAGCCACACAGTGCCACTGCGGAGGGGCCCCCTTTTGTCCGGGAACGGGACTCCAGTCCCAGCATTCCGTACATGATGGCAGCCCTGCTAAATATGGTCTTCAATTTTGGTCTTCAGAGTGATTTCAGGGGGTGATTCAGCTGCGGATGCAGTGACAGAGATCACGTAGATTCCCAAATATAGGCAATCTGTGCATGTGCCTGACCCATACTGTGCACGTGCAGTACGGTTCTGCAAACAGTCCGGCAGCAAACTGTCAGTGACTGACATTCAGTTGACATTTTTAGCTGGAACCGGGCAGCGACAGCCTATTTCCCAAAATGGAGGCGTGTCACTGTGCTGTTGGCGGGGAGTGGAGAGGCCAGGATCTCAGTCAGCTGACAGAGATTTCCTGGCCTCTTTTACTCATCTTCGGCGGCCGGCTTGTGTGACCACATGGTTACTCAGCCAGGCAAAGGGATTGCAGATGATCCGATGCTGCGACCTTGAACACGGCTCAGATTAGTAATGCATGCTGGAGGCGTAACCATTACCATAATACAGCTATCACATCTGCTAACATGTTAGCAGCTGCGATAGCATATCTGTCCGCAGCTCAATCACCCCCCTCTGTTCTGCAGTGATTTCTGAAACTCAAGTGATTTTGGAAGCTATACTGATTTCTGTTCTGTAAGTCAATCTGCTCTTGATATACCCATACATGCCAACCCTCCCTGTTTTTGCGGGAGGCTCACGATTTTTCGGGTAACCCCCCCGCACCCCCGGTAGGGTAGGCACTTCTCCCGCATTCTGCCCACTTCCTAGTGAAGTGGGCAGAATGGGGAGAATTTCCACGGTGATCGAGGGTCCCCGTGTAGTGGACGGGGCTCAATTACACGATTTTCCATTAATCGCATCATTTAGCCCCGCCCCCTATTTAAATGAAGCCAACCATAGCAATTTGTCAGGAATGGGGCAGGGCTTAATGACGTGACCCATCAGGCCCCGCCCCCATCACAACCCATCCGCTTCTCCTCCCCAGGCTTCTCCAGGGGAGGAGAAGCAAAAGGTAGGCAAGGATGGATATACCCCATTCCAGACGGTGTGAGAATACGCCTGCCTGCACTGTAATTTACTCCTAATTTGCATAGTTATCCAGGTTATAGGCAAGGACAATGTAAAAAAAATTTAATCTGCAGGTGTTCTTCAGGGTCCAGACAACAACCCGGGCAATGCTGATTATCCCAGCTAGTTACTAATACTATTGTTGATTTGAAAAGTGCCACAGTGCTCCGCATCGCTGGACAGTGTGGAAAACATAAAATAGGTACATACAAGTTAGACAAAATAATTTAAACATGATAACAAAGATGTGGAGATGTTGCCCATAGCAACCAATCAGATTCTACTTATCGTTTATCTAGCACCTTCTAGAAGTTAATAGCTAGAATTTGATTGGTTGTTATGGGTAACATCTCCACTTTTATAAACCCGCACTTTAGTAAATATATTCCAAAGGGTAGAGAGGGCCCTGCTCAGGAGAGGACTTTCACTCCAGTACCCCTTTACCACCAAAATCCAGGGTCTGACCCAGGATTTGGAACACTTTTCCAAGCCGGGTCAAACCCGGGATTTATCCTGTTCACACTGCGCCGCCAACCTGGAAATATCCCTTGTCGGTGCGGTTTATATTGCACCTGGTGCAGTGCCACCCATAGTAATTTTTCCTTGCTTTATACAATTTTGTAAAAAGTCAGAATAAACACTTTTACCTCTCAGTTACAAGTTATAATACCCCTCTCCCATCAATACAACACCAACACATACCATCATTTACACCTATACATACCTGTCCACATCATTTACACCTCCACATACCTATCCCACATCATTACACTTCTACATACCTGTCCCACATATTTTACACCTCCACATATCTGCCCCACATCATTACACCTCCACATACCTGTCCCACACCATTTACACCTCCACATACCTTTCCCACATCATTACACCTCCACATACCTGTCCCACATCATTTACACCTCCACATACCTGTCCCACATCATTACACCTCCACATACCTTTCCCACATCATTACACCTCCACACACCTGTCCCACATCATTTACACCTCCACGTACCTGCCCCACATCATTTACACCTCCACATTTCTGTCCTGTATTATTTACACCTCCACATACCTCTCCCCCATCATTTACACCTCCACATACCTGTCCCCCATCATTTACACCTCCACATACCTGTCCCACATCATTTACACTTCCACAGACCTGTCCCGCATCATTTACACCTCCACATACATGTTCCACATCATTTACACCTCCACATACCTGTCCCACATCATTACACCTCCACATACCTGTCCCACACCATTTACACCTCCACATACCTGTCCTGTATCATTTACACCTCCACATACCTGCCCCACATCATTTACACCTCCACATACCTGTCCCACACCATTTACACCTCCACATACCTTTCCCACATCATTACACCTCCACATACCTGTCCTGCATCATTTACACCTCCACATACATGTTCCACATCATTTACACCTCCACATACATGTTCCACATCATTTACACCTCCACACACCTGCCCAACATCATTGACACCTCCACTTACCTGTCCCACATCATTTACACCTCCACATACCTTTCCTACTTCATTACACCTCCATATACCTGTCCCACATTATTTACACCCCCAAATATAACTCTCCTGCATCATTTACACCTCCAAATACCTGTCTCCCATCATTTACACTTTCACATTTCTGTCCCACATCATTTACACCTCCACATTCCTGTCCTACATGATTTGCACCTCCACATACAGTACCTGTCCCACATCATTACACCTCCACATACCTTTCCCACATCAGAACACCTCCACATACCTGTCCCGCATCATTTACACCTCCACATTCCTGTCCTACATGATTTGCACCTCCACATACCTGTCCCACATCATTACACCTCCACATACCTGTCCCACATCATTTACACCTCCACGTACCTGCCCCACATAATTTACACCTCCTACCTGTCCCACATCATTTACACTTCCACATACCTGTCCTATATCATTTACACCTCCACATACCTGTCCCCCATCATTTACACCTCCACATACCTTTCCCCCATAAATTACACCTCCACATACATGTTCCACATCATTTACACCTCCACATACCTGTCCCACATCATTTTACCCATTATTGAGCTTTTTAGCTATATTCAGCTAAAAATTGACATGTCGTTATTGGTCCAATTATGCTATTTAAACACCTCCAAGTGCATGATTATCCATTGGGAGGGGTGTACCAACATTTTTACCTTAAAATAAATATTTTCTCTACTTGTTTTTCCTGCTCGGGGGGGTACGCACAATTTTTTTTTCATTTACAGGGATATTGGAATGTGAGTTTGGAATCGGATTGCAAATGCAATGCGTGGTGCAAATTTGCAGGACCTAACTCGATAGACACCTAGGTAATGACTGTCTGCAAAGCGCAGACAGGACAGCTAAATAAACAACTAAATAATTTGAAAATAATGAAGTTGAAACAAAAAAAGGCAAAACTAATATACAAGCAGTTTTTGAAGTGATAACAAATGAGAAAAAGTTAAGTACAAAACAATAACAACAATTTTCTTTTGAACAAAAGCTTGCACAACATAAGTTTACCTTTATTTTTAAGCTTTACTGTTTCATTCACAAAAACAGCAAAAAATACATTTGAAAGAACATGAAATAACAAAAATATTTTTAGTCTACAGTACACATTGAATTGCAGTGTGAAGGTGTAAAATAGTGTCTTGGGAGGACACATTCCTGTCACATTGTTTTCTGTAACGTGACGAGTCAGGGAAGAATGGATGTAGGGAGGCAGAGAGCACTAGCTTATTCCTTGCGGGAGAGTGTACAAGCAGCACTAGGGATGACGGAATGTAGGGAGCACCTTATTCCCTGAGTGTGTTTTCTTAGGGAAGGCTGTATGTAGGGAGCAGCAGCTTATTCCCTTACTGTGTTTCTGTAACATGACTTAGGGGAGGCTCAGAGGCTGGATGTAGGGAGCAGCAGCTTATTCCCTGTGTGTGTTTTCTGTAACATGACTTAGGGGAGGCTCAGAGGCTGGATGTAGGGAGCAGCAGCTTATTCCCTGAGTGTGTTTTCTGTAACATGACTTAGGGGAGGCTCAGAGGCTGGATGTAGGGAACAGCAGCTTATTCCATGAGTGTGTTTTCTGTAACACGACTTAGGGGAGGCTCAGAGGCTGGATGTAGGGAGCAGCAGCTTATTCCCTGAGTGTGTTTTCTGTAACATGACTTAGGGGAGGCTCAGAGGCTGGATGTAGGGAGCAGCAGCTTATTCCCTTAGTGTGTTTTCAGTCACATGACTTAGGGGAGGCTCAGAGGCTGGATGTAGGGAGCAGCAGCTTATTCCATGAGTGTGTAAACTGTAACATGACTTAGGGGAGGCTCAGAGGCTGGATGTAGGGAGCAGCAGCTTATTCCCTGTGTGTGTTTTCTGTAACATGACTTAGGGGAGGCTCAGAGGCTGGATGTAGGGAGCAGCAGCTTATTCCCTGAGTGTGTTTTCTGTAACATGACTTAAGGGAGGCTCAGAGGCTGGACGTAGGGAGCAGCAGCTTATTCCCTTAGTGTGTTTTCTGTAACATGACTTAGGGGAGGCTCAGAGGCTGGACGTAGGGAGCAGCAGCTTATTCCCTTACTGTGTTTTCTGTAATATGACTTAGGGGAGGCTCAGAGGCTGGACGTAGGGAGCAGCAGCTTATTCCCTTACTGTGTTTTCTGTAATATGACTTAGGGGAGGCTCAGAGGCTGGATGTAGGGAGCAGCAGTTTATTCCCTTAGTGTGTTTCTGTAACATGACTTAGGGGAGGCTCAGAGGCTGGATGTAGGGAGCAGTAGCTTATTCCCTGAGTGTGTTTTCTGTAACATGACTTAGGGGAGGCTCAGAGGCTGGATCTAGGGAGCAGCAGCTTATTCCCTGAGTGTGTTTTCTGTTTTCTGTAACATGACTTAGGGGAGGCTCAGAGGCTGGATGTAGGGAGCAGCAGCTTATTCCCTGAGTGTGTTTTCTGTAACATGACTTAGGGGAGGCTCAGAGGCTGGATGTAGGGAGCAGCAGCTTATTCCCTGAGTGTGTTTCTGTAACATGACTTAGGGGAGGCTCAGAGGCTGGATGTAGGGAGCAGCAGCTTATTCCCTGAGTGTGTTTTCTGTAACATGACTTAGGGGAGGCTCAGAGGCTGGACGTAGGGAGCAGCAGCTTATTCCATGAGTGTGTTTTCTGTAACATGACTTAGGGGAGGCTCAGAGGCTGGACGTAGGGAGCAGCAGCTTATTCCCTGAGTGTGTTTTCTGTAACATGACTTAGGGGAGGCTCAGAGGCTGGACGTAGGGAGCAGCAGCTTATTCCCTTACTGTGTTTTCTGTAACATGACTTAGTGGAGGCTCAGAGGCTAGATGTAGGGAGCAGCAGCTTATTCTCTTAGTGTGTTTTCTGTAACATGACTTAGTGGAGGCTCAGAGGCTGGACGTAGGGAGCAGCAGCTTATTCTCTTAGTGTGTTTTCTGTAACATGACTTAGGGGAGGCTCAGAGGCTGGATGTAGGGAGCAGCAGCTTATTTTCCTGTGTGTGTGTTTACAAGCAGCATTGACTGAGTCAGCAGATCCTGCTCTGGAGTGTGTCAGCCAATGAGCGTCTGCCCAGCCAGCCTGAGAGTTGTTGGAGCAGTGTGTGCTGCTTGCAGTAATGGGAGGCTCAGGCTGATCTTCCTGCCGCCCATGGGCTCTGTTTCTAGAGGATACCCAGCTTCCCCAGCATGCAGAGCCCCGGAGACATGCCTGGATGTGCGTGCAGCAGTGCATCATGCCCTGTGACTGGGAGCAGCATCCTACTCCTCATGGACTGAAGACCCTGCTGCTGCCCATGTCCCTTCATTTGAAGATGAAATGCTTCTCTCGCTACCTGCCTTACATCTTCAGACCGCCCAACACCATCCTGTCCTCCAGCTGCCACACAGAAGGTACGGGGCCGGGGCCACGGCAGGGTGGGCATGGGGGTGGGATAGAAAGTGGTACGGGAGGAGGAAGCCTGACTTCCCAAAGATCTCTGCTGACATTGCTGCTGGGCTGCCAGATGACAGCCATTCCTGCCAGAATCCTGTTTGTGGCATAGGCAGCCCTCTTCAGCACATCCAGCATGTGTGTTTCATACACACTATATGCACTAATTCTGCTAGATATGTTACATCCTAGGAAATACAGTGTTGCAAATTTTTATATTGGAATTAAGTTGACTTTAATGTGCCCCCTGTGCACCGTTACCAAGTTGCTTACTTTGCAGAGGATGCAGTCTGTCACTGTCTAGTCGATGCAGTTTGTACTCCTAAGCAGTTGATTTGAAAATAGACTGAAGTATTTTTATGTTTTAGTATCACTTTCAATCCTAAAATTGATGTATAAAAGGCATATTGGTATATGCAAGGGCATGATTCTACTTTTCTCTATCACTTCTCTTACTTCTGTGTCTCTGCTATAATTGTTATTTATTTACTTGTCCAGGAAAATGCATGGTAGATGTTTGCTGTATTTAGAGTGAATGTAGGAGGTTGCTGTATGTAGGAATCCAAGATAATCCTACACTTGTCCAAAGTTAAATGCCATTCATCATTAGTTTAATACAGCTTGGAATACTTGGATAAATCCTACAAAAATGCATTTTTTATTCCATGAAACTCTCTTGACTGTGATTGCTGAATACCATATGGTTTGTGTCTAAGTTAGATATCAGGCATGCTGTGAATATATATATACGTATAGAGAATCCCATGTGATGTAAAGGTTTCATAATATGTTCCTTGTTTGTTTTTTTTTAATCTGTGTTGTATGCGGATCTATTTTACATTGGCTGGAAACTTCCTTCCAAAGAAAACTGCTTGTTCTGAACAATTGTTTATAGAAGTATATACGTTCTAACCACAAGGTGATAACTTAGGTGAAAATGGAAAACAGGATGTATATTATAGAGTAACACTGTACTCGTCCATATTTGTATGACTTTCCTGGTTAAGTTGCCAACATCTTCTATGTGATTGTGGATTGGTCTGCGATCTGTAGATTTGTATGCTGCCAGCAGTGGCTCCATATACGGTACCTGAGAAACACCCACATCTATCTTCTATACAAGGTTACATCTCCTCTAGACATGGGGCCTGATTCAGAGCTGGACGCAACAGCGATTTCAGATCGAGCGATTGTTTGCCATCGTGCATTCTTATAAGCCGCACTGTGCATGTGTAGCGATCACATTGTGACTACGGACACACAGAGGAATCCATCGAAGAGTAAGTGACAGCTTGTCAGCTTTTGGGGGTGGTAACAGAGGGGTGGTCTGAGAAACACAGGCGTGTCTATATGTTTGAACGCCGTTTCATGGGCATGCATAATTTAACCACTGTGATTGCATACACAGCTCTGCGTGCCAGAAGAGCTCCAAAGGCTGTAGCAGGTTAGACATCCTGCAAGGGCAAAATGGCTGCTCGATGTATGTTGATATTACCAATATTTATGCAGGTAAGTGATATCATATGCATATGAGAAGGCAGCAATGGGCGTCCTTATGCTCGGGTTAGCATATTTTCTGAGCTGTGATGCGTACGACATCGCAGCTGCAATCTCATTAGCGTGCGTCTATGAATCAGGCCCATAGTTCATTAGTAGGAAAATAGACCTTGGGGTTGACAATCTCAATAACCAGCAAATAGCCGCTAGAGATACCTCGGGCCCAAAGCAGTGCTCAAGTCATTGGATTTTATCACCTACTTAAACATGCAATAATATTTTGCAGATACTACAGACCACTTTTCATTAACATTGTTATTAGAACACTCACTAAACAGGGTCCATGTACTAAAGGGAGTTAAGGCACCAAAATGAAAAAGACAGAGAAAATCCCTGTACACATCATTTCTCAATATTTACTAATGTGATTTTCTCTGGCCTCTGCCTGCTAGTGCTAACAGCAGGCTCCAGTATCGCACTGCCATAGACATCCATGGGAACGCTAATGGGCCTATTTATCAAAGTGTATTTGAGGTATAATCCCCGGTTTACCTCAAATATTAAGTATCCCCCATACGTATTAAGGAGGGACCGCAGCAGGTGTCTCCGATACCTGCTGTGATCTCTCCATTACCACTGGTAGCTGCCTCCCCCATAGGTTTCTATGGGGAATGTGATGCTGCCAGATTTACCAATATCCGGAATGCGATGCATTCCAGATTTTGGCCCCCCACAGCTAACGCTATCTAAAGATGACATTAGCCGCTGCAGCCTATGGGCTACACTGCGCAAAATTAGCTGGCGAAGGGATCCATCATAACCCTGCCCAGATATGGTGAATGTGTATGTGCGGTCCATGGGACTGCGCATTCACAGTACTGTCTGCACTTGCCGGCAGCTCCCTGGAGACATCGCAGGAACGGGCTCCTTTCGGAGCCCTTGTACCTGCATGTCCCAGATGATACATCCGGCCGCTATGATGGGCGTTATTGGCATGCCCTGATGACATTGCAAAAGTGATCATTGATAAATGGGCCCCTTAGTGTCCCCGCTGTTACTAAACAGTAATGTCACTTACCTTTGCCGGGCTTCTCCAGCTGCCGATATCTCATTCTCCTCAGTGTAGAAGCAAAGAGTGACCGCTGTCACTTTTGCCGGTTTCATTAAAGTTTGTTTAAAAAAAAAAAACACTACTGCAGTTCAACGGGAGAGAGGTGAGATTCCACAGTCTCTGCTCCACTGCCTGACAGCGCCACAGGGCGACTTACCGCTCACGCTCCTCACCGGGTCTATTGTTAGTACAGAGCACGGAAACTGACTCCTGCTTCGCAGGTCTAGCAGGTGAAGGAGGAGTGGCTTTAACACCACGGTAAGTGTACTAATAGTACATAGACCCGTTAGCCTCTTGCACAAAGTGGGATTGCTGTTGTATGGACCCCTTAACACATCAGAGGTTTCTAAATAGACTTAAGTCAGAAAACAAATATATTTAACTTCAGGTCTTCTCAGTTTGTGGCACCGGAGCTTATAACATTTCCCATATGTTCTCAAGAGTGTTTAACCAATAGTATGAGCACAAGCAGGTTTTCTTTGTACTTCTTACATCATGATATTGCAGCTGTAGCCTTCTTTATATGGGGCAGGGTCTGAAGAGTTTTGCTTATAGCAGAGCGGAATTTATAAATATTACAGCTCATTTGTCTTGGATTCTAAATGAAGATAAAATACAAAGCCTCATTTTTTGTTTTTTTTTGTCTGAAAAGCAGAATTTGTATCTTTATATTCAGGAAATGAATTCATTGCTGGGGCTTTCAGATAGATAAGTATGATACTTTGTGACATTTACTTCATTCACTGTGAATTGCAAGCTGGCTCAAAGAAGACAAAAGTTTAAAAATAACAGTACGTCGGCCTTTAGAGACAGCTGTGCCTAAATGCATAAGTAAGCATCCTTTCTCCAGTAGGCTGGAAATGTGTGCTTGGGTGCCAAAATCTAATAAGGCAACATGCATGGAGCTTCAGTATTGTCTATACCAGAGATGGGCAACCTGATCACTTCAAAGGGCAGCATGTGCGGTCCTCCAACCTTCAGAAGGGATGCGCATATATGATATAAGGGTTAAAAAATAGCTCTAAAATAATCACTTATCCCATGTTCCTGCATGCCCCTCATTCATTCCACATGACACCCAGAGCCCCCACTTACTCCACCAGTCGGATGAGGCAAACCGCTTCAGGAGACTGGACTGATGAATTTGGTAATGTATATATGTATGCGACTGAGTCTGAATTTGTATGTGAAGTGCTACCATGCATCAGCCGAGGCTTTTTCCATTTTGTTTTGTACTCAGTCACACACAGATATACAAGTGTCGCATATCAAATGAATCAGTGCAGTCTCAAGGAGCGGTTTGTCGCATCCGTCTGCAACTAAAACACAAAGAAGGTGATCAGCGCCAGATGAGTCGCATGGGACCTGGTAGCTCACTGACGCCAGGCTTCTCATGCTGCTTGGCGTATTTAGTCTAGATGTATGAGGACACATCTGTAGTTACACTTTCCCTAGACAAGTCCTCCTCTGTAGTAATTGAAAATTGTCTCTGTTGTTTATACCCATGACTTCTGTGTAGGACCCTATGGTCACTGAGGGCTAGAATTACTCTAAAATGTTTTATATGTAGTCTTTGACAAATGTATAGATTACGGGAAACCAAAGCAGTATGGCAGTCTGATTCTTCACATGGAACCCATATTGTTATCTCTATACAGTCTTTTTATGCAAACTACATTATCTGTATGCAACTAGTACATGGCAGCTGGAGCATTGAAGTCTGCCTATCTACTTCCATAGATGCAGCAGTGCTTCCTTTGTAGTGTTCTCATGTAAGGTGCAAGTACCACTGATAAGGAAACCAATGCATCCTACAATTTTATTAGTTTATTAATTGTTCAAATAATTGATGGCTGAACACTCTATTTTTTTCATAAAATGTAATTTGTTGTTATTTCAATTATATGTTATTTTTAGTCATTTGTCGAAGCAGTGTGCTCAGCTTTAGGACTAACAGTGCTGAACTTCCACTGTGTGCCTTTATTCCAACAAACCAGTTCTCATACAAGATGCATTTAGGCCAGTTCCCTGGGATCATCAATCTATATATACAGATGATTATACAGCTCGGAAGTGAGATTGATTGCACCTGGAGTAAGTGAACTACTGTAACTTTCATGTAGCACGGCAGGTGTATTTTACCTTGTTATAAAATGTACTTTAAGGCTTGAAGCAAGTTTGAATACAATCTAGTATAATTCAGCTTGGGTATTGAGATGTGCCAAGGTATTTCTCTAACATAAGTTTTCTGTAATGCATCCATATAAGAGCATTGCTCATTTAGCCACATGGAATGTATACAAAATATGTCCTGTAGTTAGACATCACCTGTATTGTTGCTTGTAAAGCTGAACAAACGGTAAATGTACCCACTCAGTCAATTATCCCACCCAATTTACCCTTTGCTTGAGAGGGAAGAGTTATTCTTTAAAGTTGCAGTAAGGGGAGCCAGTGATTTCATTACAAGTGGATGTTCCAGTACTAATGTAATCTCTGCAGCAATCTATAGAAAAACTGGCACTGCCAGCCCGACAGTGCTGGAAATCCCGATCGTGGATATGTAAGTATAGACTAACCTAATCTAACCCCCCTAACCCTCCTTAGGGGTGCCTAACCCTAACTTCCCCCCCAAGTGCCTAACCCTAATCCCCCCTCTAAGTGCCTAACCCTAACCACCCCCTTCCCCGCTGCCTAAACATAAGTCCCCCGGGGGGGTGCCTAACCCTAAGTCCCTCCCGGGGGTGCCTAACCCTAACCCTCCCTCCCCCTAGCCTAACCCTAACCCTCACGGGGGGGTGCCTAACCCTAAGTCCCCCCCGGGAGCCCTAAACCTAACCCTCCCCCCGCGGCTGTCCGCTTGCGGCGCCCGGCATCAGTACGATCGTGATGCCGGGCGCCGGTCTCCTGGCGTCGGGGAAATGGGGCATCTACATCTAGACGCCCGGCATTTCACCCTTGCCGGGAAATGACAGTCGGGAAGCCGGCTGCCGGTATTTAGGCAGTCGGCTTCCCGATTGCTTCCCAATCAAATCAGGTTCTCTAGATCTTGTTGAGGAATTTACAATGGCTGTTGTATGATGTCCAATTTATTTATTTTTTTTAACTTTACAGAGTTTCATATCAATAGCCTATTCATTACAATGAGGTCTTTGTAAAGTGTGCACACTATGTTACCTCATTTAAATGAGTGGCCTCACATTTGTACCCCACTGGGCTGAACCTATCTTGGCATCTCTGGGCTCATCGCATCACAATTGCAATAATAATAATAATAATATTATCATCAATTTTTCTGTGCTCTAGCTTTCAAATCTTATAGGGGGTGATTCAATTGTTTTTTTTTAACCGTGATTATTAATGGGTGCCCAGTGCTGCAATTCATTTGTTCTGGGCTCCCATTAATTATCACGGTCTTCACATCCTATTAGACCGGGTATAGCCGTGTAAACTGGCTAAACCCATCTAAAGTCCTGGTTAGGGTGCCCAAACTACTGGGCATGACACACATCTTTTCTGCCGTGACAGTTCCGCTGAGTTTTGGACTGTAGCTCCTAAATCTGGACAGTTAGGGGGTATGTGGTGCCTCACTGCTTGCTGTACAATAAAGCAGTTCTATGAGTACTACATAAATGTTTATTTTTTCTGATCACCAGATAATAAATAAAAACGGTCTCCCTTGTTTGTAAGAGGGGACAATTTTAAATGTTACCCAGCACATTTATCATTTTTTTTATTTTATGTGTTTATTCATTTTCTACATCTATAAAATTGTGTATACAAGAAAAATAGAAAGTGAAGACGTCTGATCATGCAGATGTTTTATAGTCAAATGAACCTACTTGTCTGTTTACTGCATTAACAGTTACAAAGTCACATCCTGGAATTATGGGGAGGCCTCTCTACCTTGAATTGCGTCACTATGGGCTCCGTTCCAGGCACAATTCAGCATGGATGGGGCCACAATGATGTAACTCCCCTCCCGGATCTCCCCATGGAGAGGTTCTTAAAAGTTGGGTTTTTTCCTAAAACAGTGCATAGTTTAGCCTCAATCATCTTGAATATTAATCATGATAGAGGAGATAGTGGCATTCTATTATTAAATGTGACACATTTGTTTTAATATATATGTTATATTGGTCTAACCGCTCCTACAAATATGCATTCCCTTATAAAGTGCACACTTGTATTGATTCAGAGATGGTTGGTAGTGCAGCCGCTTTCGCAATAGCGGTTGTGGGAATATGCAATTGCTTATTTCAGCTTTCCTTTTATGCAGTGCACTTTCGGGCTGCAAGGTCTGTGCATTTGCGATGGGGATTGTAGACACACAAACATCGAATCAACATCAATCTCACCATCATCTCAGCCTAGGGTCTATTCTAGCTACTCTCCTATAATTCAACTAACATGGCCTCTGAAGCATTGGATTTGTGACTGGGAACGCAACAGAGTTCCTAGACACTCCCGAGAATAAACAATGCAACCCATTGTAGTGCACAGAAAATTCTATTGATGTTAAATCGTAGACCATGATAAGTCTGTACCTACACTTGGTATGTTCTACCATACAGATTGCTGTTCAGGTTTATATAAAGCCACTCACTGGACATGCAGAAGGTGAAACATATACATACACTGCTGTTGGTCACACTTTATAGGACCACTAAACTTTATATATACAAAATCTCAGAGTATATACACCTATAGGTGCTGATTCTGAGTCGCACAAAAAGTGGCTGCTATCTCAGGAGCCAGAACTACCTCCTTATACTGATGCAAGCTAATGCAGCCATATTAAGTTCTAAGGTTCAGCGGAATGTTTGGGCATGTACGTTGCTGTGTCCATACAGTTTTGCCTTTATTCCTAGAGTATGTACTTATTATTTTTGTAGACTTAATTCCATTCTTTCCATAAACTAAACTCATAAATATTAGAACACCTGCCATTAACCTACATGTGAGAGGTGAATGCATTCATGCATGGACACTTTAAAGTGATAAATGTGAATGAAAAATACATGACTTGCATAAGCCGCTCAATCTCAAGTTTTTCGGATGGGGGTGATACTATGCTACTTTGTTTCTCAAAGTGGGTTACACTGTGCAGCATAAACCTGTAGCAAAGAAAATGATATGGTAGAAAAAGTGCTCTAATTGAAGATAATGTGAAATGTAAACACATAGGTTTAATGAAACATCATAATTTAAATCTTAGGCAGCACACATACTAAAGGGACAGTTTATTGAGGCTACAGATGTGGAACAAAACTGTATGATCTATATCATCATACAGGGCCTGACTAAATGGTGCAATTTGCTCCTGGAACAAACCATGTTACAGTGCAAGGGGCGCACACAACTGCATTTATTTTATACTAGCTGCCTTTGCATGTATCAAATAAATACTTAGCAGCTTTGATTTTACACTGACATTCAGAATTAAACTAGGATAAGACTTTCGCAACTATAAATCTGCTTATTTTAGTGTAAATCTGCCATACCTGCAGTGCAACAATTGCTCCCTTTTTATTTGTTCATAACCCCGAATCTGTACATTACATCTCTCTATTACTTATTTGAATAGATTATCCTGGTTATTATTTCAGAAAAAAAATACGAAACAGTTTGTAAACCGTTAATCTAGCATTATAGGTTTTTATAGCATAATATTTGCCTGATCAGAGTACCCAGGAAGAACAGTGATATCCAAAAACTTTTTTAGATTTCGGTGAAATGCAATATACAAAATTAAATTCTACATAGCATGCAAGCTGTCTTCTCCAGATCCACTTAAGTACATTGAACAACATCTAGGGGTCTTTGTATCAAGCTTTTTTTTTTACATAAAATTATGTATAAAACTGCGCTTTCTGCATAATTTTATGTATGTACTAATGGCACAATACAGGAGATTCCATAGAAATCCAGAGCAAAGTGCTAATTAGCTGCTCACAACCTCAGCATTGCAAAGTGGGGGCAGGACTGCGATGGCGTGATCGCAATGCCACACCCTTGCACCACCCACCTATGACGCCACCACGCCCCTTTTGTGCCAACCTGGCAGCGCCCTCCCGGAGGTGGTGGCCAAAATATAGGAAAGTATGCTTCATATGGTGTAAACTGCTTTAAGCCTATAGGGGATTAGGAGCAGGAGAGAGATCTTTTGTTCTTTCTCTCGCAGCCTCCGGCCGGCCCTGGAAGCTGACACTGTGCACATGCGCAGTGTCAGTTTCCACAAGAGAAGTCCTTCACAAATGTGAAAGAATTCTAACATTTGCTGTGGATAAAACTTGCAGGGACAGCGTTTACTGCAACTGCTGTCCCTGAGAGTTCCCCTTTGTACATAGCGGGGATATTTCCATTAAATCAGTTAAGCAGTTCCATAATTATTTGTACATAAGACCCCAAATCTATTTAGCTATTTAGTTTTGAATGGAATTCTCCTCTAACAGCTGATCTGTTTGTACCTATAGTCTCTTTTAACATGAGTTTACTCAGTTTCTCTGTTATGTTAGATAATCTACATTTCTGGCACATATGTTCAGCAGCATTATGTGTCGGGGTGTTAATTAGTCCCTGCTGTTGTTAATTCTGCTACAGAAAAGAAGTATCTATGAGAACATTGTAATGACGTATTCATATTTAGCTTTCTTTGTGTTTATCTCTGGATACCCTGGGCTGTTAATTACCCCATTGCTGTTAAGGCAGTAAAGCTAACCACTGTCTCACCCTGCTAAACCATGTACATTTTGCCAATGAACCTTGTTCACAGTGTTTTCATTTTCAAATGTTTAGATTTCCTGGTCTTTACCAGTTTTTTTCCAGGAAAACAAATTCTTGTACATTTCCTGGAAACATTTTATCTTAAAATGGCGTGGTAATTACATGACAGAAGCAGGGCCGCCATCAGGGGGGGACTGCCGTGCCCTCTCCTACCACCGCTGCACAGCCTGCACTATCCCCCTCCCCCCCCATGGACTGATTCCCCATCCCCTCTCCTGGTTCCGATCGCAATGGGGGCGGATCCTATGTGGGAGCCCTGCCCCCATACGGCGATTGCATCATTTAGGAGGGGCGGGGCCTAATGATGCAAGGTGCCCGTCCCCTTTAGCAACCTGCTGTTGAATCAGCAGTGTGTAAGTAATAACTATGTATGTGTTTTAGCATGTGTATGTATGTGTCTGTATGTGTTAGTGTGCATGTATGTGTTAGAGTGTATATACAGTCAGGTGCATAAATATTGGGACATTGACAGAATTTTCATATTTTGGCCTCTATTCACCACCACAATGGCTTTGAAATGAAACAAAGAAGATGTGCTTTAACTGCAGACTTTCAGATTTAATTTGAGGGTAATTACAAACTAAACAAGTCAGACCTGGAGGAGAAGAAGCCAGAAGGAAGGAGCATTCTTCAAGGCGATAAGGTAAGTCACAACACATGAGATGGTTGCGGGGGAAGGGGAAGGCCCCAAAATTTCTGATGGCAGCCCTGGGCAGGAGAGCTGATAAAGTTAATTACAGAAAACCCAAAAAAAAAAATCAAAACTGAAAAGGGAATTCTATCCAACCAGGAAAATAAATCCAAAATTGGAAACAGTATACCTTAACATTGCCAGATTTCCCTGTAAACAGGCTATTGCAAACCAGAAAAACCAGGAAAAAAACACCAAACACTGCTGCAAACCAGGAAAAACAGGACAAAAGATCCAAAAGTGGAAACACTGCTGCAAATTAGGAAAAAAAGGACAAAAAAAACAAATGTGGAAACACTGCTGCAAACAAGGAAAAAACAGGACAAAAAAACAAAAGTGGAAACACTGCTGCAAACCAGGAAAAACAGGACAAAAGATCCAAAAGTGGAAACACTGCTGCGAATTAGGAAAAAAAGGACAAAAAAAAAACAAATGTGGAAACACTGCTGCAAACAAGGAAAAAACAGGACAAAAAAACAAAAGTGGAAACACTGCTGCAAACCAGGAAAAACAGGACAAAAGATCCAAAAGTGGAAACACTGCTGCGAATTAGGAAAAAAAGGACAAAAAAAACCAAATGTAGAAACACTGCCGCAAACAAGGAAAAAACAGGACAAAAAAACAAAAGTGGAAACACTGCTGCAAAAATGGAAAAACAGGACAAGAAACCCAAAAGTGGAAACACTGCTTGTGCAGTAATCAGATAAACATACAGTAGCTATCAACTCAACACTCATCTTGGTGGAAAAGAACATTAGCTAAGTTTAACACTTCTTGGTGCAGGTAAGTGAACTTGTAGACTTGCTCCACCCTAAAAGGCCCAGAACGGAGTACGTTAATGCAAGAGGTTTTGGTAATTGTTAATTATATGGGTGCCACTTTAAACATGGAGTTTGCCCACCTTATTCCAGGAAAGATTTACTTATCTTGAGTGACTGAGGAGCAAGCACTGCTGACCAGAACCCTCTCCCCGAGCCTCGCTGTTGCCTAGCAGCTATATACAAGGTAGGCAGAGTGTTGCTGCCAGAGGAGGAGCGAAAGGGGAGATGCCAGAGACCTGCAGTAGATCACAGCAGAGTTTCACATCCTCAGTGGCAAGTAACACCCATGTGAACTACAATGGTTCCCATACTTAACATCTGAAATCAGATGAGTGGAGCAGTGGCGGAACTAGCGCCGGTGCAGCCAGTGGGTTGCACAGTAGCCCACTGTGGTGTGGTGGACCATAGCCGCTTGCATCCAACAACACCGCTACACTCACCGCCAGTGACGCCCTGGGCCACACAGTATTTAAGTGTAGTGCAGATCACAGTGAGAACGATCCGCACTACACAGTAACAAACACTGGCGGCGGTGTGTTTGTTATAGCAGCCAATGAGAGTCAGACAGACTCTCATTGGCTGCTGAGTCCACGGAGGGAGCCAGCTATAGCTCACTCATGAGCTCCGCCTTCTGGCTCCCCCGCAGCGGGTGATGGGAGAGACGTCATGACGTCTCTCCCATAGTGCAGAGCGGGCCGGGTGGAGCGGACTGCGGCGGTCGCTGCAGGAGCGGGGATTCAGTTAAGTTGTGTGGGGTTTTTTTGTGTGTGTGTAAGGGGCACGGGCACTAACACTGGCACTGCATAGAGGGGGCTCTACTGGGGGCACTGTATACGGGGGTGGCCGCTACTAGGGGCACTGTATAGGGGAGCTGCTACTGGGGACACTATATGGGGGGCTGCTACTGGGTGCACTGTATAGAGAGGGTGGCCGCTACTGGGGCACTGTATAGGGGGGACTACTACTGGGGCAATGCATAAGGGGAACTACTACTGGAGGCAATACATAGGGGAGACTACTACTGGGGGTACTGCATAGGGGGGACTACTACTGGGGGCAATGCATAGGGGGTCTACTACTGGGGGCCCTGCATAGGGGGGACCACTTCTGGGAGCACTGTATAAGGGGCACTACTAGAGGCACTGCATGGGGGGACCACTATTGGGGGCACTGTATATGGTAGCACTACGGGGGGGGGCACTGCATAGGGGGACCACTACTGGGGGCACTGCATAGGGGGGCCAAAAGCATATTCTGGCACCTGGGCCCACCACTCTCTAGTTCCGCCACTGGAGTGGAGTCCAAGTTTCAAGTGCCACCTATAATTAAAGTATCAGTATGTAATACCGCCGGTCGCATGAGGTTTCTAATCCCAACAGCGGAGCCACGGCAGGGATGAAGATCCCGATCAATAATTTAGGTAGGTGCCCCTAACCCTAGCCCCTACCCTAACCCTCTTTAGGGGTGCCTAACCCTAATCTCCCTCTGTGCCCAAACCTAACCCCCTCTTCCCCGCAGCCTAAACCTAAGTTTCCCAGGGGGGGGGCTAACCCTAACCCCCCCATCCCCTAGCCTAAACCTAATCCTCCTGGGGGGGTGCCTAATCCTAAATCCCCCCGACGCCTGTCATTAGTACCTTGCCGGGATTTGACAGTCGGGAAGCTGGCAGTCGGCATTTCGACCATTGGCTTTCTGACTTCATCCCTATAATTAACAAGTACCAATATTTTTTTAATAAAATTGTGCTGTGCTCCATTGCCAAATGGAGGCAGACGGAAGATCCCCAGCAAGTCATCTAAATTCCATTTTTTCTCACATAGAGGAAAAATAACATTGATAGTTTTTACTGTTGATACAAAGGTCTGTGCTGTTTATATTCCAGGGGACATTTGAAAAACATGCAAATACATTGAGGATATTTCACCCATGGCTTTAGTACATGTGAATTACATATCGGAATAGTGCACAAACAAACAGCATTGCCTATGAGAATCTATCATCTGTAGTTATCACCTGGTGTTGCAACACCAGGTGATAACTATTGTACAGCCACATTGAAAAATCAGTTTCTGTGCTGCTGGAAAAAGTCTCACAACAGGGATAGGCAACCTGTGGAACCTGAGCTGTTGTGGAACTACACCACCCAGCATGCTGTTCCACAGTTTTAGCATGCCCTAACAGCAAAACTGTGGCAGGGAATGCTGGGAGGTGTAGTTCCACAAGCAGTTGGAGTGCCACACGTTGCCTACGCCTGCCTCAGAAGATGACCTGTTGTCACCTACAAAATCCTGAGAATAAAATTAGCGCTGCTATCCAATTATAGTTACAATATTGGTGATGTAAACATTTCCCTTTCATATGGTTAAGATATAAAATTCCCTTCAAAGTAGTATTTGCAGGCTGAGAGCAAATGACACAGTCATGCAAAAAACAAAGCAAAAAAATATTTTTTACTCTTGTATTCAAACTATTTAGATAAAACTATTTTATAAATCCAAATATATTATACATTTCACTTTAATTAGACACATCAAAGAATCATCCAAGAACGTGAATAATCTATATATAAATGCAGTCCTGGGTAGAGCTAATGCTCCAGGTTTTAGTTGACGCTATCATGAACACAGGTGCATTCATCTGAAGCTAAGTTGTTCTGATTCACCCACCTGAGCAAGCAAGGATAATACCAATCTATAGTATTGCTGTGTGTTTGTTTACTATCAGTGTGTACTTTTGTGTGTAGCTGTAGCCCCATCTTGTAACTATAAAGCAGATTGTGCTGCGATAGTGATAAATAATTACTACATAGAATTTTGATTTTAAAATTCCAGTTTATCAGTTTCATTATTTTATCCTCAAAATGGAGACTTTCTGATACCACACAAGCAGCTCTCCAGAGAACACGTCATTTCTTTGTAAATTCACTTATTGTAGTACAGTATAATGATTCCAGAATTGCGTGGAATCTTCATCGTCTCTGAGGATGTCCACGATTACAACGGAGCCCTTACTCTCAGAAAAAAGAAAAAAATGTTTCAGTACTCTACAGGTAAATGGCTGGCTTTAAGAGGGGATTGTGCTGAGAATGACTTCATGGCTTACTCATGTAAGAACTATCACAAAGTGCGGTGGGGTTTTGTACATGTAAGTTAACTTTTATTCCAGTTAAAAACAATGTGTTTTTTCTTAATGGTAAGTGCTTGGGCTGTCAATTTGCTACTTCTAGCTTTAAACTAGAACTCGTTCTAAGGGGCCTATGTATTAAGCTTCTTTTACATAACCTTAAATAGAAACTGCAGTTTCTGCATCATTTTATGTATTACTCCTATGTACTAAAAGCACAATGCAGGTGATTTCACAAAAATCTCCGGGAAAGTGCTAATTAGCACTTTAGATCACAGTTCCCATTATTGTCAATGGGAACTATGATCTGACCCCTATGTATTAAACTCCAAAAAGCTAAGTTTTTCAGAGTTTAACACTGGCAGTTTACACCATCTTCAGATGATGTAAACTACTGTAAGCCTATGGGGGGCTCCAGGTGCAGGAGAGAGATCTTTCGATCTCTTCCCCTGGCCAGTTCCGGAAGTTGACACAGTGCGCATGCAGTGTGTCGGCTTCCCCCGGGTAAGTCTTTCACCCTCTGTGAAAGACTTCCACAATTTACCGGGTATATATAATTCTCAGGGACAGTGGTTTCCTCAACCGCTGTCCCTGCAAGTTCCCCTTAGTACATAGCCGGGATTTTTTTATTAAAAATGTATATATACCCGGCGAGATAGATACATAATTATCGCATCAGTGCTGCGATTATTAGTACATAGACCCCTATATTGGAATCTGTGGTTTTCACCTTCAGCTGTAACCTAAATGCTTCTACAATAACTGAATCAGTTAAGATTAACATTGACTGTGTATTTTCCAGTTATATTGGTTGCCTCCTATCTGCTAGCTTACAACCCAACATAAAAAAAAACACAAAAGAAAACAAATTTACTTGTGATAAAGTTACTGTAAACTAAATTAGGATTTATATCTGTGGTTGTTCCTTTTTTATATATTTTTTAAAGTATAGTAAGATATGCATGTATGTGATGTACAAGAACAGAATTGGTTACTATGTATACCCAATGCTCAGCATTGCCTTTGCTGTGACTATAGAAAGTACTTTCTCTGATAAACATTCATGTTTATATGGGGTACTCCTTCCCCTTAGCACAGCCATGCGCCATTAAATTATACGTGTTACTTGCTAATTGTTGCAATGTTCTATTGTTTTTTTAAGTGAGATGAAATAATAACTTTCAAATGCAATATTTGAGCTGTTTAGGTTTAAATTGATGTAAAAAAATTAAGAAAAAAAACAACTTGAAAACATGTACAAAGGCTGCAACCAATGTACAATTTATTTCAGTACAAGTTGATTATCTATGAAAACGTACAGTAGGAAGGTAAGTTATGTTTATATATGTTAAGCTTTATGGTATATTTGAACTGTCCGCTTTACAGTGCTCTGTTTTGTGTCAGTATGTGATGTTATTGATGCCACACTTATGTATCTCACTAATCTATGTATATTACCTCTCTTGAAATTCCTTTGGCTGCATCTTCACAGATGCTCATCTCTTGCAACACTGATCCTTTGGGCATTTTATCAAGCATATTTTCAGGATGAAAGTAGTCAGCAAAGTGTTTTGTGTTTAGAAATGTAAATATATTTCACTATTTTTATAGCATTGCTAGCATGTAGCGTACTGCTTTTTAATACACTGGAACAGATGACAGCTCAGTATTTTTCATCTATAATGTTAAGCAATCTATAGCCACTGAGGATAGAGACTGGAATGCAGAATGCTTTGGTTTCATTGGCTTGGCAAGGTTTGAATTTAGAAATATTATTTTAGTTTGATGTTTTTTTTGTTTGGTTTTTAAAAAAAATGTTTTTTATAGAACCTCTCCTCCTTCATTCCGTATGTGTTACCCAGGTGCAAGCCTTCATAGTGATCAACTTGCTCTGTAAACAATCATCCTTTGTCACACGGGAGTGCCTTTATATTCAGTAATTTGAGCAAAGTGAATGGTTGCACTTTAATAAGTGGAAATGTTCTACCAAAGATATCTATCTGATAGGTCCTGTGTAACTTTGCACCTTGGTAAAACCATGCTGCACTGCATGTGGGGCAGATACAAAATGTGCAGAGAGATTAGATTTGGGAGGGAGGTGTCCAAACTGACATCTAAATTACAGTGTAACAATAAAGCTGTGCAGTATATGTGGGCTACATGCAACATCAGCTAGTATTTACCCTGCATTTAAAATAATGTATGTATTTGCACCCCTTGCATTGCTACATGGTTTGTCCATGTGCAGAGTTGCTTGTGCTTTCTTGGTTTATTCCCATATCAGAATCTGCCCGCTATCTGTGCTAAATTGAACCTATTATATTTCTGATAATTGTGAAAATGATGGTCACATCCAGTGTTGTTGTTGTTTTTCTGTTTTTTTTTTTTTAGGGGGGGAGCAGGGTTTGTATTGTTTTTAGATTAATTAGATGGTGTTCATGTGTGTTTGCACTATTTAAAACTATATAGAATGTTTGCACTTTATACATTAGTAAAAACAATACTTTTTTAGTGTGTATACCTATATTGCATTTGTTCTGAAGAGCCACCATTCTCATTTATTTTTTCTAGATGCTATACTTCAGGTACAAACATTGTAATGCTGGCCACACATGCTGCATTATCTGCTAGCTGTTCTGATATTACAGTGTCCCTAAACTAGCACAATGCTAAATAATAAAATAAATATATATATGTATATGGTTGACAGATGACTTGTGTGTGCTGTTACAGACCTTACCCATGTTATTCAGCTTTGGGCACCAAATTGACTCATTATACCAGTATGGCCACTCATGTTGTGTGTCCTGGTTTTCAGGCAAAGCAGAATATGTGTATTGCTAGTATATATACAAGAAAATGTTCAATTCATATTGTACTCGCCTAATTGGAAGCAAATTGCTTTATAGAAAACTGATGTAGGTTTGATGTATGAGCTTTTAATCCAAATTAATTGTTGAAATGCTAAAAAGCGCCTGCCTTTATGGCGGCCCCCAACTGAAACAGCTGGCATGACCCCTGCAGTGACTAAAAGAGGGTGCATCTTAAGGACCCGGCCCCTCTTGAGTGACCACACCCCTTTTTCTGACACGCTGGTGCAGTGCCGGCGCTAGGTGTCTTTGCGCCCAGTGCCATTCCGTGTTTCCCCTCTGCCTGCTCCTTCCATGTGTCCTCCCCCCCACCTTATAATAATACCTACGATAGATGGATGGAGGAAGGGGATTATCTCCGGCTGGACCTGACGCCCCTGTGTGGCCGCACTGACAGAACGTGTCATGAGCCGGCCCTGCGCTGGTGCTCGTTTTCACTCCAGCCGAGCTGATGTCTCTTTCCCCTCCACTTGGTGCTGTCCATCACCTGTCACTGGAGTGCACAGTCTTCCTGTCTCCCTGGGAACTTGGCACTGCACCCATCAACACACCCGTCAACCGAGCTGCCCCTGATTCCCCTTTGCTGTCACTTACCTTGGGATCATGGTTACCTCTGGCTGAGCTGTCCATCTATCTGTGCAGCATTATACCACTACGAGCAATCACTGACCCTCGTCTGCTGCAGATGCGAACCATACCTGGTCACGTATATCCGCAGCCTCCGGAAGAGCCACCATGGTTTGTGTGGGTGGTCTAAAGCAGTACCCGCGCCCCCTCCCTATGGCCCTCCAATCCTTCCCTAGTGTTAGACACTGAACCTGTGCTGGGAACGGGGCACATCAGAGCTGGCCCAGCATGCCCCTTGTTTCTGGTGGCACAATACTAGTGCACACATATTCCACAGCACTTTACAGATAATATTTGCCCGCTAGGGCTGTCGTGGGAATCAAACCTCATGGCTGAGAGGCAGTAATGCTAAACTACCCAATCCATACATGTTCTTTATGAGATGCCAGTGCACCAATCACCATCAATGTAAGTTGATAGTGTATGAAAAGGGGTCGTTTATAATCCTAAATTATATATTAAGTTAACATTTTGCATAGTTTAAGTACAAGCTAGTTTTCTCTGTCATCAGCTATTTTAAGATCCAGAGACTGTCACTTTTAGAAGAGCACTAATAGAAGACTGAGGACCTGGTTCAGAGTTTGGAATAGAGTAAGAAAGAGCAAGTAACTGTGCATCTTGGTTAAAACCATGTTCCACTGCAGGTGGGGCAGATTTAAAATGTTTAGAGAGATTTACATTTGGGTGGGGTGTGTTCAAACTGAAATCTAATTTGCAGTGGGCTACATGCAACAGCAGCCAGTATTTACCCCTCCTGTATTTGCACCCCCTGCATTGCAACATGGTTTGTCCAGCTACAGTTAAGGGGCCTGTCCATTAGCAGATAAATTGAACAATAGAACGATATATTGTTGAATTGTTCAATTTATCTGCTATGGATAGGCCCTGAATGATGACAGATGCGCACTCCCGCAGCTGATAAATTGAATCTTTCATCTCCCCAACATGTTGGTCAATTATCGCATATCGCTGCCAGATATTAGAAATATCACGCAGTTTATATACGGTAAACGACGAACGATGAAATATATTGGCAGCAGCTACAGAGAAAAAAATCCACTCCCTGAATGATGTCATGCGATATCGTTCATCATTTGCCAAAATCAGTCATGTACGTGCAGCACAGCCACGGGAATTTTCAAGGGATATCTTTTGTCTTCATCGCTCAGAAAAACATCTGCTAATGGATAGGCCCCTTTACTTGCTCTATCTTACTCTATTCCCAAGTCTGAATCAGGCCCTAAATTTATAGGTAATACAGATTTCCAATTAATTACCTCTTGGCTAAAATTTAGATAAGCGGCTGAAATTTAATAATAAGTTACCAAGGTAATTAGGCAAGCAAGTATTACGGTTGCCGAAATTCACAATTCAATCCGAAACATTCTCTCCACATTGTGACAATATATATATATATATATATATATATATATATATATATATATATATATAAAATTTGGAATCAAAGGCTCAGTGGTAATAAGTGGTGGAACAGGTGAAGAGAGGGATGATGAAAGGGCAGCAAAGTGAACTAAAATACCTGGCTTCTACCTAAGTGTCATCATGTGTCTTAGGGCATTGGTGCAGGGCCACTGCAGCAAGCTTTCCCCAGGTAGTTTTAGTGTATGTCTAATATTCAATCACTCCACTGTAATAGAACAGTTGAGTGTGGTATTTTTTCATTTAGTTTGTCACATTTCTTCTCTCTTTTTGGTTTTATGGGTAAAATGAGCATTTCTGTTAAAACACTTCTCTGAAAAGAGCACACAGCTGGGTCCGACATCTGTATGTACCATCACTAGGCTGGGTATTTGAGTCTATGCTTCACATATACAACAATGCTGGTAGATGTATATTTTAAGTTTTACATTTTCCTAAAACGGTTCCCTCATATATGTAAAATAGATAGTCTGAGTTGAGAGGATGGGGTTTAAAGACATGAGGCCTCCATGGCTAAATCTGACTTACAATGACTTTCCCTTCAAAGGTTTATACATTAATCTTGTTAGACGACTGGGAATAGACCAAGCTTTTTCTAGGAAACAAATAACAATAGTGAGTTAACACTGACTCACAGTCGCGTGGTCTCCCGTTTGCCTCAGAGCTATGTATGTGTAAATGCACAGTGAAAATATTTAAAAATCTGCCCCATGCATAAAGATTGTGTATTTCAGATTGCACAATGTCACCATGCAAATCACAGCTGCCGAGATGACAAAGAACTGTTTATTCAGGAAGCTGAAAGTGGGACTGTAAAATGTGACGATTGTAATTTATGTAGATTATACTAAACTGAGGTCCCTGTGCTCTAGTCATTTTGTTCTAAAAGCTGTT
This sequence comes from Taudactylus pleione, assembly GCA_031769625.1. NCBI lineage: Eukaryota > Metazoa > Chordata > Amphibia > Anura > Myobatrachidae > Taudactylus > Taudactylus pleione. The sequence continues at coordinate 8,889,973 of JAUIMM010000340.1, read as the reverse complement.
TGGGGACGAGCAATAATAAACGGGATAAAACGTGTGTGGCACTGGCAGGATCTGTGAAGAGAACATTTGAGTTTGTCACCTTTTACGATCTGAATCTACCTCCTCCTGTACATAATACTATGGCCAGCTTGCACGCCTAGGTATGCAGGTCATAGTGAAGTTTGTCTCTGACTGGTCATTACAAAACCATAGATATTAATACGTTATGTACAGCAGTTCTATTTCTGTTGTGTGGTCTTTATGTTGTATGATCTTTTCTATACAGTATGCAGTACAATACACATGGTAGCCAGGGTTATTGAAATGCAAATAAACATAAAATAGGTGGATATCCTGTGACCGCTTTAGAGCGGAAAGGAAAAAGATAGCCAGTAATAGAGCCATTCTTCCTGTTGAGATTTTGTTTTGTGACCTTTTTTGCAAATTTTTTTTTATAGATTTGCGGTACAAATCTTGTTTAAGATAAGGCTTTTATCTCTAAAATGCATTTTACTTTCTCCTGGCAACAGTTTTTCTTTATCTTCCTAACTGTCACACATGAACATCCCCACTTTTATCATGCCTCTTGGAATTCCATGGGTTACATATTGTCCTCCCAAATAAATACTTTTTTTGCTTGTGAATGACAACCTCATTGTGTTTATTCATTTTTATTAATTCCGTCCTCAAAAGAAACTTAATTACTAAATCATTTAAAGCTGCAATTCCACATACTTTTAGTTTCTTTAAATAGCTAGTTACGTACACTATAACCATTAAATATAATGTAAGTTTGATTAGTTTCCATGCTAAAAAATATCTCCTTTTTATGTCTCTGGAATGCAAACAAGTATGGCTGCCACAGGGTCACAGCTCTCCGCATGTCATATGATTGGAGAGTGGGAGAAGCAGGGGGCTGATGTCCGCCCCCTGCTCTACCATTACAGTCCAGGTCTTAAGGAAATCCATGCTTGAGTTCAGATGGTTAAATCAAATTGACTGCGGTACTAATTAAGTCACCTCTGGTCGAGTATGGATATCCTTGAAACCTGGGCTATAATGGCAGAGTTTGGGAACTACTGTCTTAAGGTGCCTATCCACTAGACCAGTGGTTCTCAAACTCTGTCCTCAGGACCCCACAAGATCACTTTTTGCAGGTCACCCAGCAGGTGCACAGGTGTATTCATTACTCACTGACACATTTTAAAAGATCTACAGATGCAGCTAACTATTTCACTAGTAATTTTGTGTGGAGACCTGCAAAACATGCACTTTTTGGGCTCCTGAGGACCGACTTTGAGAACCTGTTCACTACCCAATTAAAATGAGCGATTGAACGATAACTATATCGTTTGATAATTGTTTGAAAATTTGGTCTTTTAGACATCTATAATCGTGCAAACATGCTGGTCAACCTAACGATATTGCCTGGTTCAGCATGTTTGCAGATGATTGATTGTATTGTGCCTGCACTGAACGACATATCGTTCAGTTTGGGCACCCTGCAGTGTAGTTAACGATATCATTATCGTTCAGTCTTTTCACTGTCGGGTAGTGGATACCCGCCATTACAGGAATGTTCCAAAGCTACATCACATTTCATGTTATTGGTTACCATGATGCTCCTGAAGAAGCTGGGTGGTCAGCCTTATCCAGTGAAAACGCATTGAGACCCTTCTGTTATCCTACACCATTACTGGACCATTATCTGGACTCTGCTATACTCCTTAGGACTTGCTGGCAATATTGGAACTTTCCATGTGGATTCCTTCTACAGCCGATTAACTTGCGTCTTGGATACTAACAGGACTGTGCTGGTGATTGCTACACCACCTCATGGTAAATAAGTGCCTGCCTATTAGTATCCCATTAATTTCATTTGGGACAAATAGGAGTTTGTCCTAGGTCCAGCTCTCTATTTATAGGAACAGATCTTCATTTAGTTCATAACATGGACTTTTTATTTTGATACTCTTGAGATATATTTGTTGTTTTTAATAAACCATTGTGTTTTATATTACACTGTCCATCTTTTTCACAGCGTTAATTTTGTATATATTGTATCAATCAGTAATAGTCTGAAATAGAAAGAAAATGGGAACTAGTAACATTCATCTTCTAGCCCTGCCACAGTGTATGTTTAAATAAGAAAAGAAACAAAACAACTCATGTTCTCCTGGGATTTCTGCTCTTATTGTAGAGCTGTGGATAGCCAGGGAGAAGAAGTCTGAACTGTGGACATTTGCTAACCAGAACCACAGCTCAAGACTGTGTTTGGCCTCAATTGTGCAATTCTTGGATGGCTGAGCCTCCCCTTTGTGGTTTATTCACAGGAAAAGTCTAATTTAGAAGTTGTCATATATAGTGTGTGTGTGTAATTAATATATATATATATATATATATATATATATATATATATTTGTGTAATATACATATAAAAATATGTAATATATTTTAAGGTTTGATATTACCTGCAGCATCTGGAAACATTAGCGCTGGATAAATAAATGGACATCTATGGGAAAGGTGATTAGTTCAGTATGCTGCATTAACATGCTTCTGTAACTCTTGAAAAAATACACATTTTTTTATTACTATTCTCTTTTTGTTGTTGTGTTTTGTTTTTTTTACTGTTTGACTGGCTTTTGTCTGCATATGGAACCGAACAATTCTGCTGTTATAGACTGTAAGCAGCCAGTACTTGTTCATATAATACACTGCAGTACTCTGGGGAATTGGCATTCACTTGTAATGGATAATTGTTTGACTTATAGTCCACAGATGTTTATTAACTTCAAGAAGCTTATTCTAAAAGGATAGTGAATTTAAATCTATTCTCTAAAATAAAATGCATATGATAATGGCCGTATAATTCCAAATAGCTGAACAGTTTGCTTTTTGATACCTACGCCTTCCTTTTGTTTGTAAGTTACTGGTCCTCATAGTCAAGAGACGCTACTGTTGCTGTTACAGACTAAAATGTTGTAGCGAATAACCACATTAAAGGGCATATTTATTAACAGGTGTTAGACCTAATTATCACCACTTGTCGCGGCTATAAGAAACTAAGTTTTGCCTGAATGTAAACAAATACACATGCAGGCACTACTACTACTGCGCATGACAGAGCAATCCTAGTGTTCCCGCTAGGCACTTTTAGCCGGGCCCTGCCTGCCGGGAATTGAGCCCTGCCTGTTCTGTAATTTATGAATTGTGCACCGCCTTCTCCGGAACAGGCACACACTAATACTGCAACAGATCAATAAGAGAAGGCTGAGCAAAGGAGTTGAGATTGTTATGGATCACAAGATATTACGTAACATGTAAAAAAAGGGATAGCATCAGATATCTGGGGATATTAATATTTGCTGGTACCCGCCCACTTACCCTCCCGTCTATACTCTGATTAAAAGGTCCTAGAACTCTAGACACCAATGTGAAAGCTGTGGATTGCTTACTAACGTTAATTACATTTTGCAATTCTGTACTAAACTAATAGCAATGAATCAGTAATTGGCTTTCCTCGGTCTAATGTAAGTTAGACAATGAGATCATCTTCCTAATTAGTCATTTGTTTCTACGGCTTTAGTGCAGACTTCTAAAGTTGGTAAATAACCCTTGCTTATTTCTTAAGGGGCACAGCAGTGACGTAACTACTGCCCCCGCAGCCACAGCAGTGGCTTGGAGGCGCTGGGTGGCTTGTGGGCGCCGAGGGCAGTGGCTTTGCCACTGCAACTGTGAGCGCTGGCCTCTGAAGTGATCGGAGGCCTCCGATCACTTCAGAGGCCATCGTTCCCAGTAATGCAGTCCGCTGGTGACGTCATGACGTCACCCGCGCGCTGAGGAACCTGAGCAGCCGCATCTGCTGGATCAATTTAGATCCAGTCAGCGTGGCAGCAGGAGAGAGAGCCTGGATGATAGCTGTGCAGAGTCAGGTAAGTATGGGGGTGGGGGGGAGAGAGGTTTGAGGGGGTCAGGACTACAGGAGGGGCCACAACTGCAGGGAGCACTACTTGGACGGGCCACAACTACAGGGAACACTACTTGGATGGGCCACAACTACAGGGAGCACTACTTGGAGAGGCCACAACTACAGGGAGCACTACTTGGATGGGCCACAACTACAGGGAGCACTACTTGGAGGGGCCACAACTACAGGGAGCACTACTTGGAGGGGCCACAACTACAGGGAGCACTACTTGGAGGGGCCACAACTACAGGGAGCACTACTTGGAGGGGCCACAACTACAGGGAGCACTACTTGGAGGGGCCACAACTACAGGGAGCACTACTTGGAGGGGCCACAACTACAGGGAGCACTACTTGGAGGGGCCACAACTACAGGGACACACTGCATAGGGGCACAGCTACAGGGGGCACTGCTTTAATGGGCACTAGTACAGGGGTCCCTGCATAATGGGCACTAGTACAGGGGTCCCTGCATAATGGGCACTAGTACAGGGGTCCCTGCATAATGGGCACTAGTACAGGGGTCCCTGCATAATGGGCACTAGTACAGGGGTCCCTGCATAATGGGCACTAGTACAGGGGTCCCTGCATAATGGGCACTAGTACAGGGGTCCCTGCATAATGGGCACAACTACAGGGGGCACTGTATAAGGGGCACTAACTTGATGCACGCAGTTTACAGGTTATAAACTATGTTCCCAATGATCTGGATCTACACGGACATAGAAACTGTGCAACCTGTCTTGAGGTGACCGACTAGCTGGAGCAGAAAGGAGGGTTGGTGAAGTAGATCTGTCAGGGTGGGATGTAATGGGCATTACTGTTTGGCATAATGTGTATTTGGCATTTTGGCATTACTGTGTGCACAATGTGCTATTAGGGGCATTACTGTGTAACATAATGTGTAAGGGGCATTACGGTGTGGCATAATGTGAAATAGGAGCATTACAGCATGGCATAATTTGTTATAAGGGCATTACTGTATGTCATGTGTTATATGTGGCATTATTGTGTGCCATGTGTAAGGGGCATTGCTGTTTGGCATAATGTTGTAAGCGGTATTATGGTGTTGCATAATGTGTTATAAGTGGCATTACTTAGTGTGTCATAATGTGTAAGGCACATTACTGTATCATGTAACCACACACCTTAAAAGTCGTCTTTGGGTGTGTTTTGATTTTTTTTTTTTTGGGGGGGGGGGGTGGGCGTCTGAAACTCTTTTTGGCATGGGGGAGCAAGGTGGAAAATTTTTTTATATTAAAATAAGCAAAGTCTCGGAACTCACTTAGGAAATAGCATTACTCGCATGGGTGCCCTCCATGGACCACCGGGTCCTGTATAGCACATAGAAAATATGGCGGCACTCCACGACTTGCATCAATAGTCAAAAAAAAGTTTATTCCATACTCCGATGTTTCGGGCACATGCCCCTCCTCTGGGATATAAACACAATAGTGCAAAAACACATATATATAATATATACACACACACGATTAAAATGACCTTACTCAGGTGATCCGGTGCACCTGGCGGCCACCGACATCCGCTCCGCGCACCCACAGGAGGGAGTCGCGGCATACATGATGTCATACGGCAGCACCCCCGGTGCAACCCGATGACAATGGTAACAGCTCAACACATGACGTTGCCACATAACACACTGAGTATCTACAGTATATAGCCAAATGATCAACTAGTATCTAAATGTATTTCTATCCACACAGTATATAATATTTACACACATGAATATAAAGCAAACACATAGCATTGATACAGAATTTTGCTAGATAGTCACAATCTATAAAAAGCACTGTAAGCCAAGGGATTCATTTAACCCCTTGGGAGCCAGCGTATCCAATTTAAAAATCCAACGGAATTCTGCCTGTAGGAGCCTTTTTAGCCCTATATCCACCCCTAATACTCTGTGGAATGTGCTCTGTAATTTTGAACCTCAAATCCACTACACAATGCTTTAGGGCTCTCCAATGTTTAGCAACAGGTTGTTCGCTAAAGCCTGCTTTGATGCCCGTACGAATGGCAGAACGATGCAAAGCCATTCATTCTTTAATCTGACGTTCCATCTTGCCCACGTAGTGCAGTCCACATGGGCAAGACAGCAAATATACAACAAACATAGGGCCTGATTCAGAGCCGTTCGTAAGCGGCCGCTCGTTCGCTCCCAGCGATGTTTGCCCAACTGCGCATGCATACGGATCGTTATACGCATGCGCGAACCAGTCAGTGCGGTCGAAATTCATGTGCTCGCAAAATAGCGAATGCCTGATAATTTGAGTGACCAAAAGAGGCGTATGTGGGTGGTAACAGGGGAAGGTGCTTGAAAACGGGGAGTGGAGATCCGATCGCAGGCGTGCTTAAAGGTCAAAACGGGAGTTTTATGGGTGTGCATAATTAAAACAGCAGCGTCATTGACCACGTCACTTGGTTATTTTATAGCCAGAACTGCTGGCAAAATTGTGGTAGCAAAAACCAACCACAAGAATAGCGAGCAGCTCATACCCTGGTCGATGTACTCGATTAATCTAATAAATAGCGGACATGACGTAGGATGCGAGCGGCCAGGGGGCGTAGTTTCCCAAAAAACTACCAAGTTTTGTTCGCTCGTTCAGACCTAGAGGCGTGATCAGAGCGCAAAGAGTGAACGGTTCATTTGAATAGCCACCCCTTTTTTTTGAACGAACGACCGCAAATAGCGACCGGCTCTGAATCAGGCCCATAGTACTGCAAGTTATACCCCTTTCAGACATACAACCCGGGAAATTTCCTGCTCAGACCCGGGAATCTCTCCTGTGCACATTCCCGGGTATTTGGTCGAGACCCCCCTTTCACACTGCAGTGTCTACCTGGGTACCCAGGTAGACCCCTTTCAGACATAAGCCAGGTTTTTTAGTTTTAAATATTACCTGCCTCTCCTCTGCTCTTCCTAACCTATCCCCTCTCCGGCTGCTGATGATGATGTCATCATCATGCAGCAGGCAGCCATCCAATCAAAGTGTAGCCTCTATTAAATAGTTAATATAATAACTCCTATCTACCCTGGTGGTCCAGCGGGAGTGCGGGTGGCCCGCTGTGGCTGCAAACCCCCGCCGGTCTCCAGCGCCGGTGTGAGGACCCGGCCATGGTCGCTGACTCGTTTGTCAGCGCCACAGCCACCGGTGCGGGGTGTGATGAGCAGCAGCGCAGAGCGTCCTATAGGACGCTCTGCGCTGTCAATGTAAAAGCTGCTTGGTGTTGCCCGGGAGTAGTAAATTCCCGGGTAGCACCATTCAGACAGAAGCAGGGTAATTTCCTGGGACTTAAGTCCCGGGAAAAACCCTGGTCGATTGCAGGGGCGGCTACCCGGGAACATGTTCCCGGGTAGGCACCTTTCAGACAGACTCGAGATGTCTGAAAGGGGTATTACTGGAGATTTGATCTGAAATCTCCCTGTATGAGGGTGATTAAAAGTATCACCCAAAATGACTGATCTGCAGGTAATACAGCCTAGGCAATGATGGTACCCATTTTTTATTTTAGCAACATCTAAGTTTACCAGTCGATCTTTGAGATTCCTTGCCCTAGTGTTATATATATATATATAGTTTTTCTATAGCTCTACCCACAGTTCCTGAACATATTTTTCCAGAAAAATAGCCCTGCATACTAGCATAAGAGAGTATGTCAATGACCATGTGCAACTTGCATTAAGCTTCAAGATTTATTTATTTTTTGTATTTCAATGTAAGGCATTACCTACAACAGGAAAAAAATATCTGGGATGCATGAATCCCATAAATAACTGAAAAGGTGACATTGTTTTATTTGCCTGTTTCATGGCAAATGATGTCACATTGAGCACAGCGCAGTCACACGCACTTTGTGTTGGATTGATTGGGCTACATAAGTTTTTTGGTGGTTCTCTGATCTCTGCATTCTCCCATGGTCCGGTATAAAGATGATAAATATATTACAACTGTTCTATATCAACAACATACATTATTGCACAGATCTTGTGTTTGTTTGTACCTAACCTGGTCTGCAAACATGGATTTATCCTGGACACTGTGTAATGTCCAGATATTTTCCTCCTAAATAAGTGTCATGCCATTTGTCCATCACTCAGCTAAACATGATTCACTTTAGAAAAAAAACAGTTCAATAGCTGGTCTTCTGTCCATTGTTCATGTAGCATGGCTAAATATAATCCCTAAAGTGTGGCTAACAATAATCCCTGTAAATTGCTGAGCTCAGAAAGCATTGAAAAAAGGTAATAAACATTTTTACTTTTCAGTGTGGTTTGTAACTGTTAAAGCTTTCCACTCTGTCCCTGGCATTTTGCCCAGCGACTTCAGATGCTGTATAAAGATCTAAGAGACATTTTTTAATGTATGAATAAATGTTCTGTTTAGGCTCTCACATGGGATAGATTATCTTTATTGATTTATTTCCAAATAACATTTTCCTATTGGCTGTTGCTATTTAATGTTTTCTGAAGGATCTTGGGTCCAGACACCTTATGAGTTTGAGAAAAGTATGTGTCTGTTTTCAACTACCGTAGGCTCCCCTGGTTTATTGTCATACAAGGTGGTACATACACAACATTGCAAAATGCAAGTGCTCAGTAGCAGGACAACGTTTTCCTGTCCTGTGTGATGTATAAAGTATTTAAGCCATGTGGAAATGTATTATAGGGACCAGTGACTTGCATATTACCAGTAGCGTATCTAGGGCGGGGAGAGCAGGGCACATACCCTGGGCGCCATGGCAGGCCCAGCAGGGCCCCCCCAGCGTACCCTACCGCCCACCACAGACTCACCATTGTGCCTCCGAGTAAGACCCATGGTGATTGCACCTCCCACCTTGCTGCCAGGAGTGTGACTCTCCTTGTCCTGGCCGGAAGAAGAGCCCCGGCACCTACCTGTCCTCACCGTCTGTGGCTCATCCAGACAGAAGGCAGAGGTGAGAGCAGCTGGCAGTTATCAAGGGACAGGGGAAAGGGTGAGACAAAATGAAGGGGAGGGGGCGGCTGAGACACAGAATGAAGGGGAGGGGGCGGCTGAGACGCAGGGTGAAGCGGGGGCGGCTGAGACGCAGGGTGAAGCGGGGGCGGCTGAGACGCAGGGTGAAGCGGGGGCGGCTGAGACGCAGGGTGAAGCGGGGGCGGCTGAGACGCAGGGTGAAGCGGGGGCGGCTGAGACGCAGGGTGAAGCGGGGGCGGCTGAGACGCAGGGTGAAGCGGGAGGGGGCTGAGACGCAGGGTGAAGCGGGAGGAGATGATGGTGTGGCCGAGAGACGCAGGGGGGAGATGATGGTGTGGCCGAGAGACGCAGGGGGCAGGAAGTGCCACGAGTCTAGTGGGTGTGGATTGAAAGATCTACAGTAAAAAGGTAAACCATGTCTAGATAGACACCAAACAGTCAATAGGTCGACGGGGACAAAATGTCGACACACTAAAGGTTGACATGTAAGAATGTCGACAGGGTTAAAAGGTTGACACTGAAATGGGCAACATGAAAATGGTCGACAGTTTGTTTTTCTTTTTCTAACTTTAATCTTCATCCTAACCCTCCCTCCTGGTGCCTAACCCCAACCGTCGGGGTAGGTGACTGATCCTAACCGTCCCTTCTAGTGCCTAACCCTAGCTGTCAGAAGAAAGGTGACTAACCCTAAAAAAAAAAAAAGTGTCGATCTATTGACTGTCTAACATCTGGTGTCTATCTAGACATTGTCAACATTTTTACTGTAGATCTTTAGACCGGATCCCGAGTCACAGGCATCTTCCGTACCATGATAGCCTAATAAATAGTGAATACTGACTGAAGATGCCGTTTGACCAGAAGTTTTTCAGAGGTTCCCCATTGTAAGAAACCACCATATCGGTAAGGGGCATATGGAAAGGAATGTTCCCAGGCTGACTAGAAACGGTGGCGTGTCATGTTGACAGGCCCCCATTTTTTCAGTGGCCATGCCCATTTTTGGGCGTACGCACACAGTTGGGGGCGACATTTTTCATCTTGCCCTGGGTGCCAAAAATCCTGGTTATGCCTCTGCTTATTACAATGATTTTATTTTCAAAATGTAGGGTATAAGAACTGCAGATTCTCGTACAAGCATAAAAAGTGCCTATTTTACACATTTGCCCATCAGAAAATATTTTTAATATTTACTGATGTTAACTTGTAAGGAAGCATAGATAAGGTAGACAATAAAAAGAACTTCATGCCCCGAACAGGTTTTTTTTTTCTACCATATTCTGCAATACAATAACACTGCAATAAACCAAGGTTATTACAACAGGTTACAATAACAGGCAGGCAAAACAGTAAGAAAGCTCTGTTCACAAGCTTACAATCCATAGGGGAAGATTCAGTTAAGTGGGAGCTGTCTTGCACTTCATATTACAATGGCTAAATTGTTTACATCAATTCAATTAAATAGTTCTGTGATGACCTCTGGAGAATGCAAGGAAAAATGATGGATTTTAAGCCCCATTCCATGTGTGATCTTCATTGCAGGGGATATAGTTATGAGATCGGCGGTCACAATCCCGACACCGGAATGTTGGCTAGGGATTTATTACAGGCGTCAAGATACCGACACCTTTCATAATCCCGAAGCCGGAATGCAGAATGACTCTGGCCCAAATGATGTAAGTACAGGCACCCGTCCTTTTAGCATCGGGGGTGTGTGTGGGGGGGGGGGTTAGATTCAGGGCACCCGGGGGGACTTAAGGTTAGGCAGCACCCGTAGAGGGTGAGGGTTAGGCTAGGGGAAGGTGGGGTTACGCATTAATGGGGGGAGGTTAGGGTTAGGCACCCCTAAAGGAGGGTTAGGGGGGGAGATGGGAGGGTTAACTGTACTTATCTCAGCCGCCGGCAATACAATCCCATTCCCATTGCAGGACTTTCTCATCAAACTCGTGTCGGCACTTTAGTCGCAGTAATATGATGTGCAAGGCAGCTCACACTGTAAAAAAAACAACCACAACAAGAGAATCATTTCAAATTATTCCAGCATGTTTGTGATGGTAGTGCTGTATATAGCGGGAATTGTAATAGCGTCATATGCTAGTGGAAGTACTTTGTTATTGGTTTTTGGATAGTAAAGACAACCAGTCTTGGGATACATTGGGCGGAGCAGATGTAGAAGAACATTTTTCAAGGACCTTGTTTAGCAGATGTATTCTTCCTCCATTTTTTTTTTTTTTTTTTTTTAGTCGTTTTTTTTTTATTAAAATGTAAATAAACAACATACTAAAGTCCAAAACATTCAAGATAAGATTAAATACAAAGCATCTTGCAGTTCAAACATAGAATGTAGCCATCATACTAATAAATATGTATCAAGTTTACCATATATGTAATTTGCAGAACACATAAAATGGTACTAGATATATTTATACTATACAAACATACAAAACAATAGTAACTTCGGTGCAGACTGAGAAAAATATCATCTTGTACAGAGTATATAATGCCTTTCCCTATAAAATAAAACCAAAGACCATAAACAGTAAAAATAGTAGACCATAAGAATGTATTATCTTACCTTTACTAATTGTGGTAAAAAGGCATATATAATTACAGTAAATATCAGTTATAGTATAACACCACATCCATATACAACCCTGTAAGCAATACTCCAGGCAGCTCGGACTGATTCAACGGCATTTTGGCGTATTTAGATTGTAGTCATCTCTGCCAAATCCTGTCGTACTTAGATTCAGCTTTACGATTATTATATAAATGTTTTTCATGAGATATTGTTGTATTTACTAGAGCAACCCACATTTGAAACTCAGGTCCTGTAGAAGCCATCCAAGTTCTTGCAATTTAGCAGCTGTAGTCTGTAGAGGTTAAGTCTGGTTAGAGGAAGTGCAGTAAGAAGGGAATTGAAATAACTTTTATTTTACTACAATCAACTTAAAGCTCTAACTAATTTTATGATAAAATAAAGTTCTAGATTCATTATTCAACCTTATTCATGGAAAGGGCCTTAATTTTAAATGTAACCAAAAGTAGCACAGAGCGTCTTTTCATGCAACCTTTTCCCTTCAAAAGCATCTTATATACACAACAATATGAATATGACGCACAAGCCGCTTCTGCTGCTTAAAATTATATGCGGCATGCAGAGGAGTAGCGTGGAACCATAGCACATGGAGAAAAAGCATCTCTTAGAGTGCCCCCTCCCCACCCTGTAATGAACTGTGCAAGTGGGGTATGGCCAGCCTGCGGGGGAATATTGAAGTGAAGAGAAAAACGGCAGTGGCGGTATCGTGCTGTGGCATGGAGGTCCCATTGGGGGAATAGAATGCTTTGTGATGTACTATCTGACATTAAGGGGTGGCTCCTTTTTGGCACTGCTTTATTTATGTGTCTGTATGTATGTAGGATCTGACTTTTATCTCCTTTGAATAATTGTTATTAGTCAATAGAGGAGATTGTATTATATATTCTGATCTTTTAACTTAAATTGACAGAGTATATGTGCTAGAGTGATACTGCACAGGTACCGCCGGACCGATGTATGGTTCAAATTCCGATGCCAGAAGACTGGCACCAGCGAAGATCCCAACAGCAGTAAAGGGAAGTATCAACCAACCTAACCCTCCTTTAGGTGTGCCTAACCTCCCTCCCTAGTGCCTAACCCTAATCCTCCCGGAGGGGTGCCTAGCCTTAAGTCCCCCCCCCCCCCAACTGGTATGCCGGGCGTCGGCCTGACAGGATCTCGACGCCTGTCATTCGTACCTTGCCGGGATTTGACAGTCTGCTTCCTGACTGCATCCCGCACAGCGCATTACTGCAGTTACTACCCCAAGCAGCTTTCACTGGAGTGGGAACACCTATTTGAAGCCCCCTTCTCAGCTATGCTCCTACTTCACAAATATACATTGCACCTATATTAATGTGAGTACTACTAATAATGTTCTGTTTACTACCATTATTATTATTTCAGGTCTCCTAATATGTATTAAAAGACTTTTCAAACAACACTTTATGGTCATGCCTGGGAGCACCATATTACTTTAAATAGCAAAGCAGTGACTTTGTTTAATCTCATGCCTAATAATTGAAAATTGAAGTTTAAGACTTTACATCAGATGTGTCACTTAAATCCATTGAAGAACAATGAATGAATGAGGAGAGGAGGAGGGAGGGGATCAAAGAGGAGAGGGGAGGTGACAGAAGCCAATAAGAAAGGAGAGGGGAGGGGCAAAGATGGCATGGCATAGAGGGGAGGGAATTAAAGAGGTGAGAAGTGAATGTAATCAATGTGACAGGAAAGGGGAGGTGACAGAAGATGATCACAGAGGAGGGAGAGCCAGAGGGGAGGTCATCTGGGCAGTTTGAGGGAGCATAAAATGTAGAAACGGATCTCAGATCCGTAATTTATTTAGGATATAGAACAAACAAACCGAGATAAAACTAACAGGCGGCCGTCCTACTGTGCCCCATGAATTTCAGAACCCTGGATGGCGCCCTCTGTCCATTTTGGCGCCCGGAGCACATGCTCCACCGGAACCACACTCGCTACTCCCATGGCGGCATGCCTATATTCTGTGTGTGATTGCGGGTGTATCTGCATGCATAATACTACGTTAGTGTCAGCGGCTGTGACACTGTAACATAGCGTTTCGCATGCAGATACACCTGCAGTTGTACGCAGAATATAGGCATAGTGCATATCATTTTAATCAGCAGAAGCTGCTTGACCTTCCTCTTCACATTTTTGTGCGAATAAGACTCATTTGAAGGTAAAAAGTCACACAAAAAGACGTTACAGTCACGGCATGGCACGAATAGAAGGGCTGTTTAACACGCAAGGAGGCTATATGTATGAGGACACAACTGTATTTATCAATTTCCATGTAATTTTGTGCATAGAATCCAAATATACCATCAGACATTTGATATAGTATAAGGTTTTTGAGATATTTCGAAAAAGTAAAATTTGAAAATGAAAGTATTTAAGTGATGGGCAAAACTCCCTTCTGCCTATTGGGTATACATTCTGCCCAAGGCTCCTCATCCTCTGTCATCAGAATCCCCCCCTCATCTTCCTCATTCTCCTCCATGTGCTGGTCCTGAGGCAGAACCCTCCTCTTTGCGCTGGGTGCAGTGGCGTATCTATAATGGGTGCAGTGTGTGCCCCGCACTGCACACCCTGCACCCATATTATTTTAAACTTACCTGTCTGTGGTCCCTCTGCAGGTGTCAGCGCTGCTCAGAACACTGGAAAATGGCATTTTCCCGGTGTTCTGCGCATGCGCAGTAGACTCCGGGCACACTCTAGTTTATTGTGCATGCACAGAACGCCGGAAAATGTCCGACTCTAGTGCCCAGAGTCTACTAATGCTCCGGTGGCTGGCCAGCCGCATCAGTTGGCTGCCGGCCACCGGGAAGAGAGGAGGGGGGCCATGCACGGGGAGTGCACACGGACCCCCTCCTCTCAAGACGCCCCTGGCTGGGTGCCATGTTGCTTAGTGGCTCCTGTCCCAGCTGGCGTGCAGAGGGGGGCGTAAGCAGGAAGCTCCCATGACTGTGTTCTATGACCTTCGGGAAACAAAAGAATAAAGTAGAGTCTTTTTTGCAGTGCACCATATTGTCAGACATTATGCCATGAAATTATTTTACAATTAAAACATATTCATATTTATTATTATTAAAATTATATTAAGGGGTTAACACAACTGGCAAAATATTTTAAAATACAATTAAAGTTCAGACAAGAATTGAAAGATGTGCATAGAAAAAGAAATTGCTGTGTATTAAAACTACCATGACACCGCTGGTTATATATCTTTATTCTCAGTATATATGGATTTAAATTATTATTCCAATATCACTGGTATTTGTATAATATAAGTTCATATAGATTAATAATAAATCATTTTGTCAGTGATATTTGTCTAAAGAAAAAGGTTTGTGAAGACAGTCCCAGAGTAGTTACTAAAGTATCAATTGATATCTGTCGTCTTGATAGTGTGATCTAAATGTAACATATATTGTTACACTACAGTTACAACAAACATTTTTTCTTTAGACAAATATCACTGACAAAGGATATATTATTAATCTATATGAACCTATATTATACCAGTGATATTGGGATAATAATTTAAAGACTCTACTTTTTCCTTTTGTTTCCTGAAGTGTATATATAAATATAGAGTCTATGGTAGCACATCAGTAATAAGGATTCAATGGAATAAAATAAATCCAGTGATAAACTGTGGATAGAATCATATTTCTCATTAGAAAGAATTCCTTTACTTTACTATACTACAAAATAAGAGTCAATGATAATTATATTACTAGTGCAGGATCGCTAAACTTTTTCTTGTACGATGTGTACTATGACCATCAGTAATTGGGGGGGGTGTTCTCACAGTGGGCGGCTTCGTGACGGAGCCTCCATCTCTGTGCCCCAGCACTCTGGCTGATGGCTGATCACCACCACTGGCAGTTACCAGAGCAAGTGTGATTTTACCTTTGTTTTCATTTCTCTATGTTAAATCGGTGCTATTATTTTCTTGTGTTTGTTCGTGTCTTTATAAGTACATTTTTTTGTTTTATTTGTAAGTACATCTGAAGTAATGGCAACTGCTAAAATTCGTGCGTGTAAACCATCCTGATAACTTTTATGTATGTGTTAGGCTTTCTTTGACTTTTTGGTGTAAACTTATTCGCGCCTTGATAAAGGATTATAAAATGTACTTTGACTATGCTTTTGGTGACGAGGCTAAATGTGGGCATCCCATATTTCTTGCATAACCTGTGTAACTAACATTACAGAATGGTTAAAAGGAAATCACTGTGAGATGCCGTTCGCTGTCCTGATGGTATAGCGTGAGCCTAAGGATCACTGTTATTTTTGTCTAACTAGTATTTCTGGGCTTCCTGTAGATCTAAGCACACTATCAATCATCCCAAAGTGTCTTCAGTGCTAAAACCTGTGCATCATTGAGAGGGGCTGTCTGTTCCTGTACTTTGTATACCAATTAATCGGGGACCTCCGAGGACAGCGAGTCAGAAGCTACAGAAATTACAACAGAGAATCACTCCAAAACTGAAGACTAATGACAAATCGCCTCACTTCATAGAACAGGAAAAATTAAAGGTTTTTGTCCATCAAAACAACAAGCTTATGGGTTCTAGGCAGCAACAGTGTAACCTTCTGGCTCAAGGTACGAGAAGTTAAAGTTTTAGAGTTTTCTTTGGCCACAAATTTTTGAAAATAAATATAAATTCAGTGTATGTACTGATAACGATTTCATGATTGAGTTTGGTGTTTAGCGCAGGGGCGCCGAGAGGGGGGGAGCGGGTACTAATTGCCCGGGCTTGCTGGAGGCAGCCACAGCAGTCTCCTACACCTGTGGGAGGAGCTATCAAGCTGATTGCGCCCCCCACTGGTTATGCACCATGCTAAGATAGCTCACAGTGCCCGCTCGCCAAGCGCGCAGTGCCGCTATGCGGCACTGCAAAACTTGTCTATTTTTTTTTTACATAAGGGGGCATGGCCACGCCTCCTGCAAATAGGCCATGCCCCCTTTTACCGGCTCTTGGAGGGCCAGGTTAAGCACAATATTGTATACTGTACTAGTGAGTGGCGACTCTTTATTAATTCCTCGAAGAGTAGTTTTTAAGCAGTGTCTAGGTGCGTATTCACTTACAGATTGTGAAATGACTGCACGATTCCGACATTGTAATTGTGCAGTCGTTTCACAATCTGGTGCTGTGCCTACACTGAACGATCAGTCGTTCAGTGTAGGCACATCAATCATCCCCTAACATGCTCAACCTGTCATTATCGTCAGGTTGACCAGCATGTTAGGGCGATGATTGATGTCGGAAACGACCAGCGGGAGCGCACATCGCTGGTTGTTTCCGACATTACATCCCTGATGTGTGCCCGATTACTGAGCGATTGCATGATTATGATGTCGTAATCGTGCAATCGCTTAGTAATGTCGGGTAGTGGATACGCGGCATCACTCCACAGTGGGTACAAACTCCCTTCAGTGCCTCTGACCTATGCAGTGGACATGAAAGTAAGGCTGTGTTATTTGAGGCAATCAAGTATAAGGATCATAGATGGAAGTTTTTTTGTGACTTAAAGGTAGTTACTGCTTTTAGGTTTGCATGATGGATTTGCAAAGTACTGCTGTCTTCTGTGTTTATGGGACAGGAGAGACACTAAAAAATCTCTGTCATGAGGAAATGGCCAGAGAGAGAAACCTATGTTACTGGAGAGAAAACGTACACTCCATTGGTCGTTTTACTTCCGCGTCGCATTAAGTTGGGCTTAAAGAGAAATTGCGTGAAAGCTCTAGATAAAAAACGCCAGGTATTCAGTTATCTGAAGGAAAAGTTTCCGAAGTTAAGCAAAGCTAAAAGAAGGCATATTTGTTGGCCCCCAAATAGGAGAAACTGCTTACAGATTAAATATTTAACGCTAAATTGACAGAAATTGAGTCGGCTTCTTGGTCCTCCTTCATGGCTCCTGTGTATGGATTCTTGGGGAGCAGAAAAGAGGCCAACTACGTGTCCATTGTGAATGAACTTTTCGACAACTACAAGAATATGGGTTGTAGAATGTCACTTAAAGTTTACTGTTTCACTTTTTATATTCCCATCTAGACTATTTCCCTGGCAACCTGGGCAGTGTAAGTGATGAACAGGGGGAAAGTTTTCGGCAATGGAGTATGGCTACCAAGGACACTGGGGTTGTGCAATGATAGGGGTCTACTGCTGTTTCCTTTTTAGAGAGACCAGTGAGACACTGCTTTAGGGAAATAGGATGTTGACGCTATCCATTTTGTACAAAGTGACTTTACATTTTGTCTGTTATTATTTACATTACAGCTGATTTGGATTAAGAGTTTATGAAGTTTAGTTTGTACTGTTAAGAATTTCTGTAGTTTTTAGGATTTAATAAATGAATATGATTAGAATAATTAAATTCTGTAGAGATTAATTGAAGTTTTCACTTGTCTTACTGTTTTTGAGATCCGTATAGCTATTACCGCTTTTGTTATTTGTATGTGTCTAATAAATGTGACGTGATAGAGAGAATCTGTTTTTCCATTGAATTCAGCATTCCAGAATTAGGTGAAAACACATTCACATGTAGATCATTTTTTACATTTTGTTGAGTGGTGTAATTCTACTTCTCTGGTGGCTAAAGCAGCCTTTGGGTTCCATCCCCACCCACGGGCCGCAGTGTTCCGCAGGTGGCGATCACCACCAGTGAATAGATGCCGGCTGCATGCGCCTGCCATTCACAAAGAAGGGAGAGCTTGGGGGCAGCCTGGCATTTCCATAAGTGCCAAGCATGCCCCCAACAGTGATGAAAAGGGGGAGGGAATTAAAGACACACACTTGGAATGTTAGGGTTTCTTGAGGAGCGAATTTGAGCATCTCTGTTTTAAGGTGATATTCAGGAGATTTTGCAGTAAATTGTGAATTAATTGCTCAACGTACGTTTCTGAAAGTTGTGCAACATCATGTGTTCTTCGTTTAACCACCTTATTTTCTTCTCAGCTGCGACTGTATTGGTGGCTCACCTTACCAATCTGGTGCTCTTTCCTGGTGGTTAATGTATGTGAAACGCCTTCTCCTCCTTTTTGATAGCTGTAAATCCACAATTTGGGATCTTGGGATGTAGCCAGATTTGATAAATCATCCCTGGTAGGGGAGTATTGTGGCTTCTATGCAGATGCAAGTGCTAATGGCATTTTAGCTTGTTTATCAACACGAGCAGTCCCAGTACTCTTTAGTACTGTCCTCTCCAATAAAAGAGTGGTCTTTATGTGAAACTGTCTGGCAGAAGGGTACTGTAATGGCAGTTTCACTCATATATGTGCTGGAATTATTATTTTTCAGCATTTCCTTTCTACAGGGATGATTGTGTGTGTGTGTGGTAAGGAATCCCCAGGCTTTTAAGTGCATCTAGCAATTGATGTGTTCACTTTATTGGTTTAACAACTAATTAGGCCCTTCCTCTATTTTTTTGTATGAGAGATACCATTGGGCTTAATATATGCGTGACAGTTTATGTAAAATTAGACATGCAGTTATCTATATGTGTGTGGTGGTGTTCTAATAGGGATTGTAGAATGTATTGCAGTTATATTTAACACTGTTTGTGCTGTAAATTTGCAAGGTTCTGTATTACATCCCAATTATATATTTCATAACAGCAGGTAGCTAAATATATATTGTTTTTTTTAGGAGAGGTAAGTATATATTTCTGGTGCAGGAATAGATCTAGGTTAGGCTTCTTTGCTAAGTTATCTTCTCCTACCCATGTGCTGCACCCTTGTGTCTCAGTCAGGAAGGCTGACTTATGAGCTTGCCCTGCCCCTTGCATCATAGGCTCATTACTGCGGGTGAAGTGCATCTAGCCAACCTATGTCTGGCGGTTCAAATGCCGACGCCGGACGACCAGCAGCAGTGAAAATCCTGACTGATAAATAAAAACACTGTCGCTAACCCTTCCCACCCCCCCCCCCACAACCCTAACCCTCCCTTAGAGGTGCCTATCCATAACCTCCCTCCCTCTAGTGCCTAACCCTCCCAGGGGGGTGCCTAACCCTAAGCCCCCACAGGAGCCCCTAACCTAACCCTCCCCCCAAGGCATCTGTCCGCGGCCGCCGCCCAGCTTACCTTCGTTCGGTATGCCGGGCGTTTGGCTCCTGGCGTAGGTATAATGCTAGGCATCGGGGTTTCGACACCTATCATTAGTCCCCTGTCGGGATTACACAGTCGGGAAGCCGACCATTGGCTTCCTAACTGCATACCGTTTTTTTATTTACATTATTAGTTATTAACCTTAAAACAAACGTGGCAGATGCAAGCAAATCTGCATATTAGCAATATGCATGCAACTTCTATGTAGGTATGCTAAGTGCACATTTATGAGTTTTACGCTACACAAACGGTGATCGTTTGTAAAAGCATATGTTTCGTACTTTGCACAAATTCATGCACCCGAAATGCATCACTCGCTGTGAGTACCCATGTCTTTTCTTCAATATGCAACCTGGTAGAAGTGCAGGAAAAAGTGGGGAAATCACCCTCAACCACCAAAAAATTGGCAATTGAGATAGCAAGACCATATTGTAGCCCGAGGTATCAAATGGCTGACTTTGAAGAAAAAAAAAAAATTCTTAATGGTGGAAAAATGAAAGATAATGCATAACAGACTTGTCAGTATATGATTCTGCCTATAATAATTCTGTTACGGACTACTTTTCTAAACCACTATAAGCAATCAACACTCAATTCAATTTGCTTAAATCAGTAAGGAAGGCAGTTACCCTACCCTACTTTATAAGTTAATATACATTTTTTATGCTGCATTTCGATGCCTGATCCACACAAAACCGCTGCTAAACAGAATGTACAGTAGCTCAGTTCACTATAGAGCGGATGCAGTAGGCTGCAAACCAAAAAAAAAAACACTTCAACTTCAGTTAATATAATAGTATTAGTAAGTACAGCATCCTTAACTAGCTTAGTCAGTCAGACTCTCACGCAGCTCTGCAGCAGCACATAAACAACTTACTGACATAACTTGAAGTTGTATCTATTCTGGTCACAGGAGATGGCGAAGTCATGTCCAGTCCAAAGCCGAGCTCAATTGCCGTTGGGGGTCAGGCAGCGTCCGTGTGGGTCATATGTACTCCTTGAAGCTCCCCTTTGTGCGGCAGGAGACAGATGCCGCCTCGTGATGTCAGGCCACTCATTCCTGCCATCGCCATAGAACCAGGCACCAGGCCAAGACCTCTACATTTTCTGCCGTTTTTCTGACCGTTTGACGTAAAGTTTTGCCAACCACCAATTCATACTTAATTTATTTTCACGATATGTACTCCACATAATAGAGATGATCTTTTAAAAAACTGGCATATTGAAATGTAGTTTGGTATTTTCTTTTACCATTAGTAAAACTCACAATTTCCAAACTACACATACATTTATACTCCATGCGCTATAAGTCGCGTTACACATAACGTGTGAGCGATGTGTGACTAGGTAGCTCTAAGCGTCTTTTCGTGCAACTTTTTCCTTAGAGTGCATCTTATTCGCTAAGCGATACGAATAGGACGCACAAGCAGCGTCTGCTGATTAAAATATGCGGCATGCCTATATTGTGCTACTGCTGCTGTATCTGCTGTACAGGTGAAATGCTAAGTTACAGTGTCAGTGTCTGTAACGTAGCATTTCACATGCAGATACAGCTGCAGTAGCACACAGTATATAGGCATGCCGCATATCATTTTAATCAGCATAAGCTGCTTATGTGACCGATTTGCATCGTTTTGCAATTAAGACTCATTTTAATGGAAGAAGTCACACGAAGAGATCCTAGACCATAGGTCTTCAAACTTGGCCCTCCAGCTGCTATGGAACTACACATCCCAGCATGCACTACCACCTTCTTGATATAACAGCATGCTAAAACTATGGCAGTGTATGCTGGGATGTGTAGTTCCACAGCAGCTGGAGGGCCAAGTTTGAAGACCCCTGCCCTAGACGCTACAGAGTCGTGCTAAAGCATGGTGTGACTAGAAGGGCTGTTTAACTCTTAAGGAGGCTAGATACTGTATATGTGCACACATCTGTAAAACCACCCAAACACATATTTGTCAAAGCTGCACTATAATAAATCTCCCCCTGAGAAGCCTGAGGGGCTGTGAATTTCCCATTAAAAGTTTCCAATGCTTGAGGGGAAGTAGAGCACAGAAATCTGAGGTTTGTTCGAGTTAATCTCAGCACCCTATAGATCTGCTTGAGACTGCAGTGCCAGTAATGTTGATCGATCATGTGTAGCTTTGCTACATTATATACGAAAAGTCTCAGGGTGTACTTTCCTGTGAGCATCCATCTTGTTGTGTACATGCCAACTGACAGGGTTTGATCACACTTTGTGCCCTCTCTCTGATAACCTGGAAACCGCTATCAAATTATTGGCTTGCAAAGATGAAGATTAATGCAGCATCCTAAAACACAGTTGGTTTCCTTCATAAGACTGTCAGCGGGAACGATGGATCTCTTTGAGCCGTGGGAGTAGTACTGGCTGTCATTTTTGACTGATGCTGAACTTTCTTTAAATTAGTGGTAGTGGAAGAAAACAGATATATAATTGTATTTTTCATTTTTTCCCTGGGCCGAATAGGTGGGTGCTAATTTTACTATATAGAAGATAGTAACTGTATTGAGAGAGAAAAAGAGAAACATAATATATTTAATATTGCCTTCTAAAGTATTGTACTAAACAAATAAGCTAGTCAGCAGAATAGACACCAGAATAAAGGGAGTGATTCCGTTTAGTGCAATGTGCCGGGAATTTTTGGTCACAGTGATATTTTTGCGGGTAAAAGTTGCATCTGTGAAATCTTACAATTAAATTGCAAATTCCCGGACAAGTTTCAAAGCACAGTCGTATCAACATGAGCAAACATCCGCATTTAGCTCAGTGCACGGTGGCAGACTTAGGTTCATCTGTAAATCAGCCGTAATCTGCATCTAAAAACTCTCCTTTCATGGCAATGGCAGCAATAAATTACATAGTAGTGTTTTTTTTTAACTACATGGACATTTCATATTGTAAACCATCAGACAAATATTTATTTCATATTGTATGTGTTTTTTATATACAAATGTCATTAATTTGATTAGGTGTTATATAAAATACATCGTATAGCATTTGGTGGATTATACAGTTGTCTCATCATCGCTGCAGTCCTGCCAAATAGCCCCTATCAGCTCACCGGGTCCCAAACTAGGCACCTTTTTTTGCGGCCCTTTACCGAAAATGGTTTTAGTTGCAATGCACTGCGACTAGGACCAGGGGCTGGCTGGGGGGCAAATGCATGCAGGCGGCCCTGGCAAAGGAGTAGCGTGTAGCCAGGGTGCCCGAAGAATATGCGTGCTACGGTGCCCCCCCCCCCTCAAGTGTTCCAGGGAGGAGGCGGGTCCATATGGAATTAATGTAAGGTAAAAATAAAGATTAGGTCAGCCCCCTGTCGTAGTGCCCATATGAAGTGCCCCCGTGTGCCACAGGAGAGAACACCCTTATGCAGGCCTCCAGTAGTGCCCCCAGTAGTGATCCCCCCCCCTATGCAGTGCCCCTTGTGCCCCAGTGGTAAGCCCCTTATATAGTGCCCCCAGTAGTGGTCCCCCCTGTGCAGTGCCCCTTGTGCCCCCAGTAGTAAGCCCCTTATATAGTGCCCCTAATAGTGGTACCCCCTATGCAGTGCCCCTTATATAGTGCCCCCAGTAGCAGTCCACCCCCCATGCAGTGCCCCCAATAGTGGTAACCCTTATGCAATGCCCCTTAAATAGTGGCCCCAGTTGTAGTCTCCCCCCTATGCAGTACCCCCAGTATTGCCCTTTATATAGAGCCCCTAGCAGTGGTCCCTCGATGCAGTGCCCCCAGTGGTAGTCCCCTCCCCCTATGTAGTGCCCCCAGTGGTAGTCCCCTCCCCCTATGTAGTGCCCCTAGTAGTAGTCCCCCCCCCTTTGTAGTGCTCCTAGTAGTAGTCCCCCCCCCTTTGTAGTGCCCCTAGTAGTAGTCCCCCCCCTTTGTAGTGCCCCCAGTAGTAGTAGTACCCCCTTGTAGTGCCCCCAGTAGTAGTGGCCCCCCTTTGTAGTGCCCCCAGTAGTAGTAGTCCCCCCCCCCCTTTGTAGTGCCCCCATTAGTAGTAGTTCCCCCCCTGTAGTGCCCCCAGTAGTAGTCCCCCCTCTTGTAGTGTCCCCAGTAGTAGTAGTCCCCCACCCCCCTTGTAGTGCCCCCAGTAGTAGTTCCCCCCCCTTGTAGTTCCCCCCAGTAGTAGTCCCCCCCCCTTGTAGTGTCCCCAGTAGTAGTAGTCCCCCACCCCCCTTGTAGTGCCCCCAGTAGTAGTAGTCCCCTTATAGTGCCCCCAGTAGTAGTAGTCCCCCCCCTTGTAGTGCCCCCAGTAGTTGTAGTCCCCCACCCCCCTTGTAGTGCCCCCAGTAGTAGTAGTAGCCCCCCCTTTGTAGTGCCCCCCAGTAGACACACGTAAAATAAAAAACAAAATTAAAAAAAAAACTTACCTGAATCCCCGCTCCCGCCGTTGCCATCTGCTTCTCCGTCTGTCCTCCCGGGCCGGGCAGCTCTGCATTATGGGAGAGATGTCATATGATGTCATGAGGCCTCTCCCATTACTCACTGCGGGAGCCGGAAGATGGAGCGGCTCCTGCAGTGGGCGCAGCTGCAGCTGATGAGAGTCTGACAGACTCTCATTGGCTGCTGCTTACAACAAACACACAGCTGCCGAAGCCGGCGGCTGTGTGTTTGTCACTTGTGTAGCGCTGACCGAACTCCGTCCGGTCAGCGCTACACACGCGGTGCAGTCTGTGTCACAGTGACACAGACGGCCCGCATGACGCTGCGGCCCGGGGGGTACATGGCACCCTGCCCCCCGGCCCAGCCCGCCACTGACTAGGACGCACCAGGAGACTGCGCTTATTAGTTTAATACTTGTATATCTTTGTGCAACGGAGTCACTGAATCTATATACGAAGTGCCATGATTCAGCGGCCTCTGCTTTTTTTTCAACACCAACTTTGGTTGTGCTTCGTGTACAGACTCTGTAGCAAGAAAGACGCCCGGCGCTAGCAGAGTTGCATGGGACCAGGCACCTCACGCTGTTTAATGTAAATTACAGCCTGTTTTATACTACAGGGACATGTATTGCTAAAGAGGATTGTAAAGGTGCCAAAAGGGAGAAATAAAGGTTTTCGGTGTGAGCTTCAGACCTGCATGTAATACAGTATTTGGATACTGTATACACTGTGTAGAGGCTGAAGTGCTGTCCAAGACGGTATCTGATCCTATTTGTTTCCTTTTGGTTTCATTTTTTTGTGAGCGTTTACATATTTTAGTACTTTATCAGTGATCGTATATTTGTTTATAGCTGCTGTAGATAACCATAATGTAGGCTTTGTAGCAATAATAAAGAGTATAATAATGGTGCCTGGTCACTGTATGGTGCCAAGGATTTCTGTACCCTCTCTCTCACCTATTCAGGTAATCCACTGACAGCATTGATGGGCCGGGATCCAGCTAATCCCAATCAATCTGTTCACAATAATCTAATAAAGAACAGTTACCGTCTTTATAGGGAAGAGCATGAACACTTCCAAAGTCACCTCCGTGTCACAGTGATGATCGTTTATGGCAAACCTCGCTTTATAGGTTGTCTCCATTTTTAATATAATGCTACTTCGGAAATATGAGACATTAAGTTTGTTCTGGAGTAAATCTCTGCCTCTCCATTTTTCCCCCACAGGACATAACCATCCTATCTTCTCACCACCCCCTCATCAGTAATTATGTTTCCAGTATACAGTATCCGCTATCTTAACCCTAGATTCAGCTTTCTGCAATAGTTGAGATTACTGCAGCTTCTTGCTCTCTGCATAGTATTCACACTTACCCTGTTGCTGCATGGATGTTTGGGTTCTGAGTTAGCTGTCTCTAACAAAATACAGTGTGTGTGTGCGCTAGGCCACGTCCCTACGCGTTCGTCACGAGGACTTCGGCCCTCTGACGAAGTCCTCATAACGAAACACGTTGGGGCGTGGTCTAGTGCATGGATGATCGAACGTGGAACTGTTGAATGCCATGGACAGCTGTCACTCTATGTTCTTTTGACTTGCGGTGGTTCTGACCGCCACCGTCGGTAGGCATATCTGACTTCTGTTATTTTAAACTGCCTATTAAATTTATTTTGTAATGCACTATTGGGCGTCCCTTTGATTGTGCTTATTTTTAGACTTTGTATCTTTGCCCGTGGGAAAGTGGATACGGAGGGGAAGACTCCGACTATTACATAGTCTGGGTGCAAGCAGGACAGTGGAGAAAGTTTATTGCAGAGACCCGTCCGTGGCAGTAGATTTACACTTTGTGATATATATATATATATATATTAAACAGCACACAGGGTGGCGGCGGCACTCCACAAAAGTGAACGTTAACCCTAGGTCCAAAAATCTCAATCTCTCTGTCTCTCTCTCTGTCATTAAAACCACCAGCCTAATATTGTGTAAGGCCCCCCTATTTGGCGCCAAGACGTAAGCAGCAGATCCTTCTAGTCATGTAAATTGCAAGATGAGGCCTCCATGGCTTGGATTTATATTCCCAGCACATCCCACAGATGCTCAATTGTATTGAGGTTTGGGAAATTTGGAGGAGACTCCTTGAACTCTGTCATGCTCCTAAAACCATTTCTGAATACTTCACTGCCATCAGGGAATACAGTTGGCATGAAGGGGTATACTTGGTCTGCAACTATGTTTGTCAAACCAACATCTACATGAATGCCACGACCCAAGGTTTTCCAGGAAAACTTTGCCCAGAGCATCACACTGCCTCCGCTGGCTTGCCTTCTTCCCATAATGCATCTGCCTTCTGTTCCCCAGGTAAATGACGCACACGCACCCGGTCGTCCACATTATGTAAAAGAAAACGTTATTCATCAGACCAGGCCACTTTCTTCCATTACTCCAGTTCTGATACTCACATGTCCATGTAGACACTTTCGGAGGTGGACAGGGGTCAGCATGGACACTTTGACTGGTCTGCGGCTACACAGCATACTTGCGAACGTTGTTGCAGAAAAGGGAAGGGGGCGTAGCAGGTGGCGTGGTGGTAAAATTGAATAATCGTGGCCCCACCCACTGCTATACAGTGCTGAGAAAGCAGGCATTGCCTCATCTGACCACCTACTTGTGCTCCCTAAGTGGGTGGGCGGCTGCGCAGCGGGGTGAAAGCTTGTGCTAACGGGAGGGCTGTTCCCCTGGGGGGGGGCACAGACAGTAGTGCAACGTGCGGGAGACTTTCCTACTTTTCCAGAAGGCCGAAAGCGCCACACTATTTTCAGGAGGCTACCGGTCATTCTGGAACAGTAGGCAAGTATGCTACACATCCCTATACGCCGCAAGCTGCGATGCACACTGTGTTCTGACTGTCAAATCCGAAGTGGGGAGTGGACCCGGACTGGGTGCAGTTAAGTCCTTGTGAGCAGTTTCCTGATATTGGAATGAGGATGAACGCAGGGGGTACTTGTTCATGCCTTTTGCTGGATGATGCGGTGGATGGAGATCACAGGGAAAAGGGAACTAAACCCCACCGAGTTTGCAGAGCGCAGCTCCGAGGTATGGGAACCTGGTACGGTGCTGACTGGGGGTCACGACCAGGGTTTCTCGGCATGGCGGTCGACAGGTGATGCCTGTGAGGATGCTATGGCGAGGGGCATCTGGCGGTGGCGCTGGTGCCTGGGGGGAGCATTGGCTGTGCGTGGTTCTGTGTGGGCATACTGTCACTCTGGTCTGGTTAGGCCTGGTGGTGCTTCCATTCTGTTCTGGCATGGGCGCTGCCATCTTGCCTCCGGACATGTGACCTAGTTGCCCTATCCTGGTGTGTCACATGCTCCTCTCTGACCAGTCACGGCTGAGCACTGGGGATTTAAGGGAGTTCAGAGCTCCCTTGCATTGCCAATGCATCGTGTTTCTCAGCGACAGCTGAGAGAGAGTTCCTGTGCTTTCACCTGTCTGTTGCATTCATTGCCTAAGTCTGCTTCACCTGACCTGCTCCAACCCTGCTGGATTCCCCTGCCTCCTCCAATTACCTTCCCTATTGCCTGAGCTCCTGTGTCAGCTAGACTTACCCTGCACCCTCCATTTACCTTTTCCCCTGCCTGAGTATCTGAACCTGCTGTTTCCTTGCACCTTGCTTCCACTTACACCCAGCTGGACTTCATTACCTCTGCCTGCATTCTGTTACAGCTCACCATACTTGCTTACTTGACTGTTCCTGCCTGTCACTATCTGGACATTCTCCCATTTACCCCACTACAGTTATCAAGTGCACTTTAGTGCTATACCTGGACTTTTTCGTTTGCCATTCTCATGTCCTCTAAGTCACTTATTAAAAACTCCACTTTTTTATTTAAATCTGCTTCTGTGTCTGCTCCTATCACCACCCCGGGTCCACAACAAAATCAGAACCTCACACTGGGAATGCTGATGGAGGAGGCTCTGTAACGTAGCGCAGGTAGTGGCAGATTACCGGAACTGAGAAGAGCAGAACACTGGCAGTGGCACTATGAATGGGACCTGGTAGCAAACAATTTCACCAACTGAGCACTGCAACTGGGACACCGGAGGTAAATGAGACAAGGAGTACAGAGATCTAGCACACAGACTAGCTGTGTAAAGCGTTGCACTGGCAACCTGAGAACTCCCGGGAAGCCCTTAATTACCCAAGACTGGAGCTGGATTGGCTGTCAGAACCCATGTGACTCATTCAGACTGGATTGGCTCCTTCCTGATGTGACCATATCCAAGATGGCAACGACTAGCATCCGGCAGTATTTGCACAGACTCCCAGCCACAGCAGCTCCAACATGCCAGAGACTCAGCACTGCCTCTCAGGGACCTTCCCGCACACCGTGCTAACCGCCAGCAGCCTGCACCCCTGCCAGACAGATCCCGCTAGAGCCCTGGACAGGTAAGTCCCGGACCCCCCGTGGTCCTCCAGAGCGGCCCATGACACTGACTTCTTTCTCTCATAACCAGCATTTATTTTTTCAGCACAGTAGCTCTCCTATGGGATAGGACCAGATGATCTATCCTTCACTCCCCATCCGCATCTATGAGCCTTGGGCGCACATGACCCTGTCGCCAACGGTTGTCCTTCCTTGGACCACTTTTGATAGGTACTAAGCACTGCATACCGAGAATACCGCACAAGACCTGCCGTTTTAGAGATGCTCCAACCCAGTTGTCTAGCCATCACAATTTGGCCCATGTCAGAGTCACTGAGATCCATACGCTTCATCAACTTCAAGAACTGAGTGTTCACTTGCTACCTATTATATCTCAACCCTTGACAGGTGCCATTGTAATGAGATAATCAACGTCTTATATACAATAATAATATAATAATAATTTGTGTGTAAAAAGTGTGTGTGTAATATATGTGTCTGTATGTGTGTGTGTGTGTGTATGTGTGTGTATATATATATATATATATATATATATATATATATATATATATATACACACACATAGTGGGGAACATTTAGATCTGGTATTGATGAATATAATCAATGAGATACAAACAAAGAGTTTTGTCAAATCAGTTGACACTAACTCTTATGTGCATTATAAGAGTGGCCTTGCTCGGAAGTGGAAAACGAATATACCATATTCACAATTTTGTAGGGTAAAAAGGAACTGTAGCAATCAAGAACATTGTGAAGCACAATTGGAAGAATATACGAATAGATTTAGGGATAGGGGTTACCCAGAAGAGCTCAGTAGGGAATCTATAACTAAAACTAGGAACACTGATCGTACAGATCTGTTACAATATAAGAATTGAATTAGAGAAGGGTGAGGAGGTACTGTTTATCGCTCCCTTTATCATGGAAGAGAAGAGAATACTGAAGGTGTTGATAAAACATTGGAGTATTCTACAGATGGATACAGTACTTAATACCATCTTACCAGACAAACCACGAGTAGTCTTTAAAAAGGCTAAGAATTTAAAGGATATTTAGGCTCCCAGTCAGTTGCAACAGATTGTTCCCAAAAACAAGGTTCATTTGGAGAACCTCTGTAAGGGTTTCCATAGATGTGGCCACTGTAACATCTGTAAGTACACCCATCCTGATGCTCATTCCTTTGGGAATTTGATTTAAAAAGTTATTAAATAAAAGATTTTATTAATTGTACGACCACATGGGTCATTTATGTCCTTGAATGTCCTTGTAAACTTAAATACATTGGTAAAACCAAATGTCCATTGAAAATAAAGATACAGGAGCATGTTCGGAGTTTAAAGAATAGTCTAGAAACAGAGTCTCTAGACATTTTAATCTGTTCCACAATTCAAATGTAGAAGGTCTTAGGTTTAAGGCCATTGAACATGTGACATTAGGTGAACGAGTTGGGGATTATGACAATAAGTTATCTAGACGTGAAATGTTTTGGATTTACGAGTTGAAC
The DNA here is from genome assembly GCA_031769625.1 of Taudactylus pleione. NCBI lineage: Eukaryota > Metazoa > Chordata > Amphibia > Anura > Myobatrachidae > Taudactylus > Taudactylus pleione. The sequence continues at coordinate 8,859,980 of JAUIMM010000340.1, read as the reverse complement.
ACCCTTGTCCCTAATGGTCTTAATGATTACGAAATTTCCCCACTTTTATGTATATTATGTATATTTTTCATAAATTTTTTAGAATAACTATATATATTTTTAATTACAGCTTTGTTGCCTTTCGTATTTTAAGATCTTAGAGGTTCTTATAGGAATTTTAAAAGTATATTTATGTGTTTAACATAAGTTTATCTTATAATATAATATTTATATATTTTTTTTTATGATTAGTGCACCTTTTAACTAACTGTATGCTAAAGCACTTTACTTCTGTTTATTGCCATGTCATTTGAGAATGGTTTACCGTGTATTGTGTGTGAGACATTAGAAAAAGGCCACAGCAATGAAATTGGAGTCAATAGGAACAGGAGACTCCAACAAAATGGCCACCGCAATGGAATTGCAGTTATTAGGAGTATGAGACTCCAAAAAAATGGCCGCTGGGACACACGTGATGAATGGAACTGGCGGCATTGTGACCGCTTATTACAGGTCTAGTTCGCATGAGTGAACGGGTGCAATTCGCGCATGAAGAATCTTGGCACTTAATAATGATGCGGCTGATAGCCGCCAGTATTGTATGGTATTTTGGGTTCCAGGAAGTGATGTCACTTCTGGTCCACTTCCAGTACATGGAACGCAAACCGCGATTTTGCGGTACACACGCCTACTAATTAGGTTAATAGACGGGGGTATTTATATGTGCATGAGCACACCACTGTGTTATTCCTCCTGATGAAGTCCAATGGTTAAGATACAAGGACGAAACGTGTTGGGGTGATAAGGTGATATGCTATAATCGCTACCGATTGGAGACGGTATACTCCAGATGAGCTCTTATTGACTTTTTGTATGTACGGGCATTTGGTATTGTTTTTATTAGTAATAAATCTGTGTGTGTGTAGGATTACACTATGTTCTTTCGCTTTCTTTTATGCTTGCTCTGAGTCCTGCTGGTTGACCCTGGTACTGTGCCAAAAGAACAAAAACCCAGTGATTTGCTATCCAAGGTCTATGGAGTTACTGTATGTGAATTATCAAGTAGTGTAGTCCACCACATGAGGTACACCTCCAATGCACAGAGGGTGTTAAGTCCTGGTGAAGGATTTATTTTCTTATTAAGATTATTGCACTAGGAGGTGCTATTTTTCCACCTTTTCTTCAGGATACTATTGGAGCTGTTTGAACCACAGTTGTTTGGGAAGAGGAGCAGCCACCCTACACATAGGGGAAGTGCATTTAAAGCGGACTGATATATTGAATGGACTGATTTCTATGAACAGTTATTTCAGGGTTGCCTACCCTCCTGATTCGGGCGAGAGCCTCCCGATAAACGGGTGCAGCTCCTTCCGCCCCAGAAAGGCAGGCAAGCCTCCCGCCTGCCGCCGATCCCCTGAACCCCCCTCCCCATTACCTGATAAACCCCCGCAGCGGGGGGGCGCTGACGCAATTCGCGTCATTTTGGCCCCGCCCCCTGCCTCGCAATGCCTTTTTTCCTACATTGTGTAGCGGGGGCAGGGCTAAAATGACGCGATCACGTGGCCCCGCCCCTGTCACGCCCACAAACCGACCTCAGCTCATTTGGACCCGCCCCCTTTTGACGGCCACGCCCCCTGTTCTGCTGATCTGGCTGCTCCCTCCCGCAAGGAGCAGCCAGATTGTCGGCAAGTATGAGTTATTTGAAGTGATTGATTTGTGAATGGACTAGCGCCGTATACCACTATTTGTGTGTCTCTCCCTCTCCCTCCCCCCTGTGGCCTTGTCCGGTGCCTCCACAACAAAAGATAAATACAACCCCCAAAGGTGCAGCACTCAGGGACAACAGACCAGGCTATGCAGTAGCGGAGTGCCCATCAACGTTTCAGCTTATGACAACTGTCTTCAGAATGTGAACAAATTTACACTGATGGTCACACTACCACTGCATCATCCGGTTTGTCGTCCCTGAGTGCCGCACCTTTGGGGGATATATATATATATATGTACAGGGCCGGACTGGCCAGCTGGCACTTCTGGCATAAGCCAGAAGGGCCGATGGCTATATGGGCCGGTCTGGCAGCCACTGTCCACAGGACCGTCCGAGCAGCACCGCCTCCCTCCCTCCCGGCAGATACATACACTCAGCACTCACTGTCCTCTGCTCCGCCTCCTTCCTGATTCTGTCCTAGGGTCTTAGCGCAGCTGCCCGGGTGCCTGCTTCGCTGCCTGTGTTTTGTGCGTGTGATGTCATGACGCACGCACGTATGACGTCACCCGCACGGAGAGAACCGGGACGCGCACTGAGAAGAAGGTGTTAAGGTGCGTGCTTCCTCCTGCCAGTGCCTTTATTGTTCTTTTCATTTTATATTTCACACTGCTCTCATGCTTGGGTAGAGAGAGCATTGGTATTTCAAATTCAGTGTCAGTAGCCACCTGATTCATGGGGGAAGAGGGGGGGGCTTGTGCGACACACTGACTGGAAAATATATATCAATATGATATTATAATCTAAAAGTGCAGGTTATGTATATGAGATGAGCCCTGTCTGCGACAATCGAGGAGGGGAGGGGCACTGATATATAATGCAGCCACACTGGCTGAGGGGTGTAATATTAGGTATTATAAGGGATGGGGGCCCTGCTAGGCTGCTACAATCAAGGAGGGGGGGAGGCACTGATATATAATGCAGACACACTAACGGTTTTAATAAGTATTATAACAGTGCCTTCTCCTTTCCCTCTCACTGATTGTAGCAGCCCATCAGGTCCCCCATCCCTTATAATACCCATTATTACATCCTTAGACAGTGACTATATTCATTTTAAATGCAGTGATTGCAAAATATGCGCTATAGCGCGTATGTACGAGGTACAGGCAGTTGGGGACCTGGTTTTTAAAACAGAATGGGTCCTGCAGGACGCACTGTGTGTGCGCTGTGGCCGCAGCAGCCAATCACCACCAGCAGCGTCTCTCCAACCAATCACTGCCGGCAGCGATTGGTTTAGGAGATGCTGCCGGCAGTGTTTGGTTGCAGCGGACATAGCACACACACACACAGTGCGTCCTGCAGACCAGCTCTCTCAACCAATCGCTGCCGGCAGCATCTCTTAACCAATTGCCGCTGGTAGCATCTCATCCTTCACTGCCACTGACCATACCACCTCCTTCCCTCCCTGCCCGACCTCGTACTTCGGCACCACCAGTTCCTCCTTGGCTTCAGTAGCGCTGCCTATGCTCCATTCCAGCTCTCCTGTCCCAGCTTATAATAAAGTGCTATCATAGGCAAACGCAGGAGGGGTTTCCATCTGCCTGGAAACCCCCCCTCCCCAGCCCACACCATGACCACAAAAGAAATAGTAATATAATGGAATTTTACTAGCGCTGCATGTTCTTCTCAGTATCATAAATGAAATAAATAGCACCACCTGTGGATCTTTTAAAATGTATCAGCCAGTAATAAATAACCTGTGCACCAATTAGGGGATTTGGAAAACATGCACTGTTAGGGATGCACTGCTATACAGCCCAATATTTACATATATGTCCAGGGCAGTGTTAAGTTCTTCTGCTGCTCCCAGACCCCCAGACTTGCTCCCATGCCCTGGAATGGTGCTCACATCTAAACTAAAAATATTCAGCTCAGGCAGGATGCCGCATTTAATGGCTTAATGTGATTGCTGGTCCTCTATATGCTGGAATTATGACACACAATACACTTTGTATGACGCATATTAAAGCTGCATAAGTAGTAATTTTGCCCTCTTCATGGACTGGCCACACTCACTCTAAAATAAAGCATTTGGAAACCCCCCCCTCTAGAAATCCTGCGTATGCCACTGGCTATTACCCCTTAAAGATGTAGTTCTCTCATAGAGCACAAAATTCCTATTCAAAAAGCATCACAATTGTGTCTAGGAAGTGCCAACCAAAGCAACAGGTAATGCCATAGCTACTATCTACCATTACCCCCTCCCTACCACCAGCACTGCCTGTCCCTAACCTCCTCCTTGCTCCCAGTATTGTCCCAGCTTCTATCTTCCTTTGCCCCACCCTACTCCCAGCACTGCCTGCCCCTAGCTCACTCCTTGCCCCCCAGTATTGTCACAACTGCTGTCTTCACGTACCTCTCCCTACCCGTGGTACTGCCTGCCCTTTCTCCCATCTATCCACAGCTCTACCCCAGCTTCTCCCTGCCTATAGCCCCAGCTCACCTTAAATGCTGTTTTCCCATAACACCCTCTACCCCAACTGCTACCTACCCCCAGCACTGTCCCAACTGCTGCCTGCCCTCACCTCCCATAATATTTGATGGGACCCAGAAACTGTGGAGTAGAACCCCAATTTTTAAAAGCGAGGGGTCCTTGGGACCCACACATTTTTTCACTCAGCGCCATCACTGCCTGCCAGTAATGTTTAAAGCTTTAAAACAGATATAAGGAGAAAAAATGACAGATAATGTAAAGTTAGGTACACACCAGAAATATATATATGCAGATGGTGGTTGCTCATACACAGTGAACAACCATCACTGCAGTCTCGCTGGCCGGGGTTCGCGTCACGACCCCTTTCCCGTCGGAATCTGCAGCAAGTGTACGGACAGTCAGCTACCCCCCGTACACACAGCATGATGAGCAGATATATCTGCCATCGGCTATGCTGCACAGCCAGCGGAATATGTTTGTGCCCAACGTTGGTCTCAGACATATCGTCTGTACACACTGGCCAACGTACACACTATATATATCAGCCAGTCAATTGTTCCCTTCACCTGACAAAGCCAAACCTGGATGGAATGCATATACTGTATATGATACATAAGCATTCTGAATCTTCATTTTCTTTGCATTGTGCATACAATCATGTACATTACTGCAACTACAGTAATTTCACAGAACACACTGATCTGACTATGTCCAGTTAACTGGGAAAACAAAGCTGGGGGTCTCGAGGTATACATACCAGACTAAATTACAGTACACTTATGTACGCCCCCTCCGTGTGACATCACACGAGAACGGGGCCACACCACCGGTGATGACAGCAAATGCCTGGAGCATCCTAAGGATGCTCCGGGGAGCTGTAAGGGCACTGGTGAGACCATCTGAAGCGTCCAAAGGACGCTCCAGGTGGCACTGCTGCATAGATTCTGGCTGTAGGGTGCCATTCTAGGCACCCTGCTAGCCAGATGAGGCTAACAGAAAAAAGCTCTGAGGGCCACACCAAATGATTCCACTGGCCTTATATGGCCCCCGGGCCTGAGGTTTCCCATCCCTGCTGTAGTTGAACATAGATTAAAAATTGTGTGGTATAATGTGTAAGGGGCATTACTACTGTGTGTGGCATAATGTGCAAGAGGCATTACTACTGTGCGTGGTATCATATGTAAGGGGCATTACTACCGTGTGTGGCATAATGTGTAAGAGGCATTGCTATATGTAGCATAATATGTAAGGGGCATTACTACTGTGTGTAGCATATTATGTAAGGGGCATTACTACTATGTGTGGCATAATGAGTAAAGGATTTTACTACTGTTTGTGGCATAATGAGTAAGGGGCATTACTGTGTGTGGCATAATGTGTTATAAGGGGCACTACTACTGCGTGGCATAGTGTGTTATACAGCACTACTACTGCATGGCATAATGTGTAATAAGGCACTACTACTGTGTGGTGTAACGTGAATAAGGGGCACTACTTTGTAATGGGAATTGGTATGAAATACCAATGGATGGGATGAAATACCGACAGGGGAATGGTGAGTTATGTTCCCCTGTCCTGTTTACCCCCTAACCCTACTTTTCTGCACTCTCATACTAACCTTCCCTATCCGGCACCCTAACCCTCCCGGTAAGTGCCTAAACCTAACCCCCCTTGACTAGAGCCTAACTGTAACCTTGGATTGAGATTCCAGTGCCGGGGTTCGAGCAGACAGCATCCCGGTTGTCGGGATCTTAACCGCATCCCTTGTAATGTGACTAAGGTTGAATTGGCAGTACCGAAGTATGGTCACGCCTCTACCAGATAAGACTGTCTTTGATGCATGCTTTCTCTACTTTACAATGTGTAGAGGAACACAGGGGACCAAAATGGTTGTTAAGGCTCTGCTTTGGTGGCACAGATGTGTCGTCATCTGTGTTCAGTGCCCTGTCCATAAAATTTCCTACAGTGAATACTATCTAATCTTCTACAACTGCTGAACAAGGGCTTGGTCATTTGGAAAATGCCTTCCCTTTTCTTTGTGTGTGTGACCTACACCAATGAAGTGCCAGCTTTACCTAACAGAACCAACCAAATACCAAATGTCTGACACTGGCACATGTTTGAATCCCCCTGCAGGATGAGCTCTGTTGTGTGTAATTTAATTCAGATAATAATGCTCACTTGTATGGTGTTCTGATATTTAATTATATTGGTAAGAGCATAGACTAAGAAGTAGGAGGAGTCAGGAATAGTAATGGGAGGAGTCTATGCTTGGGGTCAGATGCTGACACGGGGTGGGCCTGTGTGCTTTAAATGCCAGGGCCTTTTTTTAGTCCCAGTCCGGCCCTGTATATGTATATTAGATACGGACAGCACTTTTGACATGTCTTGATAAAAGTGCATTGGCGCTGAAATGTTGGCTATTTACACCGGCTTTGTCTGCTGTTTTTTTCACATCAGGAGGAGCACCCTGGTGAGTTGTGGCTGATGTGAGCGAGTGCCGGACCACGTGAGAATATATATAATATAATATAATATGTGGTGAGAGGCATTGTCTCTCACCTGAATTGCCTAATCTAGTGGGATCAGCTCCCTCCAAGGGAGTCTAAAGTGAACCCTGTCCAGTTTGTAGCAAGGGAGGTGTGGAACTCATAGCTCATTGCCCTGATGCTGACTAGCGGCCAGGTAGTAGCTGTAGTGTTGTAGTACCAGGGTCCAAGGGCTATGCTGGGAGATTATGGCCAATTGCTGACTATTAAGCATGAGGAGTGCTGGGACATTTTATGTTATTTGCTTATTTTTTATTATGTGCCTGTGTGTGTCCAGGCCTATACTCACGTATGCTAAGGTGCAGTGTTTGCTGCTATTAAAAGCCACTGCTTTACCGAGTACCTGCATGTCTGGAGTCTCATTTCTATACCGCGTGTTATAAAATATATATAGTATGCTGCAGAAAAACCAGGGGTATTTAGTTAGCTGGTAAGCCTGACAAGACAAGCATTTAGAGGACAGAAAATGTGTGTCTTACCTGTTGAGTGATCTAGCTTGTTCAATGTAATTAGTCAAACAGAGCAGCTGTGAAGAACACCCTTAAGAAGACAAGGTGGGAGTGGTGTTTGGGAGTGGTGTTTGTCTGTCAATCTGGGAGGGGAGAAGGAGTGTAAGTTTTAGAAGACTATTTGGGGGCATTTATCTGTGTGACCGATGCTGGAGAAGCTGGCCGGTGGCTAGAGAGTAGTTCTCAGTTAGTGATAGGGCCATTCGGGAAGTCACTGTATGAACCTGAGAATCTTTGTCAACAGCTCGTGTGAGCATTAACTATGTAATGCTGACTGGTCTATGGTCATCCTGATAGAATATACCATGGTGTACAAGCCCAGAATCAGAATGCTTACTTCGAATATAAGGCTTCCTTACCACAAGTTATAAAAACTGCCTAATCCAGTGGTTCCCAAACTTTTTTGAATCACGGCACCCTAGAGTTATCAGCATTGTTTTCACGGCACCACTTAGTTTGTTTGTTGTTGAGAAATTCTAAAAAAAAAATGAAATAAAGTGTGCTTAACTGTTATCCATAGGTTCAGTTATGTGGTGGTGGACAGGGTTGTGCTTCTGTTTGCCCACATATTTACATTACAGGGACCATAAATTATTTGATTTGGTGCTGAACCACCAACCTGAGGCACCCCTGCAAGTGTCCCGAGGCACCCCAGGGTGCCACGGCGCACAGTTTGGGAACCACTGGCCTAATCCATAGAGGAAGAGCCTGAATCCACACTTTTATGGTGAATTTGCCTTAATTTTAATTTGCCTGAGTTTTATTTTGCAACCTTTTGCTTTTTTTTTTTTTTTTTTTTTTTAACACATCGGTGTATACAATGACTATATAAAAGGTGTGCTTTATGCATAAAGACAATTTGTGATCCTGATCTTATTGAGGGAATTACTGATCCTTTCCTTGCTGATATTTCCTGAATTTTAGAATATTTATGTATGTTGTATAACCTTCAAAGTACTGTATTTCCCCTGAAGAAGCCTTGTCAGACAAAATGCATAGGGTTATGTTTTTTAAGATTAAAATTGAAGCAAGCAACTGGAAATATCATGTCCCTAAAGGGATGAATTTTATTAATGCAAAAGTGAAAACTGTATAACTAATTGACAAACTGTATATGGTTTTGTACACTGTAAAAGAACTATCTTAATAAATGGTGGTCATAAAAAGGTTTTTAATTGTTTAATGGTGTCCATAATAAAATATTAATTGTAATGGGCTTTTAATCCAGACAAATGAACAAGTAGACCAAGTAATTGGATAAAACGTATCGCAATCTTTCAGTTTAATATATAACCTAAGATTTTAAGAAAATAGTGCCCCTTCAAAAAATAATAAATAAAAAAAATAAAAATAAAATATATATATATATATATATATATATATATATATACACTGTGTATATGTGTGTGTGTGTGTATATATACATACATACATACATACATACATACATACATACATCAGCTGAAGTACCCATTGTTGCCCGGGTTAAAATCTTCACGTTACTAATTTAGGCATCCCAGACCAATTGCCACCCCTATGTGACGTTTTCATCCAAATCCATCCAGTGGAATGCCCAGAACAGGCTCCCCGGGTCAAAGTTCTACCCAATGTACACCAACGGGAGGTCCAACCGGGACCTTAACACCCCTAAAACCTGCCCAAGATCCAATTGGACCACATCGTACTGGTTTCATCCCAATCGGTGCAGGGGTGTCTGAATGCATAGCCAGACAGACAAACAAATAGACCAATGAAGTATATGTTTGCTGCTGCTTTGATAAAAGAGCGATTTTTAAGCTCTGAAATGTCAGCAGTGTATGCAAATACAAGTTCATTCATTTATAATCTTTGAGTGCTGCAGTTTCTTTCTAATCTACTGGGGGTACCTAAGTGGCTGAACTATTAGTGAGTGCCGGTCCCATTTTTTAAATATAGATTTATATATAATTCTGTATCTCAAATTCTGCAGATTTATAGGTTTCTTTCACATGACATTGGTTGTTTGTTTTTTTTTCTACCTAATATCCTTTATGAATGTTCTTGTTCCGTATTTACTGTAATCCCTCTAAGTATGTTTTATTGGTGGTTGTGCCCTTGTAATTTCTGTTTGTAGTAGCTTTTACTATGATTATTGCTATAAGTTCGCTATTTTTTATTTTATTTTGGAATGAAAAAATATTCAATAAAAATACTTAATTTAGAAAAAAAATATATAAATCATACACTTCCATATAAACTATGGAAAGATTGCGATTACAGAGTGCTCTCAAGCCTGCCACTGTAAAAGCCCCATTTTTTTTTTTTTTTTTTTGATCATTCCCCTTTCAATGCCTGGGTGTTAGCTCATGTATCAAAATAAAACAATTGGAGGAGCATGTATATATGTTTAGCTAAAATATAGAGGGGAACTGACTGTCCATTAAATTGAACTAATCAATTTGATTTTCTGTGGACCTCGTCTTGGTGTATCTAAAAATTAAAAAAAAATAACTATTTGTGATTTTTCAGTTTTTGTGGTCCAACATGAAATAACGTATTTTTTTTTTTTTTTTAAAGTGTGGATTACAGGGTTATGTCAAAATGTTGATATAATGGAACATGGTCTTAGGACATTTAATGCATCTTAGTGGGACGACTCGGTTGGGAAACGTTTCAATCCAATTTTTTTTTTTTGTTAACCGCAGCGCAAAAGTGGTCGGAGGAGAACACAAGTGTGTGTCAGTGTGAGAATTGTGTGCTGCTGTAATTTCATACTTACTATATATGTTGCAGTGTATACATAAGGGTCTGCTTGTTAACAATAGCCTGTTTATGCATACAACAGTCAGTTTAAGAGCTTAAGACTATGCCAGGGGCCCATATCTTAATTATCCCAACTCCGGGAGTTTGGGCAGAACTAATTTAGGGCTGATGGTCTCTAGAGGAGTGCAAGATTTTGGTTCACCTGCCATAAAGGAGCCAGCAATGCACTGACCAGTGCCCTGTGTATGAATATATTTGTCTTGTGTCCTGGCTGCACAGCATTACTTATTGTTACACTCAGAATCATATAGGGTGGCCAACCTACAGTTTTCAAACCAAAGTGGCACCTGCGTCCACATTGTATGGCCTCAGTACCATACAGGGAAGTCACATGTCTCATCGAATCATGGGACGAGGAGAGTGTGATCTCTCATCATTCATGCTCTCTGCAATGGCTCCAACGGTAAGTGGAAGGAGAGGTGTGAGAGGCCATTTGGTGAGGTCTGACAGGCATATTAAGGGAATGATGAGCCTGGCTCATTGCAATATTTGGTCATCCTTGATCTAGATTGTTTTTGCCTGTAGCAGAGTATACCAATAATCTAAAATTATTCTACCAGTGAATCGGTTATAAGAAGATACTAGCCCTATGTTAATCTATAACAATGATAGAAGATCAGTGTATAAGTTGTTAAAAATAAGGCAAATAATACGATCATTAAGGGATGAAACTACATTTACTTTAAAGTGCTGTTGGTGACCGTACTCTCATAGCGTGCACTGCAATATCTGCTTTATAATTCCCTTACACACTGGTAGGATTTTTTTAGGGTATTTGTATATTTACCTTTTAAGTAAAAAAAAAACCATAACTATTTTTCTGAACGATAATGATATTGGTGGAAAAAGCTGCTTGTCTATACTTTTATTGTTATTAAATGTTAAATTACAAGAACATACATTTGCTTAAAAAAAAAACCATCTTTGAAAAACGAAATAAAATGTAACTTCCAGCATGTACCACTAGATGGTAGTATTCAATAGTGTTTAATCTCATTGTTTCTTTGTCTAATCTCCTTATTAGTCATGCTTAAGTCTGAGAATAAATTAAATATAAGCTGCTTCCGTACTGTACTGCTTTCTAAGTATTTTCATCTGGCTGTATATAATCTTTTTACCTTTTTTTGCATTCTAATTATCTTAGTATTGCATCCACATTAACTGGCTTTACAATTTTTTTATTATGTAATCAAAACAAGAAATGGAGATGGCACTGTGAAATTTAGACCACCTGGGCAGTGCACAAGCCATATGATCATTTGGTGCAAATAAAGCAGAATTTCCAATGAGCTAACCTGATTTAGAAGCATCTATTATACCTGCTCACTTATTTTTCTCATTACCATCAAGATGACAGCTATTTCTTGATTCTTTCAAACTAGTTAAAAAAGGTTCAAGCAGTGGCTGCTCTGGAGGTGGGGCTGCAATCCAAAATTAAAATAGGGGAGTCACACCAACTGCCACCCCAAACGCTGCAAAACCGCGCCGGACAGGAATCGCTGGCAGTTATTGTGGCTCCCCTATTTCCATTTTGGACTGTGCTGCAGCTCCACCTCTGGAGCCACCACTGGGTGTAAGCAATCCAGAGTACAGTTGTTAAGCGACCTATGTACTAAGCCTTGGAGAGAGATAAAGTGGGTGGAGATAAAGTACCAACCAATCAGCTCCTAACTGTCACTTTACAGGCTGTGTTTGAAGAGCTGATTAGTTGGTACTTTATCAATGTCCACTTTATCTCTCTGCAAGGCTTAGTACATAGATCCCTGAATCCCTAAGTATCCATTCAGTAAATGTAGTAACTGTAAATTGTAGATTATTCTTTAGAATATCTTCAAAATAAGGAATTTTATACAGGTAGTTGAAGAATGTTTGTTTGAATACAAACAGGCTAAGAAAATATTTGGCAGTTCTGTTTTTGTGTTTGCTAACTCTTCCACCTTATGGCGCATAGTTTGGGACCATATCGCAGGAATTTTCTTGCCAGGAAAAAAAAATACTAAGTTAAAGAATTACAGCAATATTTTCTTATCGTCCTGATTAGAAGTAACCTGTACTAGTGCTACACTTCCCTTATGGAGGGTACACACGGTCAGATTTTCTGGAAGACATGAACGATAACTATTGTAAAAATCGTTACATCGTTCATATCGTTGACATGCATCGACAAACGATCCGCATGCCTGCATGTTAGATAACGATATCTGAAATAGACTGTGTTTGCAGTCAGACTTGGACGATTTAATTAATTTAAATATGGTGCGTACACAGTACGCCGGGGGGGACGATCAGATAATGATAACGATCGCTATTTGATCGTCCTGCATGTGTTGGATGATTGTTATCGAACATCCAACACATGCTGCAAGCCCCTATAGTAAACAGGCTAACCTGATCGATAACGACCATCCATGGCTGCGCATCGACCATTATTTGGTCGCTTGCAGGGGCCAGAAGCTGCCAGATTTAAACGATAACTATAGGATCGTTATCGTACAAATCTGACAGTTTATCTGACCGTGTGTACGCACCAATACTGTCAGAAATCGTTCATCGTTAATGAGATCGTTGGTAAAATCATTAAAATCGTTGATCTAGCAAGTCTGACCATGTGTATGCACCATTACAATCATCTCTTACAGGCAGTTGTGCTTACTTTACTAGAAACAACTATAGCACTATCAACCGTTGACCAGGATAGTTGGTTACATAATTGTTACGTGTGTATGCACCTTTCGAAGTCAATTGACCAACGATTATCTATCAGATTTTCCCTTGAAAAGTGAACGATTTTTTGAAGTGTAATGAACGATTTTTACAACGATGAACGAAAAATGTTCCTTCCCTTAATGAAAATCGTTGTGTTGGTCAGTCTGAAGTGAACTACAAATGGGAGTGCATTTGAACGATTTTCATTGTTATAACTCAGGAACTGAACGATTTTTTGGAACGATAACGACGTCGTTCTAGTTAAATCATTGAAATAATCATGTACGCACCTTTAGCCTGCACACAGGCAAGTTTGATCACTCTAACTTGGGTGACAAACGATGGTCATAAACTATACAATGCTGATCATCTGTAAGCTGTATTAATTTATGACATACAGTATTAAAACATTCTTCCATGCACTGTGATGCCTTTACAATGTGCTTTTAAAGCATGCTGAAACAAAAATGTTTATTTTGAAAAAAATGCAATTAGGAATCCCTTTTACTTGACAGATTGGTCACGCATAGGACCATTCTGTCGGTCAGAGCGGCCCTTTGCGATGAATGGACTTCCGGGCCTATGACCCAGAAGCCCCTCCGGCATCCTTCTGCGCATGTGCAGAAGGACACACGCTCCGCGAGGGGTGCTGGAAGGGATCCGCTTGGTTCCCTCTATCAGCACTCTGCGGAGAGAAGCCCAAATGGCTTCTATGGGTAATGTCATCAGGAAGGTGGCGTTACCCACCGCCACCAAGCCCCGGAGTGCATTGCATGTGACCGCCATTGGTTAATCACTAATTACAATGACAGTATACAGCTGGTGCAGAATAAAGGGAAAAAATGCAGATGCGCACTCTAAGCACTAAGGAGTCATTCCAATTAGTCACGATGATCTCACCAGTGCGAGTCATTACGGCAGCCTGGATTTGCAGAATTTTGCTCGCAGCCCCATAGGGCTACGATTAAAATTAAGCAAATTCGGGGGCGGAGCGGGCCGTGAAGGGTGCGAGGTGCTGGTCCGTTGCCGGCGTTTTTATGCCGTTGCAACGGCAACCCGCACCCTTCGCACATAATAGGATTGACCCCTTAAAATACTGACTATCAAAATTTCTAAAATAAACTCCAGCTATTAGCTGGGTGTCAACTTCAGTCCTCTATTTTGATTAATATTAATTACCATACAGTTACAAGTGTGTATGTATGTGAGTATGTATGTTTTGAAAGGGGGGTTTACAATGTTTTATTTTGTTTTATATACTCCAGAGATTGGTAGACGTAATTTCTATCTGATGAATGTCTTTCCAATTTTCAGTGTTGCGTCCTCGGGCAAAATACAAATATGAATATTCTAATAGTTATACTAGCTTGTGTAGCTTCATTATGTTGGTACAGGGTCAGATAAGCACATAAATCACGTTTCATTTTCTACATGTGTATAACTTTATACTCTCAATGTCTTTCCATCTCAGGGTACTCCCTTTCTGTATTTGGCAGATTTTTTTTTTTTTTAACCAGAAAGCTTTAAATCTTTGTATGTGGAGTATGTAGAGGGATGAACCTTTTATGTGGAGGGATAAGAGGGTGAGTAGTTTTCATCCATCCTTAATGATTATTTTTATGTATCAGATTTAATTTGATGAAATACTGTAATTTATTGTATTATTACTAAAAAATATAATTTCTATGTAAAGCCCGCTTAGGAGTTAGTATGTGGTCATGCCTATTGGTGACGTGGGAGTCAGGGGCGTGGTCTAACTGTTAAGCTGGGTAATCACGTAAAGATTTTCTGTCCAAACATCCAACTAGTTGATTGGTTGGAATGAAAATCTGGTAATGTATGGGAGAAAATGATGATCAGCAATTTGCTCCTAAATACCAGAAAACAGATGAAAATGGTCATCAGACAAGTTTGTTAAATGTTTGATCTAAACAATTTGTTCAAACAAGTTTTTGTCCATTTTCCGGCGTTTGGGAGCAAATTGCTGATTGTCATTTACTCCCATACGTTACCAGATTTTCTTTCCAACCAATCAACTAGTTGGATGGTTGGACAGAAAATCTTTACGTGTGTACCCAGCCTTACAGTTGGAGATGGTTAGATCCAGGATGGCCAGTCAGTGATAATTGGGAGGAGGAGCCACCTCTGAGTTGATCTGGGAGCGAGTTACTCCACTCCCCGGTGGGGCCATGGCTGCCACGATGCCTATCCTAAGTACTGGAGAGAGAGAGAAAGATAGAATACAGCCATGAGAATCCCCATAGGGAGATATAACTGAGTGGTAAGAGTCTACTGGTTGAAGAGCTCCAGAGGAAGATAGAGGGAAGTATGCCCTAATCCAAAAAGCCCTACCTGTCATGTAAGGGGAGTCGCAGTGTGGATGTGTGAGTGCAAACCTGCCGGGGGGGGGTGAATTGGCCACGAGCTGCCATCAGTGGCTCGTGTTGTGTATTTAACCATCTATTTCAATAGGGACCGAGCTCTGCAGCCTTTAGAATCTGCCTGTATTTCTGTGTGTGAGGAGGGTACACAATACTGGGTCTGTATAAGATAATTCTATGGCTGTAAGATGCGGTGCACAGAGAGACAGACATGAGGGGGATAAAAGGCAGCTGTATATTGTCCACTGAGGGGCAAAGAGAGTGTGTGAGGACCCCTTGTGAAGAGCAGTACCACCTATGAAGGGTGGAATGGCAGCTGCATTATAAGAATGGTGTAGGAGAGAAGAGATGCACATAGTTATTTACACATTGCAACCTGTCCATGTCATGTGCTGGAGTGGAAGTAGTGGAGAGTAAATACATTTAAAATGGTTGATATTAGGAGAGGGTCTGGCACCCATCTTATTCGGAATCGGCAGTGGCAGCCCAACAGATGAACAGATCCCGGCAGCGGCAGCCCGACAGCGCTGGAAATCCCGATCATCCTCAGGTAAGTAATAACTAACCTAACCCCCCTTAGGGGTGCCTAACCCTAACCTCCCCCCCGCCCAAGTGCCTAACCCTAATCCCCCCTGTAAGTGCCTAACCCCCCCCCCCCTTCCCCGCTGCCTAAACCTAAGTCCCCCGTGGGGTGCCTAACCCTAGCCTCCCCCCGGGGGTGCCAAACCCTAACCATCCCTCTGGGTGCCTATCCCTAGGTCCCCCCCAGTTTGCGCTAAACCTAACCCTCCCCCCCCCCCCCTCCCGGCGGCTGTCCGCTCGCGGCACCCGGCATCCCTTCGATCAGGATGCCGGGCTCCTGTTTCCCGGCGTCGGGAAAATGACAGGCGTCTAGATATAGACGCCTGTCATTTCACCCATGCCGGGATAAAGCAGTCGGGAAGCCGACTGTCGGGATCACGTCAGCCGGTTTCCCGATTGCATCCCTCTTATTCCAATAACTCCTTGTGCTGCACTGCCTTCATAAAATACAGATGTGTCCTCATACACTATTGAAGCAGTTGTGCCAAACAGCCCTGATAAGTGCTCAATCTTTTTTACATGAAAATGCGTCATGTTCACAATGAGATGCGTCAAAACTGCTTCAGGAGACTGCACTGATTCATTTCATATGCGACACTTGTATATCTCATACTTGCCTACTTTTGAAAACTAGTTCCAGGGAGATTGTAGATGTTAGTAGAATGCGCCACGCACAGCGTGGCGTGCTTTCAAGGGGGCGTGTTCGGCTCCACCCTAAGGACGTGTCTAGCTCCACCTATGGGTGTAAATATTGCCACTCGGGTGTGTCATGGTGTGTGTCCCCCCATGTTCACATTAATAGAGCCCCCCCACATATACTGTACATTAACAGAGCCCCCACTCACATTAATAGATTCTGACACACACACACACACACACAGACACACGGCTCCTCTTCCTCTGTCCTCCGTCAGTCTGTATTGACATTATGCATTTGGGCAGTGTGTGTGCTGGCTGGGGGCGGGGGGGGGGGGCGGGAGGTGTCTCCCATCCCTTTAGCAACCGCACTCCTTTACTTCCTGCACTTGTGATTCATGGCGGCCGTCTCCGCCGCAGATGCTGCCAAGCACACTGACTGGGCCAATATCAGTGTGCATTGTGACATGGGCCGACCAAAGCCACCCACAACCCCGCGGTGGCTTGCCTTTAACTAACATGACATTGCACGTCACAACATTATGAAGTCCCCAGCATTTAAAAAACCGGGAGTTGAAGTATAATTTGGGGACAGCAGGAGGCTACATTAAAAATCGAGAGCCGGTTGGCAAGCCTCGTATATTTGTGTGCGACTGAGTCTGAATCTAAATACGAATTTCTACAATGCAGCGGCCGCAGATTTTTTCCACTCTAAGTTCCGTTGTACTTCCAGTATCAAATGAATCAGTGCAGTCTTGTGAAGCGGCTTCTCGCATCCAATTGCGATGTAAGACTCATAACTTCAGGTAAAAAAGATGTTACACCGCTTGATGTGGCTCACTCGCACACATGGCGTATTTAGGACACACGTACCAACACCTGTGTATACATTTTATGACTTATTAAATTACATGTGCAGACACTTATTGTTTCCCTTGTGTACCCATAAGCTACCCTGGGCATAGGACAGTGACAGAGATGAGGTGTATTACATAGGCACCACAGGATTATATTTACTATAGTGCCCAAGGTATTGTAAGTATTCACTTTATTTATTTTTTTCAATTCTATATTTACATTTTCATCATACATTGTACATTTAGTTCTGAGGGTTTTTTTTTTTTTCTTTTAATTTACTGTATTCTGAGTTCTATTTAAAAAAAAAAAAAAAAAAGTTGTGCTGTCTAGAACTGCCTATACCTGATGTGGGGAGCTAATTAGCACTTATATGAGAAACTTTAATAATCACTATGACAAATCTAGGACGATCTCAGGAGAGCTTTCACGGTTTTGTTCTTGATATTCAAATAACACCAGCCTTTGACTGGCTGATTTGGCTATATTTTGGAAGTGAATGCTTTATCAGCTTAAAGACAACACTGCAGGTTTATTCATATTCAGCGTTTCCATTCAAGCCATGTCCGTGACAGCATGCAATACATTTTCCAGCTTGCAACTCTGCAGTCTTTCAAGCATGTAATGCTAAAGCAAGAGGCCAGTGTGTGTACAAAATGTACTGTCTTGTGTATTATAAATCTAATCTTCATCTGCTTCCTTTTCCCCTCCAGCTACAGACCAATAGTATTTTGTAGTTGGATACATGCATAGGCTCTGCATATAAAGGTTAATATTTATAAATACAGTATGTTCAAAAAGAGAAAAGGAGAGGTGCACCATAGTGTAGTAATTTAAAAGTATAATATTTTATTCAAGGGAATAAAAAAAACCTCTCACATAGGTGTATGTGATATTGTATAAAATATCACAACAAGCGCTCAGTAACACAAAACCCAGTCCACAGCAACAGCCGGAACCCCAGGTGTCCTTTCGTGTTTCCAAGTTTCGTTCTGAACTATGACGTTATGTCCGCATCTCGGTTAGCTCCGCCCAAACGAGCTTTCGTCACAGGTGGACTTCGTCAGTGGGTAAATAAAT
Organism: Taudactylus pleione; assembly: GCA_031769625.1. NCBI lineage: Eukaryota > Metazoa > Chordata > Amphibia > Anura > Myobatrachidae > Taudactylus > Taudactylus pleione. The sequence continues at coordinate 8,841,699 of JAUIMM010000340.1, read as the reverse complement.
GTGTTAAAAATAAAAAAAAAAATCCACCCTTTTTTTTCTTTTTTTTTACCCTACAATCTTTTTTAGATTTCAATGGCAAATATTTATTTTTCCCGAAAAGCAGATATACAGTACTGTGCAAAAGTTTTAGGCAGGTGTGGAAAAAATGCTGCAAAGTAAGAAACCTTTTAAAAAATTAAAGTGTTAATAGCTTATTTTTATCAATTAACAAAATGCAAAGTGAATGAACAGAAGAGAAATCTAAATCAAATATTTGGTGTGAACACCCTTTGCCTTCAAAACAGCATCAATTCTTCTAGGTAAACTTGCACAAAGATTTTGAAGGAACTCAGCAGGGAGATTCTTTCAAACATCTTTGAGAACGAACCACAGATCTGTGGATGTAGGCTTGCTCAAATCCTTCTTTCTCTTCATGTGTGTATATATATAAAAAAATAAATAATTTATACTGGCGACCAGCCCCAGCTTTGCATGGGAGCAATTTTATCTCGCCAAAGCCCCATGCATTTCATAATAACCTATGCCATGTCCCCTGCATTACACCACAACCCTCTGCTTCTCACTCCTGCCCCTGCATTTCACCATGTTACCACAACCCCCTACTGCTTCTGCCCTGCAGCTGGCTGGGGCCCGGCCACTGGGATATCCTGGGAAGGGCAGGAGGATCACGGATGAGAGATTTGTGTTGCAGCTACTGTAAGCATTATCAGTAGCATGTCCCCAGGGCTGTGGCACATGTGCATATTTCTGCAGCCTCCATGCGCACCCCTCCCCAGCTGCCGAACATGGCGATGAGCAATGTCCTCTGCACAATGTACCCCGTATTTCTTGGGCTTCCTGTTGAGCTTCCTTGCCGTGGTGCCTCTGTCCGAGAACAACGCTGACTTCCATGGGAGCTGTCTCCTGTTCACCAGGGGAATGTGGCTGAGTGGGAACATTACGCTGGACAGGGAGCACTTCACGCTGGAGGAGTGTTGGCCTGAGTCCGCCTGCTGGTTCAGTGTAGGGACGGACATCAGAATCCAATGGTTACTAGCAATCTGTGTATTTGTTCCGATGGTAGTGTTTTTACCATTTGACGGTGGCAGTCTGATGTTTTCCACCATCAAATGGAAATCATTCAAAGGTGTTTCAATGGGGTTTTTTGTTGTTTAATTCCTGATAGCTTTTTTTTTCCCTGGCTCCTGTGTCTGCATCAGGACATCTTCATGGTGTCAGGTTACGGCCTGGAATTGGCCATTAATCACCTCAGCACCGGCTTCCCCTTTACTCCCGAGCGGTCAGATGCCAGGCGTGGTGGTGGGTGACGCGCTGAGGATTATACCTGGGGTCTGCAAGGACATTCATATGCTCGCTCCGTGATGTGGTTTCTGTGGTTACCGTCATGGACGCAGCCATGAGTCTATATCCTAATTGGCCCTTTGCCCGATGGTAGAATCGGTTGCTGTCAGCTGACACTATCCTCCAATGGACTGCTACCTTAGGGTATTTAACTGGGCTCTGGACAACAGGAAGTTGCCTGTACAACGTTGTTACTTCCAGTGAAGACTTGCTGTTGTAGCATTCCAGGTCCCAAGCTCCGTTGCTAGTGACTTGTTAGTAGTGATTATCCACTGGGTGTGATATGTATTACCGCCGGCCACATTGCCCGACAATGGAGGAAATCCCGATCGTCCAAAAGGTAAGTATTTACTAACCTAACCCTAACCCTCCTTAGGGGTGCCTAACCCTAACCTCCCCCCTGTACCTAACCCTAACCCCCCCCCTTCCCCGCTGCCTAAACCTAAGTCCCCCGGGGGGGTGCCTAACCCTAACCTCCCTCTGGGGGTGCCTAACCCTAACCTCCCGGGGGGGTGCCTAACCCTAAGTCTCCCCCGGGAGCCCTAAACCTAACCCTCCCCCCCCCCCCCGCATCTGTCCACCGCGACGCCCGGCATCCGCTCGATTGGGATGCCAGGCGCCGGTCTCCCGTCGTCGGGCAAATTACAGGCGTCTACATTTAGACGCCTGTCATTCGTCCCTAGTCGGGACAAAGCAGTCTGGAAGCCGGCGGTCGGCATTTAGACCGTCCTGTGCACTCAGTACATCTACTGAGTACAATCTCCTAGAGTCTTCTCCTGTGCCAGTCTGCATCTGAAGCCACAGTGTGTGTACTTAGTACACTATCCAAGTACCATCTCATTATACCATTCATCTGTGCCAGTTCTGCATCTAAAGCTGCAGCATATGTACTTAGTACATCATCCATGCACAATCTCCTAGTGGCATTCTCCTGTGTCAGCCTTGTGTCTGGATCAGCAGAGTGTGTACTCAGTACATTACCCCAGTACAAACTTCCAGTATCTTTTTCCTTTGCTTTCCCTGTGATAGTGTTCTTCCATTTCCCACTTTTGCAGATATAATCTGAGAAAACTACTACTTTAAATTCCAAAATATGACCGACGACCGAAGGAATTTTTAATCAACTTTTCGATAAATCAGAACACCTCTTTTTCTATGATAACTATACTTTGATTGTACTTAATATTTCGCCTAGTGTTTGGACAATATATTTTAATGAGTAAGAAATAAACATTAATTTTATTATTTTTCCTGAGAATAATATAGATAGAGATTAACTGACGTATCGAGTGCACCAGTTGTTAAGTCTTGTCTTTTTTGTCTTGTTTAACAATTTACAGCAATGTTTACACCGATGGGAAGCTAAGTCGGGGAATGCTGGTTCTCCCGACTTAACCTCGGTGTTTAGTTGCAAGAATCGTAATTCTCTGAATAAAGACTTTTCTGCGAGGCTGTTAGCGCCGCGCTAAACTGGCAAACAGCCTCTCGGCCGGCACTTTGGTCGGATTCCTCCTGAATAATCATTAGTCGTACTAATCGGCGCGGTCAATAGATCAGCTCCGGGAGCTCCCTCCCAGCGTTATTGAATTCATGCTGATTTGAATCTTCCCCCATTGATTGTAAGCTCTACTGGGACAGGGGAAAGACACAAAATCTAGCACTGGAAACACTCAAGACTGGATTAGTCCCACAGGTGTTTTTTTTTTTTTAAAACACAATCAGACTGCTGCTTCAATATCAAGATAGGTTTTACCCTACCTATCAGATATATCATGCAAACTAATATAAAAGAACAATGAAGGAAGAAGCCGCTGACTAACATTAAGGCGGAGAAACGAGTAGAAGGTGATCTACGGCATCAAGCCGTGAGTGTGATCACACTGTCTGTGTCTGCTCCCCCGCCGGATATCAGCGCCCAGCAATTACCGCTGTGGATATCCTATATGGACCATACACCGGTTACTAAAAGTGGAAAGACTGTGCTTTAAAACTTGAAGGAAGAGATCGGTCTTCAAAGCATGAGTGCAACACATATTTTGCAACAGTAAGCTTACTGCTGAAAAGATTTACCCTCCAGCCTCTATATATTGTGGAGGAGCCCATATATTGGAACTTATCACATCAAAATTGCCTAATATTGTCAATATTGCTAAACTTAATGTTTATTTGATACTCTATACGAACACTGTTTGCCACATAAAGAGATCTGGAAATGCTGGCTTGGTAAACCATAAACTGGATACATTTTATATCCCTTAAGGTGGCAATATATGTTCTTTTAAGATTGTTTTAATAATTATTATATGGTGAACGGCACTGTTGGAAAGTTTTATATTGGTATGTGTATCATAATGTTATTTTAATACAGTCACGATTGTCAGATACCATTATTTAATTATCTGCTATATTAGATCTGCCAAACAGCCTATAGAGGTTGTTGTTTTATGTAATATATGTTACCAGGTCTCCCTGGCTGTCTACACTCGCTACTCTTTAAGTTTTCATGATTAACATTTTTTGGGGAGATTTATTGCTAAATACTGAGACAGCGCTTCATTGTTCTTTTATATTCGTTTCTACTGGAACAGGTACATTATATGGATGTCTCCATATACTCTGAAAAGTGCTGCGGCAAATGTCTTCGCTATATAAATGTTAAAAAAAAGGTTGGATATGGTCCCTTTTCAACATGACTCTTCCTGGCATAATTAGAAAATTAAAATGAAAAAAAATACCAATTTAGCTCATTACAACAATTTCACTCTGCAAAGTTAAATCTTCTGTACCTCTCCACAATACGAGGCATCATATGGTGCCCATAGTAGTGTGCACTGTGTGCGTCCATACGCGCTTTAGCACAACCAATGATCCTGGCAGTAGCAGTGTACGTGGGGGTGGCCTATGATCAGGCCACTTCTATACTTTAGTAGGGACTCCCTATGTGGAGGGACAGAGGTTTGCATAAGCAAATGCAGCTTTTTTTCCCAAAAAACCTTTGGCCATAGCAGAAATGTAGCCACCATATTTGCACAGATCAAGGTGCTCAGTGTTACGTTTATGTGCAGCAGAGCAGCTTTTGTGCCCTTTGTAATGAACATCCACTCTTCATCTACTGAGTTTGCGGGTCTGTGAGGCAAGATGTCTGGAAGGAAGCTTCTCTGGGAGTTGACATTTCTCTAAAGAAGCTGATTACTGGTTAGTGATGACTTAACCATTGGAGAATGGTGAGAATGAATGAGCTCTTCACTAACCAAAGTTGATTTCATGTTGAAATTAAATAAGGCATAATTGTGGCTAAACTTATATACTTACCATATAACATACACTTACAGCATTTACTATAATGGTAAATGCGGTATGTGTGTATTCAGTTTTTCCTTATATATTCTGTGGTCCTTTACAACTGTAACCCCCCTTTTTAACCGCTAAAGGGTCACCAGGTTACTACCACCTTTGTTACTCTTATATTGTATAATGCACCCACCCTTAACCTCTCTAGGTGGTGTACCTTTTATATTATCATTAATCCAGTGCCTCCACCCAAGCTAATTAAATAAGGCTTGCCTGGGTAAGCCATGTGATACACTATAATATTAATAAGGTCCTGATAGTGTAATGTGATGTTTGTGTATGAAGATTGAAATGACATAATATTACAGTGTAACATCACATATATATATAATGATAACCACGAATGGGGAGACCAGCACACCAGGTGAAGGAGTGGATGAGGTGCCCCATGATGAAGGTGCTTCTGAGCACCGAAACGGCCGTTGGGCTGTCCATCTACTAAGGCGGCTTTTACTACATTTGGTGCCAGTGTGTTGATCTACAAATTCTGATAAGTATATTCTGTTATGCACGATTATATGTGACTGAAAATTTTCCTCTGGACACCAATGTTCATGTTTTGACATGCATTCTACATAAACTGATTTTTTGATATTTCACCTGGTGTGCTGGTCTCCCCATTCGTGGTTATCATTATGCAATTTCATGTGTCTGTGCACCCAGCATTTATTCATTATTTTTGAGAGTGCAGTGCTTCTCCTTTTATAGATATATATATATATATATATATATATAATATGACCTGTTCTTCTTCATTCACGTAGACCCAAGGACTGACAGACTCCTCCAGGAATAAAATTCACTATAATTATGGCTTTAATTTCTTTGTGTCAACAATATAATATGGCAATAAATACTTCCTTTACACTCAGAGATAAAATCATACACAGTTTCATATACATATAGGTATACAGAAATATTAACTGAACATTGTAGCAAATTGTACAGTTTTAAGCAGATGCACATTTTATCGCCATAAATTAAGTTATACTTGGAATCCGGAAGAAGAAAATGTTCTTTTTCCGTTATACTATATGGTGGTAAATATGCCTTCAACTGTGCTGGAATATACCACTCCTAACAACTTAAATACATTTGGTCCAAGTCGTCAATTCGCTGTATCTCCTGTATGAATAGTATCCAAGGTGAACACTCAAAGTATCCCTCTCATATAGGTATCCACTTATGTAGCTAAAAGTTCATTGAGGATTACTAGCCTAAGAGCTGGACGCTAACGATACCTCATATGCTAAGCCGCGCAGAAGCCAGAGTATAAGGCTGTAAACTTTGACATAGCATAGAATATTCCCTATCTGGCTGCAGCTGAAATAAGTTACTTTTTAGCTTTTGCTCCTCTGTTACTACAAAAAATATAGAACATGCTCCCCCAAGCTTCAATTATAGCTGTATCCTGATGACAGTACATTGTAATGCAGGGGTATTTTATACCTTAGAGCTCTATGTGCCCTCCTGTTTTCTCTGTACTGTAGTAGCTGGCCAGTCATTGTGTGGTGCTACAGAGTGGGTTAGTTACTCACTGCTGTCAGAATACTCCACACTGCCTCAGGAATGCCACACTGATATCCTCACACTGGGCAGGTTATCCCTCTCTCCTTATCAGCTGCACATCCCCTTATCACACTGGCCAGGTTATCCCTCTCTCCTTATCAGCTGCACATCCCCTTATCACACTGGCTGAGGTCATCCCTCTCTCTTTATCAGCTGCACATCCCCTTATCACACTGGCCGAGGTCATCCCTCTCTCCTTATCTGCTGCACATCCCCTTATCACACTGGCTGAGGTCATCCCTCTCTCCTTATCAGCTGCACATCCCCTTATCACACTGGCTGAGGTCATCCCTCTCTCCTTATCAGCTGCACATCCCCTTATCACACTGGCCGAGGTCATCCCTCTCTCCTTATCTGCTGCACATCCCCTTATCACACTGGCTGAGGTCATCCCTCTCTCCTTATCAGCTGCACATCCCCTTATCACACTGGCCGAGGTCATCCCTCTCTCCTTATCAGCTGCACATCCCCTTATCACACTGGCCAGGTTATCCCTCTCTCCTTATCAGCTGCACATCCCCTTATCACACTGGCTGAGGTCATCCCTCTCTCCTTATCAGCTGCACATCCCCTTATACAGCCTGTTAGCTGTGGGGCAGCCAGGAGCCTGCTGGTCCCTGATACAGCCTTTCTATTTGTGGTGTAAACTACAGAGTAACTGTGGCTGCTAAGTGTAAGTGTGCTCCATTAAGAGATTTCTCACCACCTCCTTGAAGCTGGTCTCTCTGTACAGCTGACTTTATATGCCAGCATCGCCTCACAGGTAGTGGTGCTGGGCGTCTGTCCCCTCCTTCTGACAGCCGATCAGCTGTCAAGCTGGAGCCACTGACGAGCCCCTGCAGTTACCTCCTCCCACAGGAAATGCCTCTGGTAACTGCTGCTCTGCTCCGCTGCCAGGACTACCCCTGCTGCTCCACTGCCTCTTGTCAACGGTAAGCTTCTTCCGCTTCACCAATAAGGTAGGGTGAGTACTGCTGCCCACCTGCTTCCCCAGCTCCAGCTGGGCTCCCTCTCTGGCTCTGCCCCCCTGCACCTGGCAGCTCATCGCTGCTCACTGGCTGCATGGGCGCCGAGAGGGGGGGAGCAGGTACAGTTTACCCGGGCCTGGGCTTGCTACAGGGGCCCGATGTCTCCCCCCCCCCCCTTCCTCAAAGCGGTTCAGCACACAGCTTGTGCTGAGCTGCAGTGCGAGACTGATCGCGGAGCAGTCTCCTATGGCTGTGGGGGGGAGTGATCACACTGATCGCACCTCCCCCGCTTAGTGCCGGGCTGGGGGGCTTACAGCACCCCTTCCCCAGCATGCAGCGCTTCTTTGCAATGCTGCATAACTGATTGCATTTTTTTTGTCAAGGGGGCGTGGCCACGCCTTCCACAACTAGGCCACGCCCCCTCCTTTACCCGGGCCCGGCCGGGCTCTCTACGGCCCTGACTGGCTGCCCGGGTCACAGGAGGGCAGGCACTGGAGGGAGGGATCAGAAGACTGCCTCTCAGCTGCTGCTAACAGCTGTTATATATCCTCCCCCTCACCAGATCCTCTTTTCCTGACAGCAACCGATTCACTCCCATCTATATTACTCCGCCCCCTTCTGCAACTATCACCAATGTCTGTGAAATGTATATCTGCAGCATGAAGCACTAAAGTCCACTGACATCATAGATATCTAACATGCACAGGGTACATACATTTCCACATATTTACTTATATTTACATGATATCGCATATATCCCTACAGTATATTTAACATTTACCTCATAAATGGAATTTTGCTGTAAATAGATGAATGAAAATATATACCTGTTTCAATTGTATACAGTCAGGTGCATAAATATTGGGACATTGACAGAATTTTCATATTTTGGCCTCTATTCACCACCACAATGGCTTTGAAATGAAACAAGCAAGATGTGCTTTAACTGCAGACGTTCAGATTTAATTTGAGGGTAATTGCATCCAAATCAGGGGAACGGTGTAGGAATTCCAACGGTTTCTGTATGTGCCTCCCACTTTTTAAGGGGCCAAAAGTAATGGGACTATCAACTCAAAAGCTATTTCATGGACAGGTGTGGGCTATTCCCTCGTTATTTCATTATCAATTAAGCAGGTAAAAGGTCTGGAGTTGATCCTAGGTGTGATATTTGCATTTGGAATCAGTTGATGTCGACTCTCAATATGAGATCCAAAGAGCTGTCACTATCAGTGAAGCAAGCCATCATTAGGCTGAAAAATCAAAACAAACCCATCAGAGAGATAGCAAAAACATTAGGTGTGGCCAAATCAACTGTTTGGAACATTCTTAAAAAGAAAGAACGCATCGGAGAGCTCAGCAACACCAAAAGACCCAGAAGACCACAGAATACAACTGTGGTGGATGACAGAAGAATTATTTCCCTGGTGAAGAAAAACCCCTTCCCAACAGTTGGCCAAATCAAGAACACACTCCAGGAGGTAGGTATATATGTGTCAAAGTCAACAATCAAGAGAAGACTTCACAAGAGGGAATATAGGGCCTGATTCAGACCCACTCGCGAGCGGCTGTCCGCTCGCAAGTGGGTCGATGTTATGCACTGAGCATGCGCACGACGGAGGGAGCTCCGTCGTGCGCATGCGCCAGACGCGACGAGCGAAGGAAAGTCCTTCGCTCGTTGTGTCCGATCAAAGGGGGCGTGCTGTCAATGTTGATTGACAGCACGCCCCCTTTGGTGGGCGTGCCGGGGGCGTGCCTCCCTGACGGGGGCGTTCCCACGGGAACGCCTCCCGTCAGAAGCCGGCCCACTGACATCACTAGTGATGTCAGTGGGAGTGATTTTGGCTCTGATAGAACCAAAATCACTCCGGAGCTTGCGGTTGAAAACCTCAACCGCAGGCTCCGGCTCGCAATTTCGATGGTCGCGATGGTCTCGACCATCGCGGCCATCAAAAAGCACGCTCGTATAGCCTGTGGGTGGTGACCCACAGCTATACGAGCGTCCAGGAGGACGCTCCATGAAAATGGAGCCCAGCCCTCATTCAGAGCGTGCGCTCTGCTCAGAGCGTACGGCTCTGAATGAGGGCCATAGTTCACCACAAGATGTAAACCAGTGGTGAGCCTCAAAAACAGGAAAACCAGATTAGAGTTTGCCAAACAACATCTAAAAAAAGCCATTACAGTTCTGGAACAACATCCTATGGACAGATGAGACAAAGATCAACTTGTACCAGAGTGATGGGAAGAGAAGAGTATGGAGAAGGAAAGGAACTGCTCATGATCCAAAACATACCACCTCATCAGTGAAGCATGGTGGTGGTAGTGTCATGGCATGAGCATGTATGGCTGCCAATGGAACTGGTTCCCTTGTATTTATTGATGAAGTGACTGCTGACAAAAGCAGCAGAATGAATTCTGAAGTGTTTCGGGCAATATTATATGCTAATATTCAGTCAAATGCTTAAGAACTCATTGAACGGTGTTCACAGTGCAGATGGACAATGACCCGAAGCATACTACAAAAGCAACCAAAGAGTTTTTTAAGGCTAAAAAGTGGAATGTTATGCAATGGCCAAGTCAATCCCCTGACCTGAATCCGATTGAGCATGCATTTCACTTGATGAAGACAAAACTGAAGGGAAAATGCCCCAAGAACAAGCAGGAACTGAAGACATTTGCAGTAGAGGCCTGGCAGAGCATCACCAGGGATGGAACCCAGCGTCTGGTGATGTCTATGCGTTCTAGACTTCAGGCTGTAATTGCCTGCAAAGGATTTGCAACAAAGTATTACAAAGTGAAAGTTAGATTTAGGATTGTTTAGTTTGTCCCATTACTTTTGGCCCCTTAAAAAGTGGGAGGCACATATAGAAACCGTTGTAATTCCTACACTGTTCACCTGATTTGGATGTAATTACCCTCAAATTAAATCTGAAAGTCTGCAGTTAAAGCACATCTTGTTTGTTTCATTTCAAAGCCATTGTGGTGGTGATTAGAGGCCAAAATATGAAAATTCTGTCAATGTCCCAATATTTATGCACCTGACTGTATATGAATTATATTTATATGTAATATATCTCCGTAACCCTAACCAGGGTTACACAACCTACTGTATCTGAGATCATTTAAGGTATGTCTGGTATATATGTTGTTGTTATATTTTTATGTATATCACCCTTATTTACCACCATGAATTTAGCCAACATTCTTAAGAGGGTTTGTTATTTTGGCTTAATGTTTTAGGACTGTACATTAAGTCTATGCCATACTTTGCTCCTCCTTTTAGTTTTTTATATCTAATGATCAGATCGGTCTATCCATTGCTCAGCATTTGTGTATATTTGCCTCACCCTCTAGACTCATAGAATAATTTTTTTATTTTTTTTTATCAATTATAAATGAAAAGATTATTTTTATTTTTTATTTATTTTTTTACTAAGTGTTAAACTACAACTGCACATTAATTTTAGGTGACACTTCGCTTAGACAGCATAAGATAAAACTCCAGCCACGTGACAATGACAAATCTCTAGTGTGTATCCAATTTTCCAAGCGATTGTGTTTGTTGCATTATATAGAGATGCTGATTTCTAGTAAAACAGTGGGATATCATTTATTAGCTGAATTCCTCCAGTACTTTACAAAACCAGAACTTTTCCTTTTAATCAAAAGGCTGCAGGATATGCTGCTTACTAATATCAAAGCCACATTCGTGCGCAGGGACTCAGCGGATCCATACTTTGATGCATTTTAATACCATCCTTTATGGCAGAGTTTGCCTTTTTATTCATTGCTGAAAGGAAATTAGGTCCCCAGTGCTTCTCATTAGAATTTCAACTACATAGAATGGAGTCTAAGATCTGACTAAGCATTGTTTTGGAAGTGCGCTCCAGGCCTCCCCTGCACTAGGAAGGTTTATGAAATGTAAATTTTTATCTGACTTGTTTTTTGCAGGTGAATTACCACTACCGATAATGTTTTCTTAGCCAACCTCTGATAGTGCTAAAAACCTTTTGCTGGTTTCTACATTGCAGATGCTTAATATATCCCTATGTAGAAGAAGAGGGTTGGTGCCCTTCTACTCCCTGAGGTTTAATTTGAAATGCATTCCAATCTGGTTCATCATTAGCAACACTTTCTCTTCTTTTGAAGTTTGCTCCATCTATTAGCATTTATTTGTTATCCTTTATGTAGCATCTCTGTGTTCTGCAGGGCTTTTTCACATCCGTCTCTGCCCCACTGGACTTACTCTCTATAGTCTCTACAACATGAACACACACATAGGTTTGTCTGAATTAATTTAGAAAAACAGTGCATTTTTGGAACATACATCCATCAACCATAACAATAAAACCACCTGCATAATATTGTGTAGGTCCCCCTCGTGCCACCAAAACAGCTCTGACCCATTAAGGCATGGACTCCATAAGGTGTCCTTTGCTATCTGGCACCAAGATGTTAGCAGCAGATCCTTAAGTCTTGTAAATTGTGGGGAGGTGCCTTCATGACTTTTTTTTCCAGCACCTTAAACTCTGTCCTGTTCCTCAAACCATTTCTGAATAATATTTGCAGTGTGGCAGGGCGCATTATCATGCTGTAAGACGCCACTGCCATCAGGGAATACCATTTCCATGAAGGGGTGACCCTACTACAACAATGTTTAGGTAGGTGGTATGTATCAAAGAAACATCCACTTAATTGCTAGGACCCAAGGTTTCCCAGCAGAACATTGCCCAGAGCATCACACTGCCTCCGATGCCATCCACCTGATGTAAAAGAAACCAAGATTTATCAGACCAAGGCCACCTTCTTCCATTGCTCCATGGTCCAGTTCTGATGCTCACATGTGTTTTGACAAATTTCTAGTGTAGCCAGCATTAACTCTTTTTTAGCAATATGTGCTACAGTAGTTCTACTATGGCAGTGTTGGCTAACCTTGACACTCCAGCTGTTATGGAACTACATAACCTAGCATGCACTGCTACAGTTTTGCTATTAGGGCATGCTAAAACTGTGGCAGGGCATGCTGGGATATATAGTTCCACAACAGCTGGAGTGTCAAGGTTAGCCAACACTGTACTATGGGATAGGGACCAGACGGGCTAGCCTTAACTACCTATGTGCATCAGTGAGCCTTAGGGGCCCATTACTCTGCCAGTGGATCACCAGTTGTCCTGTCTTGGACCGCTTTTGGTAGGTACTAATCACTGCATACTGGGAACACCCCACAAGTCCATCACAATTTGGCCTTGTCAAAGTCGCTCAGATCCTTATGCTTTCCTATTTTTTTGGCTTCCAACACACCAACTTCAAGAGCTGAGTGTTCTCTTGGTGCCTAATATATCCCACCTCTTGACAGGTGCCTTTGTAGCAAAATAATCCGTTAATTACTTCACCTGTCAGTGGTTTTAATGTTGTTGCTGATTGATGAATATTTATGCTGTGTATGTTTTCCAAGCTTCAAAAGAGTAGGACACACTCTCTTGATTTGTATCATGTCTGGCAAAGAAATCAGTGGGACAATTATTTGGCAATTAATGTGCATGTCATTTTGCAGTTATAGTGAACTGGGCATTTTTTTTTTTTTTTTTGGGGGGGGGGGGAGATTGGAAAAATGCTTTTGAATACCTAAATATCAATCTCTCTCCCTTTCATTTGACTTAAGTGCCTTGTGTGTATACTGTATATACTTTTAGTTAATGGTGTCAATTACCACTGCAAAACCTGTTTGATTTGGTTCTCTAACATTGTTTTAGTTAATCGGAAATCCTGTGACATCACAAGTACTTCCCAGGAGCAGCAATCCAGGGGAAGACTTGTACAAGGTCTATTGCTTGTTAGCACTATTGATACAATTAGTGTGAACTGGTTCTTTATAGCAGCAGCTAAACTAAACACTTCCCAACCATTTTCATTCAGCAGACAGTCCTGCTTTCCCAACTTGATAGGGACTGCATTGTCTCAATCAGTAATCTACTCATGAGTAGTATAGTAACAATACAATAGTGGAGCAAAGTGTCATTTTCAACAGTAGTAATATGCCACCAGTATTATTGGTAATATATAATAGCGACACTATTTGTAATACCTCTGCCACCTCCTCTTCATTCCCTGCCCTAGCTGCCATCACTTGTGCCTCATGCTTCTCAGTCCACTGCTTGTTTCCCTACCCTGTAATGGTGTGCTGTTACCTTATAATTAGTCACTGGTAGCGTAAACCTTCAATTATCACATTTACAGTTCATGCACCCACTGGAGTGGCGCTTTTGACCCTCACTGGTGAATAGTTATGTCCTTTCTCTATTATGCAAAAAAAACAAGCAAAGGATTCCTATCAGTTTCCGGGTCCCAGGGAAGAGGTACTTCCTGCATAATGGGAAAGTTCATGGAAAGAAACACTAGATACAGAACAGTAAGTTTAATCCAGGCTACACACTACCTGACACTTCAGCAGCAAACTCCCTTATAGGAGACCAGATGAGTAGAACAAAACACTAACCTGCATTAAGTGGGCAGCACTTGGAACTGAAAACCGTTTTCCTTAGCGCTTATGCACAAGGTTTGGGGCATATACATATATATATATATATATATATATCATTTATCAGATTTTAGACCTGATAATTTTAATTTCTTATCGCCGCTATTCAGGGCAATAAGAAATTAACAATCACAGGAATGCATCAACTATCACATGCAGCAGCAGTGGCTCCCAACGTTGCCTCCCCCTGTCATAGACCAAGCTGTGGTGTATTTGGCAGTCATGCCATCTTTAATTGGTGTCTATAATTGAGCACTTATAGGGACTAATGTAGAGCTAAGCTCAATTAAGTTTTGCTGTGCATATCTTGCATGCTTCGAACTGCGCGTGCTCCTGAGCGCAGTATACGCCTGTATGGGTGATTCAGGGTCAGATGCTACTGTCACTTCTTGCTGAAAGGGTGTAACTGGTTAGCAGTGGGGTGTGTTTCACATACAACTCAGTATACAGGCAAATTATACACAATGCAGGAGCAACCATGGCTGACTTGCATTCAATCTGCAATAGCCACATAGTGTATGAGAGGAATTCAGACAGATGTAGTATTAAAAGTACAGTATTTCACTGTGAGAGATGTTCATTTTAGGCATCTTAGTGTACAGCAGCACAGTATTGTACTATTTAGTATTTTCTTACCTGTACAGTACAATATATTATGAATGAGCTGCCTGTCTAATACTCTATCAGTTCTTTTGTGTTTCTAAAAGGAAAAGAGACACAAAATATTATTCTTCCCCTGTGCCCCAAATCCCTGCCTGTAGCTGCTGAGAAATCGGGCAGGAGATCGGAATGATGGATCTGTCTCTTGTCTCCAGCCCTCAGTCTGGTGAAATAGATTGCTCTTTGATTCACGTGATTGACTAACCCTCAGGCATTATTTAATCTGGTTAACGGAACACATACATTTGTCTTGGTGGTGTTGTCTTTTTTTTACTACTACAATCACGGATTTGTGATTTTGGTGATTACACTTAGGATATTAATAGGATGTGAAACCTTTTTAACAATTCACACTAATCCTGACTTGTTTACCTCTCTCTAAAACTATGAATTAATTTGTGTTTGAGTATTCTGTGCACATCTTGTCAATAACAGTACTATATGATTTTTCTTAATGTATCAGTAATAATGTATACTTCCTTCCTATATTAAGTTTACTTTGTTAATATTAATGTTTTGAACATACAAAAGTAGATTTCCAGGCTTATTTAATAAGGCAACGGAAAACCTATTTTCTCTTAGCGAGCACAATTCAGTAATGACCTATGTAGAAGGTATATAATTTGCTAAATATTCTAAGCCTTGTTGTCAAACAACGACTAAAATGCAGTTTTCTGACATTTTCCAGTACTACTTTATGAATTTTGCATAATGTTAATGGAATCACTGTTTGAGACGCATAGTGTATGAGAAAATGCTAATCTCTATATTTGTAGTTTTCATTGTAACAATTTAGTCACCAACACAGAAGCGACACCTTGCATAGTGATTGCTCTTTACACAGTCACATTGTATTTCCATTATTTTGGATGATCTATTTTCAGAGGAGTGGGGTGGAGGGTAGTTTTTTTTTGTAGCAAACTTTTTCAGTTTTAGGGGCCTAATTATTAATAATCATGGAACTGCTACTATTAAGTATCCGTTTTGTGGAGGATATTTTAATGAAAAAATCCCCGCTATGTATTAAGTGAAACTTGCAGGGACAGCCGTTGCAATAACTGCTCTCCCTGTGAGTTACTTCCCTGGCATTTTGGAGGAGTCTTTCACATTTGTGAGAGGCTCCTCTAGGGGAATCGGACACTGCACATGCGAACAGTGTAAAGCTGGGTACACACGTAAAGATTTTCTGTCCAACCAGCCAACTAGTTGATTGGTTGGAATGAAAATCTGGTAATGTATAAAAGCAAATGACAATCAGCAATTTGCTCCCAAACGCCGGAAAATGGACAAAAACTGTTGTTTGAACAAATTGTTTAGATCAAACATTTAACAAACTTGTCTGAACGACCATTTTCATCTGTTTTCTGGCATTTAGGAGCAAATTGCTGATCATCAGTTACTCCCATACATTACCAGATTTTCATTCCAACCAATCAACTAGTTGGATGGTTGGACAGAAAATCTTTACGTGTGTATGGAGCTTTGGTTTCCGCTGCAGGAGAGGGATCCATAGGCTTAAAGCAGTTTACACCATCTGAAAATGGTGTAAACTAATTGTGCCAAAAGGGGTCAGATCGTAGTCCACGTTGATAATGGGGACTGCAATCTATGATAATTAGCCTGGGGATTACTATGAAATTTCTTGTATTCGTACATAGCAACAAACAATCAAATTTTGCAGAAATTGCAGTGTCTACATAATTTTATGGTGGAAAAAGCTTGATAAATAGGTCCATTAGTTTTAGTGGATTGTTGTTTTTTTTTATTATTATTTCAATTAGCCACATGCTAATATAACATTGGTTATCAGGGAAGGAAACCTTGCTATTTTTGTTTCTTGCACCCCATAGAGGTGCGAGCAAAAACAGCCAAGTTTATCCTCCCATAGTTAACCACAATGCATGCTGCTACACACCGGTACCTTGTGCTTAATTGAATTTCCCCCTTATGTGTTGTAAAAGTTTACATATATACTGTATATACACTCATATCCTTGGAGCCTGAATAGTTATATAGCAATGACACAAATGTATACTTTTTAAGTAATAACTATTTACTTATTCTTATCTCCTTTTATAACATACAGATTTCAATTAATCAACCCCAACTTAATAGCTGCAGTGTTTGTGGCTGTTTACAGGCATTTGTTGTATGGGTATTCATCTGTTACAATAGCAGCAGAAATTGATTTGTTTACATTATTCTGACATCAGAGATAAATTGCCCACAAAATAAATGCTTGGACATGCGCTACATGGAAACCCCATTATGATGGAACAATGCGATTTCTGTGCAAATTATAACGCCATGCAGCCTGGTTAATATTCATTCTAAAGAGTTATGTGCAGATATAAACAGTGGCACAGTATTCTAGACATACTCCCTTAGTTACGTAGAAAATTAAGAGTAATCCCCTGGTGACTTAAGTCCTCACCCATATTTCTGCAAGCAATCAGTAAAATCTGCCTTACACTACTATAAAGAACATCATTCAGTTTCCTACAGGAGACAACCCAGTTAATAGATGAATAATAGACCTTATACTACAATAGCGTATCCATTGCAGAATCATGTTTTTAAAAAACAGGAAATTTGTAACAGTACTTTTTCTTTTCTTTTCCTTTTTTTTTTTTAAATTAATTACTCCATTTGGAATTAGCCTTAGCAATAAGAACAGACAGAAGAGATTAGTCTTTTCCCTCATTTTGGTAACAGTTGCTAATTGTAAGCATTAGCAACCTCAGGTTAAAAATAAAAATATATATATATATAAATTTATTTTTATTTTTTTTTATTTTATTTTTTATTTTTTTAAATGTTTGTGCGTGTGCAATCCAACATCTGCAGTATTTATTACATTAAAATGCAAGAATTGTCCAATCATGGGTCACTGACTCCACCTAAATGCCAGACTGCTATTGCTTTGTAATTACAGTGCATTATACATTTGTTTTAATGATCAAATCCATAATTCCGATTTGAGGGTATAGTTTTCAGCCTTGCCAAGAGAGCAAAATTTATTTTTAAACCGAGCACAAGACAAGTGGAAAAACATGATATTGATTTTCACAAATGCTGCCTCACCCTTTCTCTAGTTTGGTGCTGCCTGTGGAAAGTGTAGATAGGTGGACCATGACAGGATTGTAGTCACAGAAATTTAATATGGTGCCGGTGGCGGAAGTAGCGGCCGTGCAGCCGGTGCCTTGCACCGGGGCCCGCTGTGGTGCAGGGGCCCATAGCCGCCTGCATCCAACAGCGCTGCTGCACCCGCTGCCAGTGTCCCCCGGGCCCCACAATATTTAAGTGTAGTGCGAACTGCACTGAGAGCGGTCCGCACTACACCATAACAAACGGTGGTGTAGTGTGGCGGTGTGTTTGTTATAGCAGCCAATGAGAGTCAGATAAGACTCTCATTGGCTGCTGCGTCCACGGAGGGAGCCAGGATGGAGCTCACTCATGAGTTCCGGCTCCCGCAGTGGATGATGGGAGAGAGACATCATAACGTCTCTCCCATCGTGCAGAGCGAGAGGACAGAGGAGCTGACGGCGGTGGGCGCAGGAGTGGGTATTCAGGTAAGTGTGGGTTTTTTTAAGTTATTTTTGTGTGCGTGTTTCTTATATATGTAGGAGGACCACTACTGGGGGGGGTCTGTATAAGGGGCACTGTATAAAGGGCACTACTGGGGGCACTGCATAGGGGGACCATTACTGGGGGATCTGTATAAGGGGAACTACTGGGAGCACTGCATAGGGGGGACCACTACTGGGGGGCATTGCCAAGGGGGGGACTACTACATGGGGCAATGCAAAGGGGGGACTACTACTGGGGGCACTGCACAGGAGGGACCACTTCTGGGGCACTACTGGGGAGCACTGTGTAGTGGGGACCACTACTGGGGGCACTGTATATAAGGGGCACTGCATAGGGGGACCACTACTGGGGGCACTGCATAGGGGGGCCCAAAGAATATTCTTGCACCTGGGCCCACCCCTCTCTAGTTCAGCCACTGTATGTTGCTACTATGAATTTTCACCACTGTAACTTGATTCCTATAAAGCAAATTTTATTTTACTTTTGTCTTTTAGGTAATGAAAGTAACATTCATTAAATGACAAAGTCCATGAAATAATTGCATTCATTTAAAACCTGTGGTAAATTGTCCAAACATATGTGTTTGCTTCTGTTGAAATTTTGTCTACCAGTTTCTCTGCCATGAAATCAAGTGAGCATCTAGGTGGCAGAATCGGGGGGAGCTCACAGGGTGGAATACTGTACATGTGTAAAGGTTATGGACACCTACTGTATATTATCTATTATACTGCTAAATAGGTGTTCTAACAGACTGCTTCCCATATGCTGTAAATAATACTATGTATAAATGGCTATCACTTCCCTTCACTCTCATACTGAATCTGGTATGTGCAACAGTCTTTTTCCCTGATATATTTGTACATGTATTTACATGTGATTGGATATTATCCTGTCTTTAAAAGTAGGTTCTGATTACTAAAGAGTGCATTGGCAGTAATAGTCCCTCTGCCCTCTCTGTTCGCCCATTACATTTTATTCCTAATAAGTTTTTTTTAGTCTACTTGTATCAAAAGCTGTTGAACTGTAAATATTAATATTTCAATGCAAATCTGTTGGATAAATATTGCTGCAAAATTCAAGAGCGCAATAGAAAATGCATATATTACTGTAAACAATAGACTTGTAGACTATGTAGACATTAAGTGCCTTACAGTCTGTTTATGTACTTTGTTACAAGCCTCTTGCGTCATTTTATTAACTAGATTAGAGATTTACAGTAAATAGGATTTGCTGGGTTTAGGAACCCTGACCATATGCCTGTTTCTAAACATAGAGAGAAGGCAACTATTTCTGTCCACCAACATCACTGGCAAGGCAAAAACAAGTGCAATATATTCTGTAATTGAATGGCCTTGGAGAAAGAGCGTGAGTCAGTGGCATGTGATAAGAGTGCAGTGGTTGTGCGTATAGTGTTCTGTTGTACATTGTGATAAAGAGAATAGACCATACTTACTGATCTTTTTCTTCTCCTCTGCGAGCTCTCTGAGGGAAAATGCAGATTGCCGGGGCATATCGCATCCTCCTGGCATCACCCCTACAATGCAGTGCCGTGATCTTTGTATCTGGCAGAGAGGGTGGGATCAAACTGACTTAATTTTTATGTGAATCCTGTCCAACTAGGAAGTGAGCAGGATGCAGGGAAGTGACCTGCTCTCCTGGGAGTCTCTGGTGGGGACTCAACGAAATTCAAGTATATCCCATTTCATGATGGAAAAGTTGAATGCTAGTTCTTTTAAAGCAGCACACCTCTAGGTATCCCCTCACTGTATTGCTTCATCCAGGAGTCTTTACCAAGGTGTGGCTGATGAGAGAGGCTGCAGGATGCTTTGATGGGTGTCTGTATGTACCAATAAGGAGCCAATCACAGAGATCCTGTTGGTGATGTCTGGTGCATGGCTACTTCCCTGCTGTTCATTTTTCACCTTGCCCCATTTTCCTTTCTTTAAACTCTGTTGCATATATACATGCAGTTCTGTGCATACACAATATAATGGACTAAAAAATATGTATGTGCAGGACTGTGCAAGGAAGCATGGTCCTCCACATTCTAGCATTATAATGGTTTTGGAGGGGGGGGGTGTTCCCTCTTTACAGAATTTTTTTTTTTTTTTTTTTTAAAAAGGCTATGGAATATTTAAGGTCTAGTTGCCAAACAAGGAACCAGTTTGCAAAAATCAGACTCTGCATCACCACAAACTGAAGCAACAATTGAAAAAATATATCAGATATTTTTCTATATACAGTAACTTTTATGTGTGTATATATGTATGTATGTATAACGCATATGTGTGTACACCTAATTGTACATGCACACTGTTCATGCTGCGTATCTCCCATCCAACCATGTTCCAAATGTGCTCTATTGGATTGAGATCTGGTGTCACTGGGAGACCTTTGTAGTACACGGTCATGCTTGTGGGACTAGCTTGAGATGTGTGTTTTGTGACACACGGGTCTATTTACTAAGCTTTGTTAGGAGACAAGGTAAGGAAAGAATCAAGCGAAGGCAATACATAGGGGTTGCAAAAAAACATTCGGCATCCAAGTGACATAGACTAGTTTGTGGAGACCCCATAAAAAAACTGAGGCACGGCAGAAAAATAACACTGATGATATAGAATTTTTTTTTTTTTTTTAAATGATCTAACATTGTAGTCTCAGCTGATGGCAGGAGTGCTAAAAAAGCATCTAAAATGTAATTCACTTCTGGGGCCTAAGTGGATCCCAGGCCCCCCGCAACTGACTTTACCTGAACATTTACTTCCAAGTTGAGGATGGCAGTTAATTGCCATCTTCAGTGTAGTTGCGGCAGTTATGCTACAACCATTAATTTTGGTGGTGTTCCACCTTCAGTTATGTAAAAAAACAAAAACCCATTAATTCCATTTTAAGTGACACACCAAACTAGAGTCCCATTAAAATATTTGTAATGTGTTTTGACTTGTTAAACTGTTGCTTGTATACAATTCATGTTAATTTGTAAACCTGGGTACACCCTAAACTACGGGACCCGGCGGGGTTGCTGGCATCTGCAAAGTGCATACACAGTTGCTGATGCAGGCAGCGATGGACAACGGGGGGGCCATGCTACATTCGGCAGCATGGCCCCCACCGACTAGATCACCCAGCGGACCTGCATGCAGGTTGTGCTGATGATGACAATGTGCGGGAGCATGCGTCGTCAGCAACATAGCCAGGACACACTGCCCAATGTGGGCGAAATGTCGTCCAATCCGCCGGATCAGATGACCTATCGTCTAGTGTGTACCCGGCTTAAGCTCTTTTGTGATGTGGTAGTTGAACGGTATACACACATGCACGCAGGTTGGGGGTTTCTGAGCACCTAGAAACCCCCCCTGGCCGCCGTTCCATCGCTGTGCAGCTGAATGACACATATATATATATATATATATATATATATATATATATTTTTATTAATAAAAGGAGGAGCAACCAGAGTTCAGGCAACTTTGCCTGCTCTTACACTGGCTGGAGCTGGGCTGGCTGAATGTAGGGGGAGCTGCTGCGGCAGTGCACAGCTCCTCCCGGGAAGTTCTGATGGGGCATGCCATTGCAAGAGGCTTAGCTGAGCTACTGCCGGGTGACTGTATTCTTGGCGCTTTCTCCTGGAGCCGCAGGTGGTTATTTGGGGGTGCCCAGGGGGGAAGGGGCTGCCGGCGGGGGTTTTCTGCCGGGGGGTGGGATGAGGTTTGCCGGAGGGGGTTGGTGGTTTGCCAGTGAGGGTGTTCTTTAATAACTGATGCTGTACTTGTTTGCCTGCGCTCATGTTTATTTTGTGAAAGAGGAATGTGTGTAGGTGTCTGTCTGTGTCAGTGTTGGTGTGTGTGTCTGTCCCACTGGCGTCACAAAAGGGATGCGGGCTGCACCGGGTGATGCCATCCGAGGGGGTGACACCAAAATAGCAGAGCTGCTCTGCTATTTTGGTGAGCCCCCCCCCCCCGGATGGTGTCACCGAGCAGCCGCAGCCACAGATGCAAGGGAGAGGCTGTTGGCTGTCCAGTAGTTGCTGCTGCGCTGAGCTGGGAAGATTACTCAGCGAAGCAGCACAGCAGCACCGGCCTAGCCTCTCCCCTGCCCATTGATTGCTGAGGACGGGGGGTGTGACCAAGAGTGCTAAATATAAGTGGGCGTGGCTTCGCTGGACGAAGAAACGCCCCTTCCTCCCACGCGTGCGCAAACATGGATTCCGGACTGTCCGCCGCGCCGGGTGCATTTAAGGTAAGTGACGCCACTGGTTGGTCTGTCTGTGTGTGTGTCTGTTTGCATTTTTGTGTCATTGTGTGTGTAATGCCGAACTGACTGACAATCATCCAAAAATATATATAATTTATTGTGACTAGATTTGATTTTTTTTTGTTATTTGGAAACCCCCCTTTCAAAATCCTGCGTTTGCCACTGCTGATGGGCAGCTGAGCTTCTCTTTTGGTAAGGTCCATAACTTGCATTGACAGAGCCAGAATACCTTATACCAGAGGTTCCCAAACACGGTCCTCAAGGCTACCCAACAGTGTGCTCAACCATGGATCTCTCTAAAACCTGCAGATGGTTAAATCAAATTGACTAAGGCACTAATTAAGTGACCTGTGCTCAACCATGGACATCTCTAACACCTGAACTGTTGGGGAGCCTTGAGTACCGCGTTTGGGAACCTCTGCCTTATACCCATGTTTGCAGCTACTATGTTCATGAGGATTACTATGCAAAAGTAAAAATGCCATACTGCTATTCTGAGCTGGCAGATGACAGCCTGGCGACACAGATGTGGAGGCAGCACAGTCACTCACCATTGCAGTAGCAGCCCACACTCCGCACCCCCCAACAACAGCAAGTGGTATTCTGCTTTCTTTATGTAGAGATCACCAAGATTGCAAACTGATTTGGTAGGGCCATCCTTATCTTCCAGGGATGCACAATGTTTTCTAGCCCAAGGACTGCATTTGGAGATGGCACTCATTGAAATTTACTAGTGGAAAAGGCCTTGCAGCATTGTTAAAAGGTCCCTGTGGAGACGGAAGTGTGTGCAATGCCAAAAAAATCTCCCGGAGGTGTGGTCATACCATGTAGCAACAGATTTCCTCACCTCTGCTGCATTACCATCACAACCCCATATCAACACTTCCTGTTGCACTGTCACTGTACTCTCCATTTGGCTCCCACTACTGTGAATTCAGTAGTGTTGCCGTCAATCAGATGCAATCTTGAGACACTAAGGCCGAGTACACATCAGGCGATATATTGGATTATATATTGTTCCAGCGCAGATCGGAATGATATATGACCATATCACTCGGTGTGTACCCTCAATCATGTGTTCGCATGCGTCGTCAGCAGGGTTGTCCCAGCTGATTTGCTGCACGTCAGATGGGACGATGTCACTGACGACCGCATGCAGGTGAATGCAGGATGGATGGGTATATCGCGCGGTCGTACACCAGATCGTGCAGTGTGTACGGTCGCCTGATATATCCTTCCATATAGTGTCGGACCATCTGGGATAGTAGTCGTTTTGATGTGAACCCGGCCTTAGAGAATAATTGTGCTCCCTATGACATTAGATTTAGGAGAAAAAATCTTCATATGGGCTTGTGTGCTCTGCATGCAACATGTTGCTTTTTAAAATGGCTCCGACTATGGGAATGAAAATAAATTCTACACCATTCTGTAAAACATCAAAAACCTGACATTTGTTGCTAAAAGGCCATTAAATAACTGTAATTTTTACTTTTGTTTTGAATAAAACCCTTTGCCAAAACCATTGTCTGAACATTTATTTATAATACAATGTATTATAACATAAATAATGATCCTGTGGCTCAGTCTGTCTGTTGGAGAAGAAATGGAGCAATCAGTGGGAAATCGCTTAGTGACACCCTTGTGATTATAATAATTACACGGTCAAGGCTGAGAACTACGTGGCCATGTCTCTGCAAGGACAGATGCATGGCAGCTAAGTTGACTGGTCATCAGGCATGACTCTGAGTAATACCCCACACACAGAAAAATCTTTGGGGAAGAAAGACAAAAAAAAACCACCACCAAGATGGTAGCTCTCATCCATCATAGAGCTGCATAAGGGGCATACTTGCCTACTTTTGAAAAAGAATTTCAGGGAGATTGTGAAAGCAGCACCTATGAGCGCATCGGTTAAGTTTGCGTATACTGCTGCATCTGGGCGAGCCATTAGAACTGACTTACGTCCAAATGTAAACGAGCCCCAAATCCGTTAGTAAGATCTATTTGTTGATGAAAACACACTGATACGTTTCAGAAAATGCATGTAACTATAGGGATCATTGTGCATTATAACCAATGCAGGGTAATGATACTAATAATCCCATTTGAATGTGTATGTAGATATATCTGTTTTTTGTTTATATAACCGCTGCATGTAACATAATAGGGGTAAGGTGCAATCAGGGAGATTGCTACTATTTCAGGGAGTCTCCATGACAATGCGGGAGAGTTGGCAAGTATGATATATGGGGCCCAATGCAGCGCTAGGGTCGCAGGTCATGCATGGATGCTTATCTTCTGTCTTGTGCTACTGAATTGTTTGTATCACAATCTCACCTCAATATATTGGAGATTTATAATCATACTTGCCTACTTTTGAAAAAGCATTTCAGGGAGATTGTGAAAGCAACACCTATGAGTGCGACCGTACAGTGGACGTTTAACTGCTACATCTGAAAGGCGTGTCATAAAATTCATTTCCATCCAAATGTAAATAAGCCCCAAAGCAAATTGTAAGATCTACTTGTTGATAAAAATACACAGATACTTTTCAGAAAATGCTTGTACAGCCATGGCCAAAAGTTTTGAGAATGACACAAGTATTGATTTTCACAAAGTCTGCTGCTTCAGTTTTTATGATTGCAAATTCCATATACTCCAAAATGTCATGAAGAGTGATCAGATGAATTGCAATTAATTGCAAAGTCCTTCTTTGCCATGACAATGAACTTAATTCCAAAAACATTTCCACTGCATTTCAGCCCTGCCACAAAAGGACCAGCTGACATAATGTCAGTGATTCTCTTGTTAACCATGGTTAACAGAGGAAGAACAAGGATTTCTGGCTCCACCCTCCTTTTAAAGCTTCCAGTCTGTTATTCTTACTCAATCAGCATGACAGAGTGATCTCCAGTCTTGTCCTCGTCAACACTCTCACGTTTTGACGAGGACAAGGCTGGAGATGACTCTGTCATGCTGATTGAGTTAGAATAATAGACTGGAAGCTTTAAAAGGAGGGTGGAGCTAGAAATCCTTGTTCTTCCTTTGTTAACCATGGTTACCTGCAAGGAAACACGTGCAGTCATCATTGCTTTGTACAAGGACGACTTCAAAGGCAAGAATACTGTTGCTAGTAAGATTCAACCATTTATCGCATCTTCAAGAACTTCAAGGAGAGAGGTTCAATAGTTGTGAAGAAGGCTTCAGGGCTCCCAAGAACGTCCAGCAAGCGCCAGAACCGTTTCTCTTAAAGTCAATTCAGCTGCAAGATCGGGGTATCACCAGTGCAGAGCTTGCTCAGGAATAGCAGCAGGCAGGTGTGAGTGCATCTTCACGTACAGTGAGGTAGAGACTTTTGGAGGATGGCCTGGTGTCAAGAAGGGCAGCAAAGAAGCCACTTCTCTCCAGGAAAAACATCAGGGACCGACTGATATTCTGCAAAAGGTACAGGGATTGGACTGCTGAGGACTGGGGTAAAGTTATTTTCTCTGATGTATCCCCTTTCAGATTGTTTGGGGCATCAGGAAAAACGCTTGTCCGGAAAAGGAAAGGTGAGCGCTACCATCAGTCCTGTGTCATGCCAACACTAAAGCATCCTGAGACCATTCATGTGTGGGGTTGCTTCTCCAAGGGAGTGGGCTCATTCACAATTTTGCCTAAGAACACAGCAATGAATAAAGAATGGTACCAAAACATCCTCCAAGAGCAACTTCTCCCAATCATCCAAGAACAATTTGGTGACGAACAATGCCTTTTCCAACATGCTGGAGCACCTTGCCATAAGGCAAAAGTGATAACCAAGTGGCTCGGGGAACAAAACATCGAAATTTTGGGTCCATGGCCAGGAAACTCCACAGACCTTAATCCCATTGAGAATTTGTGGTTAATCCTCAAGAGGCCTGGGGACAAACAAAAACCCACAAATTCTGACAAACTCCAAGTATTGATTAGGCAAGAATGGGCGGCCATCAGTCAGTATGTGGCCCAGAAGTTGAATGACAGCATGCCAGGGTCGAATTGCAGAGGTCTTGAAAAAGAAGGGTCAACACTGCAAATATTGACTCTTTGCATAAACTTAATGTAATTGTCAATAAAATGAAATGCTTGTAATTTTACTTCAGTATATCATAGTAACATCTGACCAAAAGGTCTAAATACGCTGAAGCAGCAAACTTTGTGAAAACCAATACTTGTCATTCTCAAAACTTTTGGCCATGGCTGTAGTCATAGGGGTCACTGGGCCAGATTCATTATCGATTGTGCGCATAATACCAGTTGCAATCGGCTGATTGTTGCGTTCTGCGCATGCATATACTGTACATTGCAGTGCACAAAGATTCCACTGCGATCATACTGTGATCGCAGTGACTATACAGACCCATCGCAGAGTGATTGACAGAAAGGGACCGTTTGGGGTTGGTGATGGGGGGTGGTCAGCGAAATGCAGGCGCGCCAATGCATTTAAACGCTGTTACAGGGGCGTGAATAAATTAGCCATTGAGATGCCATACGCAGCTTGGTCTTTCAATGCGTGCGATGAGGTTAGCTATTCCTGAGTAAGGTTAGGACTTGTGCAAGTGTGTGTGAGGCTGCGATTGTACACTGTTACCGATGGTTTCGCGGACTTGCAAAGTATTATGGATGTGTGTAAGGTAAAGTGGGCGTCCTTATGTTTGGCTGCGACAGCATTCGTTAGAATATTTTCGCAGTGAGAATGTGTTTGCGCGTAATCACAGTTGCAATAGTGATCCGTAATGAATCAGGCCCATTGTGCCTTATAACCAATGGAGAAAAATACTAACGATCCCATATGAATTTTTATATATTTTTTTTGTTTTTTTTATTATATTTTGCTACATAATGGGGATCAGATGCAATCAGGGAGAGTGCTAGACTCTTCAGGATGTTTGTTACTATTTCGGGGAGTCTCACTGACAATGAGGTAGAGTTGGCAAGTATGTTTATAATAAAAAAAAATGACATTTATATATTTAAATACACCAAATCCATCCCTTCTGGTTGAGTTAAAAGGTTGCAGCTTATTTTCTCCACACTTGTTTTATTTACAAAAAAAAAATGCCACACATCTGCCCAAAACTACAAGAGAATGGCATTTATCAACTTCAGCAGCATCTTCCAAGTGCAGTACAGTTCATGCCAGCAAGCTGGGTTGAGATCTTTTTTTTCAACTACTTTTAAATACCTTCTGTAATGTTGGGATGCCGACGGATGGAATCCCAACCGCAGGCTTACCGACTGTCTAATCAGTTAGGTTAGAGGCTCCCGGTGGGGACTTGGGGTTAAGCAGCCCCCCGGGAGGGTTAGGGGTAGGCTAGGGGAAGGGAAGGGGGACCCCCCCGGGAGACTTAGGTTTAGGCAGCGGGGAAGGGGGGGGGTTAGGCACCCCTAAGGGAGGGTTAGGGGGGGTTAGGTTAGTTTACTTTAGTGCAGTCGGGATCTTCACCTCTGTAGCCTGCGGTAAATCATACCGATCCTGTAATGTTGTGCCTTCAAAAAAAGCCCCCCAAAAACATTAGTTATACAGGTATTCGTTACTGGTGGATAAAAGTTACTTGAAAATCCATCTCTGCTGATAGTGCCCCCTATTTTCTTGGGGCTGCTTGCATAGTCCTCCCCATATTACTGTGTATGTTTGGTTCCTAAATTGGGTAAAAAAAAAAGTATATCTAGTTTATTATTTAACACTATTACTTAGTGTTTGTGGCTTTTTTTTATGCCATTAGTTTTGTTATTGTGTTTTATATTTGGGAGTTTTGTCTTCCAGAGGTCTGCTGGTAATGTGTGCCAGGGTTTATTATTGACAGTCCTTTATAAATCAGGCATCAGACTATTTGTGTTTGTATTACTCTAGAGCAGTGGTTCTCAAACTCGGTCCTCAGGACCCAACACAGTTCACTTTTTGCAGGTCACCCAGCAGGTGCACAGGTGTATTCATTACTCACTGACACATTTTAAAAGATCTACAGGTGCAGCTAACTATTTACTAGTAATTATGTGAGGAGACCTGCAAAACATGCACTGTTTGGGGTCCTGAGGACCGAGTTTGAGAACCTGTGCTCTAGAGCAAAAGAATAATGTGCTGTGTGTTACTGGCATTGAAGGAGGAATGTATCTGCATAACCATATCAGCAGTTCCCAATATCCCTTGAAGGTCTTCCAATTATGCACATAATATGGCTGCTGTCTGGGATATATACGAACAATCAATAGGACTGAAGCATTTATAGGACTTGACGGAATAGAAAACAGTTTGTAATAAATTCACAACTGCTTTATGCAGCCTTCCCTTGCACTCTGTGCCAGCATTCATAACTGTCTACACTAAACATTTAATTTTGTGTATGTGTATAATTAATAAATGTGTGTGTAATATATATATATATATATGTATGTATGTATGTATATATATGTATATATATATATATATATATATATATATATATATATATATATATATATATATATATATATATATATATATATATATATATATATATATATATATATATATAGAGAGAGAGAGAGAGAGAGACTCCCGTATCCAAAATGCCTGGGACCAGGTATATTTTGGAAATGGGAATATTTACGTACTTTGGAATATTTGCGTACCATAATGAATGGGACCCAAATCTAAACACAGAATGCATTTATCTTTTATATACACCTTATAAACACAGCCTGCAGATAATTTATACAATATTTTTAATAATTTTGTGGCTCAAACAAATATTGTTTACACACATGAAATTAATTTTTCATATACACCTTATATACAAAGCCTGTAGGCTATTTTATACTATATTTTTAATAATTTGGTGCCTTAAACAAAGTTTGGGTACATTGAACCATCAAAAAGCAAAGGTTTCAATATCTGTCATGCTAAAAATGTTCTGTTTTTCAGAATATTTGGATATGGGAGACTCCAACGTGTGTGTGTTTGTGTGTGTGTGTATAATATATATAATATGCATGTAGCCCGCTACTCCAATAAGCATAGAGGTATCATTGCAGTAGTAATGCTGTGGTGCCTTCCTTTAATACACTGAAGGAGGCCATATATCTAAAGGCCCCCATACATCAGCAATTGATTGCAGCAATCGTGCAATTTGCAATCGATTGTGTATAAAAATCTTTCCCTTTTTCAATCGATTGTGGCAATTCTGCAATCGATTGAAAAAGGGAAAGATTTTTATACACAATCGATTGCAAATTGCACGATTGCTGCAATCATTTGCTGATGTATGGGGGCCTTTAGTAGAGTAGTGGAGGCGGCACTCAACAGGCTTGGTTAAAATATCTATCGCTTGTCCCTGAAGACGGGGATATCCCCGAAACATGTAAAATAAAGGATGATAGATATTTTAACCAAGCCTGTTGAATGCCGCCTGCATTACTCTTCTTTAATGTATGTATGTGTGTTAAAATACCCCTAAGTAACCTGTAATGGTACAAAATAAAAGGTTAAAAATAAAGTTTAGGTTGGCAAATAACTGAAAAATAATGTAGATTTCAGTGTTATAAAAAATATCTTTTTCAGGAAACAAGGAATGGGATCAGAACTTCCAGCTGTTCTGCAGCCATGAGAAAGAGGCTTACCTGTGCCATGAAGCAGCGCCAGTGGGCTTAAGATTTGTTTACGCTGTCGAGTAGGCAAAAGGATGGATGCAGTGTTTATGTACTATGCCACTACTTCCTGGCGTGTTTAAGGACAAAATGTTAAAAAGCAATGTTTTTTTTATAGCAAAACACTCCATATTTTACTATTAAAAGCATTGCCCTTCTAGACTTTGTACTTCAACGCGCCGGGAAGCTGTGGTTTTACAAGCAGCTGCTTAGTAAATGGACCCCTTGTCGTGGCAAACACAGGATTTTGAAAGGGGGGTTTCCAATACTTGGTAACAAAACCAATGACAAAAAATCTAACATCATACAGGTAGCACTCCTTGGATACTCAATAATCCAAGCTAGTTAATCCATTAATGTGCAACGATTCAAACATATACAGACTGTTGTATAGTCAGGCACACTGGTTGACTTGAATAAAGTTCAGGGGTGCCCTCCTGTAGTTCAATTATAGTCCTTTATTGCAAACATACACAATGCACACAGACACACACTGACAGACACATATACTGACACACTCACTCAAAAACATGAATTAAGCCAAATACAGCACTGGCATCACTTACTAAAGATCCCCCTGCCCCCCCTGGAGAGTGCGCTGGGAATAGTCACTGTCACCTGGCTGCAGGTCTCCGCCTCTCACAATGCTGGTGCCCCATGGGCAGAGGAGTAGCGTGGAACCACGGTGCCCGGAGAAAGTGCATGTCGTAGCGCCCTTCCCTCCCTGTACTGAACTGTGCCAGTGGGGTATGGCCACCCTGCAGGGGAATACTGAAGGGAAGAGAAAAACAACAAACAGTGGCGGTATCACGCTGGGCATTGAGGTCCCATTGGGGGAATATAATGCTTCGGTGATACACTATCTGACATGAAGGGGTAGTTGCTTTGGCACTGCTTTATTTATGTATAGCACCTAGGATCTGACTTTTATCTCATTTGAATCATTGTTATTAGTCAATAGAGGAGATTGCATTATATATTTTGATAATTTAACTTAAATTGACAGAGTATATGTGCTAGAGTGAGATTCCACAGGGTGCACAGCTTATTACAGCGAGCAGCTATCACTGGATTGGGAACACCTATGGGAAGCCCCCTTCTCAGCTATGCTCCTACTTCACAAATATACATTGCACCTATATTAATGTGAGTACTACTAACCATGTTCTGTTTACCACCATTATTTCAGGTCTCCTAATACAGTATTTTATAAAAGACATTTTAAATAACACTGTGTGGTCATGCCTAGCAACACCTCATTACTTTATATAGCAAAGCAGTGACTTTTTATTAAACTCATACCTGCCAGTAAGAGGAGAGGAGAGGGATGGTGACAGAGGCCAGTAAGACAGGAGAAGGGAGGGAAAAAGAGTTGATCAGAGAGGGGTGGTCACAAAAGCCAAAATGAAAGGAGTGGATGGGGGCAAAGAGACTATACCATGGTATAGAGGGGAGGGAATTAAAGAGGGGAGAAGTGAATATTATCAATCTGGCAGGAAAGGGGAGGTGACAGAAGATGATCACAGAGGGGAGGCAATCTGGGCAGCTTGAGGGAGCATAAAATGTAGAACCGGATCTCAGATCAGTAACTTATTTAAGATATAGAGCAAACAAATCGAGATAAAACTAACAGGCGTCCGTCATACTGTGCCCCATGAATTCCAGAACCCTGGAAGGCGCCCTCTGTCCATTTTGGCGCCTGGAGCTCATGCTCCATTGTATCCACCCTTGCTACACCCCTGTCCATGGGAATTGCCTGGGATGGGCTGCATGCTACAGCTGCAGCTCCCCTACAGCCAGCCAACAGGAGCAGTTGCCTGAGCTCCAGCTCTGGTCCCTTTACAAAACAAAAAAAAATTCCTCTGCGTGATGGATCGGCAGGCAGGAGGGGTTTCTAGGTACTTGAAAACCACCCCTGCGTGCGCGTATGCTTTTCACATCCACTGTCAAACATGGAAGAGTATGTGTTTGCTGATTCTTGTGTCAGTGACTTTTACAGAGTGACTGGCACCTTGAACCAAAAGGGCTAATATTGCATTTTGCAGTGTCATGAAATACCCTCTGGTTCATTCTGCAGCAAGATAAAGTCCCAAGACATACTTCCAGGCTATGTAAGAACTATCTTCAAGCAAAAGAATAAGACCGTAAGCTCTAAATCATGTAATGGCCAGCACAGTCTCCAGACCTAAACTTCATGAAGCTGGTTTGTGATGAACTGGACAAAAAGGGTGAAGCCAAAGCAACTTAGAAGTGCAGCACATTTGTGGGAACATTTGTGTCGGGAAGAATTTCCCGAACAATATTTGGTTTCTGTTGTGAAAAGTGTACCACAAGTGTGTTTGCCAGTTATATCTGTAAAAGTCGGCTATTTTAAGTCAAACATTTTGATAACATTTTGTTTAAATTATTCTGATTTCTTTTTTTTTTTTCTAATTGTTCTACGTGTACATTGAGACATTAAATTGCATACATTTCAATAAAGACTGGAAAATGGGTATGTTCTAATACTTACAACCTGTCGTATGTATCTGTGTATATGCATAATAGAGACAATTTGATGTTATTTGTATCTAGAAATAGTCAATAATGTAGTTGGAGCCACCAAAAAGCATTTGAGAGTCACATCTGGCCCTTACAGTAGGTCTTCTATTGGACAGTCCCAGTTTAAACTGTTTGTTTTTACTGTCCTTTTGTTATTTTATTGTTGGGTTTAGTGTTAACTTGCATGCAGACAAAATATTTACCATTCATAAAATTATTAGATTTTATTTAAATATAGCACCCCAGCTTTGCAGCGCAACCTACTTTATCACTAATTATGTGCCTTTAGTTGATTAAACTTTGGCAATAGGCCCAGCCCAATCTATATTATAGTATATTTTTTTCCTGGAATGTAACATGCTATATATTGCCAGCAGTAAGATTTGAAGCAGGTCAGGTATTGAGCTAATTTTGTTTCTTTCCTCATTCCAAATGGCATTATGTTGTACTGTATTAGTCTGTGTGCAATCTGCTGTCATTTGGTATAACGGCAATTTCAACAATTTTTCTGGTTTTCATTAATGCGTTTATGACCATCAAAAGCCGGTAAAAATGAGAGCTACATAGTGACAATGTAATTACACCATGGGGGAGATTTCTACAAAAGAAAAGCAATGTGTATGTTTTAACTGGTCTTCAAGGAGAACAAAGAAGACAGATACTAATCTATAACACTAGGTTTATGTTCTTCCTCTTATTCTAATAAATGAAAAAGAAATTTCACAATAAATCATTACTTTTAGAACATGTGTTATTTAGATTTGTATTATTGTAACTATCCTCTGGTTTTGAAAATAAGTGAATGGCTGAATATGTTTTTTGTTTTCTTAAGCCACAAGAAAACAATAAAACAAAAGTATTATTTTACATCCTAAATAAGATAAGTTTAACATAATATGGTGTTCAGCATATTTGGTCCAGACACATTTAACCATTTGCCTGGTGTAGTTGCATCGTCTGGTCCGCAAACAATACAACCAGTCCTAAACGCATACTGGACAGCTGTCGGAAGATAATCTTTCTGCAGCCGCCAATGGCAGAGGGACTTGCACACACCTCCCCCAGTGACTGCCATGCTGCTGATCTGGCACTACGACAGGACCCCCCACCTGGGGACATCTCAGTCCCCCAGTGTATACCTCAGAGGAGCAGCCACCAGGTAAATGCAAATTTACAATGTTGCAATGTTCTGATCATCGAGGGTCCCATATATCAATGACTGAAATGTTACAAATCGATATTGATGATGTGTTTAAAAAAAATTAGTTTTTAATAATATTGGGTTGGGTAAGTTTTATAGATTTTCTTGAACTAATTAAATCATAAGAAAAACAACAATTTCTGAGTGGTTTTTGTAAATAAATATTAGTTAAGTGGTTAAGAATATATTTAGATTACTTCACTTCCTCACTCTCCACCCTACATGTGTGTTGGGGAGAGGGATGGGAGATGGTAACAAGCCCTGCCAAGAGTGCCAAACCGAGACAGGGACTTGTGACATTCAACCAGTTTCTGGGATAAAAAGCTGATCAGACTGTTGTATACTGTAAATGACATCTGTGCAGATAACCTTAATGCAAACCGACGCATTCTTTACTTTAGGTGTTGGCTATTTTATTTCTTTTGAAATCAATCTGTCTTTGCTGGAAGGTAAAGTAGTTATTAAGTGAACTAAAATTATTTGTCCACCTGCATTATTGTATTTATTTGATAATGAAAATGCCTGCACATTACAACTTGGTTACTAAATGTGTTTTCTACTGAAATGCTGCTAGAATTTGACGTTATCTGTGTGGTGAATCAAAGACTCAACTGGCAGCTTTTGTTATGATTTAAATAAATGGAACAGACCTTCTTGGATCTCATTTCTAGACTAGCCACTTAGTATCTGATTTGCTATTTGCAGCTTTCAGATTTAAGCCCATATCTACATTTATGCTAGGTGATATGTAATGCATTGTGATGATAGGTGTAATATGAAGTGATATGAGACCACCAACACATCTAATGTATGTTAATAAATTACTCTTTGGTGGAGAATGACTTTCTGTCTGTATTCATTGAATTTCAATATCCTCCATTGACTGCATTATCCTGGTAGTGGAGCAGTTAGATATTCATGAGTAGTTCTAGTGAATCATCAATTTAGAGTATTATGCAGACTTTTATATTTACTATTCCTTGTATTAGCTAGATGTGTTCAATGATTTTTATTTTGCTACATTTCTCTATGTTTCATATAGCAAACTAATGACTAAAATACATTGTTATTAATTATGGAACTAATTTGACAGTGGCAATACAAGTAAATGCGACCATTTATGCTGGGTACACATTTAACGATGTGTACAAAGCAGATGTCTCGTGCAGTGGGTACTGGTGGGGATGCCAGCATTGCACACACCTGCAGATGCCGGGAGCGACAGCGGGGCCGTGCTGCATTTGGCAGCATGGCCCCCGCTGACTATATCGCCCATCTGACCTGCAATGTCACTGATGACATGCAGGAGCACACATAGTAATCGACTTAGCGGGTACACACTGCACGATGTGGACGATATGTCATATCGTATTATGTGTACCTGGCTTTAGATCATACCTATCTGTGCTGTAATTTTTTTTTATTTTTTTTTGGGGGGGGGCGCACAGGCATCACCTGGCAGTGCTACCCATGGCCAGTTCCATCTATCATAGTCTACGCTGCTGCCATGGGCGGATTGAGCCATTTGGAACTCAGGAGAGTTCCCGCTGGGTGAATACTGAGGCTGCCCCTGGGCTGTCGCTCACTCATGCGGGGCCGGCAGCTCCAAGCGTTCCCTGTTACACTGGCTGCTGTGGCTGGTGCAATAAAGTTTTTTTTGTTCTGTGGCACAGCGCGTGTGACTTCATGACGTCACAAGCGCCACACTGCCGAGAAGTAATGAGGAACCGCTGCTGTGGCCAGAAGGGGAGCAACTGAAGGATGCTAAGTAAGGTAAGCCAGTGGCCTGGAACCGGAGGGAAGTTAGGAGCCAGAGTTGGGGAGAGACACAGTAAATTTAATTTGATGTCAGAGTCAGTGCTAATCATTAGCAGTGCATGAGTACCTTTATGGGGGGGTGGGGGCATGTGCAGGTGCGCCAGTCCCTTTCTTTGCGAGAGGAGCTCGGAACCCTAGATACACCCCTGCCTTAGAGCACTGCCCAGAGCATCCTACTTACTAGAGCAGACGGCCCCGGCCCCTAGGCATGACATCACACGTTTAGGAGGTAGGGCTGGCACAGGACGGCATAGAGCCCTGTTACGGCACTAGAAATAGATTAATCCAATTCAAGTTTCGTAACGTTTTTCAAATATGTTAAATTAAAAACAAACACACAATGCTGTAGTTATTCAAAGTCCTCCCACTAGTTTGCAACCCCTAGACCCAGAGGATAAAATTTAAACATACTGTAAGGCTATATCTGTCTGTCTTTTTGTATTGATTTATTTCTAGAACAGCTACTGTGGATAAATGGCACCTGTGTTGCATGGACTGTAATGTAGTGAGATTAATGCTGTAGACAGGGATTGCGTCTAAGAAGGGGTTGTCACTTTTATGATGGAATTTGGGTAGATTTGTACAGTAAGAACCTTTTTAAAAACGTCGCTATAGGGTTTAGTAATTGCTAGTTGTGCTCTGATCTCAAAACACTATATCATTCAAATGATGGATGATCCCAAGATTTTATTTGGTGTTATAATATAGAGCAGTCCAGAGTTATTGTGCGTAGGGCTAAAATGAACCAAAAAGACATCTAAAGCTAAATTTGTTAAGTGGAGCTTTAGAACGTAGCTGCATCATTGGCACTGTATAATATTAGATAGAAAACACTCCTGGTATTTATCATTGTGCCTTTAAATCCTGAACCTGAAAGCACTTTGCTCTTAGTAAATTTGGCCACTAGTGTAAGTAAATTGCAGCAGTAGTGTTTTAAAAAATAGAAACACACCCCTTCTGTAAAAACATATTCCCTCAGAGCACCAATAGAAGTATTGACTTGGGGCCTGATTCAGAGCCGGACGCTCTGACCAGAGTGCTCGCTCTGAATCAGGGCCCTCCTCCATTAAAATGGAGCGTCCTCCTGGACGCTCGTATAGCTGTGGGTCACCACCCACAGCATATATGAGCGTCCAAAAAGATGGTCGCGATGGTCTTGACCATCGCGACCATCGGACTTGCGACGGAGACCCTGCGGTAGGGTCTCCCAGCCACAAGCCCTGGAGTGATTTTGGCTCTATCAGAGCCAAAATCACTCCCACTGACAGTGGGGCCGGCTTCAGACGGTAGGCGTTCTCATGTGAACGCCTCCGTCTGGCAGGCACGCCCACCAAAGGGGGCGTGCTGTCAGTCACCATCGACAGCACGCCCCCTTTGGTGCGAGACCCGGAGCGACAGCTTGGCTGTCGCAGTCCGGGTCTCGCACATGCGCACGACGGAGCTCCCTCCGTCGTGCGCATGCACAGTGGGGAACATCGACCCACTTGTGAGCGTACTGCCGCTTGCGAGCGGGTCTGAATGACCCCCTTGGTCTTCGCTTAGTCACAATTGAGGTAATTTCTTGTTTTCTTAATATTCTCTTAAAAATTGCCAACATATAGTATTTTATACAGCGCTGTACATTAGGGGCATTATGCTAAAACAAATTACTTTCTATGCAATGACATGTAGCAAAGTGAAGATTATTTCTCCCAAATGGGCTTATTGTCTGAGGTGTGTTATGCACTTGATACATAAGGTAGGGGAATAACTGATGTACTGTAGATGTTTCTGGTAATATGTTCATGGATTAAAGCTAGTTCCCGGCTCCTAGGCATTTACTGAATATAAATACATCAGTTCCTGGTTCTGGTAGTTGATGATAACTGGTCCTGCGCTAGTTCCTGACTCCAGGCAGCTAATAAGCTGGTAGAGTGTGAGTTGCGGACTCTTGGCAGTTGATTACTGGTGCAGTTCTGATTCCTGGCACTGAGCAGTTGACAATTGCAGCACTAGTTTCTAGATCCTGATATTACACCTTGGGCTCCATTAAATTAGGTGCGAGTTACCGAACAGCGCGAGTAAGTGCGACTGTATGCCACACTTATGGTACCTCTGGAATTACAGATTTTTGTTTGCGGATCCCTAGGCTGCGTAAAAAAATGTGAGTGTCCAGGCTGAGATCAGGCCCTGAGGGAGGGGGCGAATTGCGATGCCGTTGCTGACTTTTCTACGCCGTTGCAGGTGCAACACGTCCCCTTTGCTGCTAGTTGGACTGAGCCCTATGCACGACATCTCTCCCATAGTGGTCAGCGCGAGAGCAGTAGGACGGCCGCGGCACAGGAGCATTCAGAGGGGATTCAGGTAAGTATGGTGTTTGTGTGTGTCTGTTCTTTATGTATAAGGGGTACTACTACTGGGGGCACTGCACAAGGGGCACTACTACTGGGGAACTGCATAATGGGCACTACTACTGGGGCATTGCATAAGGGACCTTATTACTGGGGGCATTTCATAAGGGACACTACTGTGGGCATGATGTTTAAGGGGCACTACAGGGTATCATAATGTGATTAAGGGACACTACTATGTGGTGTAATGTGAATAAAATTGTGCTATTGTGTGTCGTAATTTGAAATGGGGATACTATGTGTGATTTCGGCAGTACAGACCCCACGCCCTCTCACATGCCACACCCCCTTTTTCAGGTTTTTAGCTTTATAAGTAGATCAGAGTCCAAAAGTCTGGCCACACCTGCTATAAAGGCTTTCCATACTAGTAGGACATCTTCAGCCCTGCTAATGTATAGAGATCACGAACTACCAATAAAGAGATGAGTTTTAAGGTACAAGGGAAGGCATGGACATTTATGATGGAGTGGGACAGATGGGCACATTATGCTATACACAGAGAGCAGTATATTCTGGAAATTCATTATATGCTCTGGCACAGAGCAGTATATCCTGGCAATTCATTATATGTACAAGATTATGGTAAACCTGAGGCTATATGGGTCCATGCAGTATAGAGTGGGCATGAGGGATGTTTTGCATTATGGCTACAATTTGGTACACCTTAAACTTTTCCGATGGCAAAGCAGTGTATATTTCTGGAAGGCATTTATGGTGGACTTGTATATGGAGCACAGAAAGCTCCATGATGGTCAACATTACATGAGGCCGTTATGCTGGACAAAAGGGATGTGAAGTAGGCCTTAAGCTGTTTTGCTGGGAACAGGCATGATATGGTGGGCATGATTGACCTGTGTGGATTATGCTGGGCTGTAGGAGTGGTTATTTGGTTTCTATTGCTATATGTGATTGGAATGGGTCTGCTATACTCAGTGTTGTTTTTTTTTGTTTTTTTTAATCCATGTGTGTGCCATTTGTTTGTGCTATTTCTGTATGTTATCACTATAATGTGTATGCTGTGATTTGTATGTCTCAACAGTCACTTTCGGGGTATATTAAGTGGCGACTGTTATGGTTTGTAGATTTAAAAGGGCTATAATATTCCAACACCAAAATATACCCCTTAATTTCTAATGTTATTAAGCAGGCACATATAGTATGTTATCCATAGGATTTATTACATACAGTGCATCCGGAAAGTATTAGCAGCGCTTCACTTTTTTCACATTTTGTTATGTTACAGCCTTATTCCAAAATGGAATAAATTAATTTTTGTCCTCAAAATTCTACACACAATACCAAAGTGTAAAAAGTTTTTTTGAGATTTTTGCAAATGTAATTAAAAAAAAACACATGTACATAAGTATTCACAGCCTTTGCTCAATACTTTGTTGATGCACCTTTGGCAGCAATTACAGCCTCAAGTATTTTTGAATATGATGCCACAAGCTTGACACACCTATCTTTGGGTAGTTGCGCCCATTCCTCTTTGCAGCACCTCTCAAGATCCATCAGGTTGGATTGGAAGAGTCGGTGCACAGCCATTTTCAGATCTCTACAGAGATGTTCAATCGGATTCAAGTCTAGGCTTTGGCTGGGCCACTCAAGGACATTCACAGAGTTGTCCTGAAGCCACTCCTTTGATATCTTGGCTGTGTGCTTAGGTTCATTGTCCTGCTAAAAGATGAACCATTGCCCCAGTTTGAGGTCAAGAATGCTCTGGAGCAGGTTTTCATCCAGGATGTCTCTGTACATTGCTGCATTCATCTATCCTTCTATCCTGACTAGTCTCCCAGTTCATGCTGCTGAAAAACATCCCCACAGCATGATGCTGCCACCGCCATGCTTCACTGTAGGGATGGTATTGGCCTGGTGGAGCGGTGCCTGGTTTCCT
This sequence comes from Taudactylus pleione, assembly GCA_031769625.1. Lineage (NCBI taxonomy): Eukaryota > Metazoa > Chordata > Amphibia > Anura > Myobatrachidae > Taudactylus > Taudactylus pleione. The sequence goes on along the minus strand of JAUIMM010000340.1, from coordinate 8,801,942 downwards.
CCAAACATAATGCCTGGCATTCACGCCAAATAGTTCAATCTTTGTCTCATCGTGGTCTGAGAGTCCTTCAGGTGCATTTTGTCGTACTCCAGGCGGGCTGCCATGTGTTTTTTTACTAAGGAGTGGCTTCCATCTGGCCACTCTACCATACAGGCCTGATTGGTGGATTGCTGCAGAGATGGTTGTCCTTCTGGAAGGTTCTCCTCTCTCCACAGAGGAATGCTGTAGCTCTGAAAGAGTGACCATCGGGTTCTTGGTCACCTCCCTGACAAGGGCCCTTCTCCCCCGATTGCTCAGTTTAGACAGCCGGCCAACTCTAGGAAGAGTCCTGGTGGTTCCGAACTTCTTCCATTTATGGATGATGGAGGCCACTGTGCTCATCGGGACCTTCAAAGCAGAAGATATTTTTCTGTACCCTTCCCCAGATTTGTGCCTCAAGACAATCCTGTCTTGGAGGTCTACAGACAATTCCTTGGACTTCAGGCTTGGTTTGTGCTTTGACATGCACTGTCAAGTGTGGGACCATATATAGACAGGTCTATGCCTTTCAAAATCATGTCCAATCAACTTATTTTACCACAGGTGGACTCCAATTAAGCTGTAGGAACATCTCAAGGATGATCAGTGGAAACCGGATGCACCTGAGTTTAATTTTGAGCTTCATGGCAAAGGTTGTGAATACTTATGTACATGTGATTTCTTGGTTGTTTTTTTTTATTAAATTTGCAAAAATCTCAAACTTTTTACACGTTGTCATTATGGGGTATTGTGTGTAGAATTTTGAGGCCAAAAATGAATTTATTACATTGTGGAATACGGTTGTAACATAACAAAATGTGGAAGAATTGAAGCGCTGTGAATACTTTCCGGATGCACTGTATATTAACATTTTCATGTAACCTGCATCTAATGAGGAGAATGGAGACTGCGTAAATTATTTAAAATAATTGGAAACTCCAATTTGAAATGGATCAAGTCATATCTGCTAATGTAGTGCTATGAAACACAACATTAAACACTGAGAATACAGCATAACAATAATTTGGCATTGATACAAATATTGCATTAATATTTTATATACATTTATGGCATGTACATATTAAAGGTCAAAGATCTGCGCTGCTGCCACAACAATAGCTTAAAAAGGTTACTTTAGTTTTTTTTATTACTTCACACATCCCCCCCCCCCCCATACACCAAAGCCGTGATTCTCTGTCCTGCGCTTTCGATCCGCGGATCGATGTCCAGACCACCGATCCACGGACATTGGTGATTGGTGATCCTACGGTGGATCTGAGAAATTCTACATGTTAAAAATCCCCAACTCTCCAATTCCAACCATTTTCTGGTTGGAATTGGGGGAACGAGGTTTTTCAACATGTAAAAAATTCCCGATCCCCTAGCCCCGGCGTCAGCAGAAGGGGTATTGCTGCAATCCCTCGCTGATGTATAGGGGTCTTCAGCCAGGATGTTTACGTTGTTATAAATATTGTATTAACTTTTAACTTTAGGAGATTATTGTCAGTATTTTTTTCTTGGTTACTATTCCATTTTCCATAGAAAAAAAGCAGTGGTGATATTGAGTAAGATTGCAAACACTCCTCAGCAGGTAAATTGCTTCTGTACAGTTTTCAGTACAGAACACTGCAGTTCAGTGACCAATGTTCTATCTTCAGTGAAGATGTTCCTGTCGTGCTATTTGTATTATATATATTTGCCAACAAAACGGCCCCCCCCCCCCCCAAAAAAAAGGGAAAAATATGGGTAAAGTAAAAAAATAAAAGCACACATTTATTTTCAGAAAGGTATTATTGTAGTCATATTATTGGTTGCTATGGGCGACTTCTCCGCTAGTTAACTTCTCCACATTTTTCACTGCTTGATAGATACACGGACACCAAAAATAACACATTGGTTTATGGCTTTTTTTTTTAGTTAAAGAAACACATGCTAAACTAACAAAATATACAATTATCCAGGCATCCTACTTTGTTATGATCCACGGTACAGAAGTGAACGGCGTAAAATTAGCCAGTCAGACGCATTATCCTGCTGCGGGCCCCTTGATTGGGGCGTCCCCAGGTTCGTGCAATGTACCAGCTGCACCGTCGCTCATTCCACCTCTGACCCAGCACCCCTCTCCCTGTCTCACAGCACAGCAGCACATATCACAGAGGCAGCCAACAACACCCATCACCCCTCTCCCACACAGCAATCCTCATCCAGCACACCACCCTTCTCACAGAACCCCTCTGCCCTCTCCCAGTACAGCACCCCTCACCCACCAGTACAGCCACACCCATCAACCACCACCCGGCCAGCACGTAGCACCAGCACTCCTCACAGTTTTATAACACAGACAGGCTGGCTGTTCAGACTCTATTGGAGCTCAGCTGACAGCTCCGATCGGGCCCGGCAGCAGCAAACAGTAGAAGCTGCGCAGCAGTAGCAGCTCCCCGACGGCATGTGCCCATTGCAGCAGTGCCTGCCACAAACCACCACCAACTGCCAGCCCTAGGTGGGCTTGGATGCCCCTAGGCATTTGCTTAGTTTGTCTATGCCTAGGGCAGGCTCTGCCACTATGGGCGAAATTTAATTCTCCACGGTAATTTACCGCGGACTAATTTATTGCCGTGGGCTATTCAATTAGCCCCACTTTAACAGGGTTTTCTTTTTTGGTCTTATTAGGTGATAGCCAGTTAATGCACAAATCTGTGAACTTTTCACTGATTCAGTGTTAATGCCTGTTAACCAGTGTTAACGCCAGGTAACATGTTTATTTAATGGGCGTTAATACAGGTATCAGGGGGAAAAGGAAGCCTGATTGAATAGCCTAGGGCAATAAAGCCCAATGCTACATCCTTATTTCACCCCTGATAATTTATCGGGGCTAATTGAATCTCCCTCTATGTGGTTTATAACCAGAAGTTACATAGCAGTGGTGATACAAAAAATAAATAAAACAAAAGTAATTACACCCCAGCTAGAATACCCATACAATCTGCTTCTGTTGCAGGCAAATTTCAATTGGACAGATACCTCTGGACTATTGCTCCTGTTAAGTCTCCCTCTCTTTCCCTTCTCAGAGACTCAACTTCCACTCAAACCTCCACCCCTGTCAACATGACAATTTGTTCAGTCTCAAATGCGCTCTGCCTTTCTGTCCCTGTCACCTGTGCCCTTTGTTTTACTCCTCATATCCAATATCTTGGTCATGTAGCTTTCAAAATATTACTATAATAATTTCTTACTCGACTACAATGTAAACTCATCCATTCTTATACTTCGCCTCAACTATTGCAAGCTCCTCCTAACTGACCTTACCCTCACCCCTCTGTTCCTGCTATAATTCATGCTGGATGTCACAGAAAGACCAATCTTAGTTTCACTATTGCACTCAGAAATTCCCCACACTGGCTCCCTTTATCCTCCGGAGCCCACTACTCTCCCTCACTTTTAGAGCTGTCTCTGGCCTTCACCCCACCTTCTCTTTGTTGAGCACTTCATTCCTGCCTACTATAGACATGTCTTAGACATCTATGGAATTCCCAACCACATCTGATCTCCAAGCATCAAAAAAGCCCTCCGTAGCAATTTTTAGAAGATCATGAGAGGGTTCAGATTTTTCAATAAATCTCCCAATAATGTAACAACCTAGAAACTAGTGGAATGCTTTCTGCATTTAAATCTTCAACTCTCTGTGTAATCCCATCTCTTTATTAGAGCTTACCCTCCTTATATGTTTCTCACAATGGGGTCTATTCATGAGGCAGTGAAGTGTCCTGTTTATCTGAAAACAGGGCACTTCTCTGCTTTCTGCTATTCATAGAGCAAGGTACCGTTGGAGAAGCTTATTACTTCTTCAGTGGGGCGCATGCTCCTGTGTGTATGTACATTTGTATGGTGAGTGCGATTCATAAAGGAACGTAAAGCTCAGCTTTCTGTTCCTCTGCTAGTACCACATTCGCCATCTCAGGATGGCGTAAGCAGTGTTTTTAGGGGAGAAGAGCAGCGAAGACAGCAGTTTTCCTGGCTTCTCCCTTTTCTCTCCACCCCCTTCTGAGCTAGCAGCCAATCAGAGGGGCCCAGGGTATATGCATATCCCGGGTCACCTCCTGCTGGATACCACCTGCCTCCTCCCCCGCTCTCTTCCTTCCCCTGCTGCCGCTAAGTAAGGTGACCTGGCATATGCGCACTCCGCTGTGAGGTTCAATGGGGATCCCAACCACTCTATTAAGGCATCCCAGACCAATTGCCACCCCTCTGAAGTTTTCATCTAAATCCATCCAGTAGAAGGCTCCACGGGTCAAAGTTCTGCCCAGCGTACACCAACAGGAGGTCCAACCGGGACCCTAATCCCCCTAAAACCTGGCCAGAATCCAACCTTGCGTTGGTTTCACCCTAATCAGTGCAGGGATGTTCGAATTCATAACTGGACAAACAAACAAAGGGGGTGATACAATTCAGCGGGAATTGAATAGCGCAGGGAGGGAGCACCTGGTGCGATTCAATTCACTGCGATGTTTACTCTCTGACTGGAAGCAGTTAAGTCAGAGAGAATGCCAGTTCTCGCAACTTAACCTGGGTGTTTCGTCTCGAGAACTGGCATTCTCCGACTAAAGTGCTGGCCGCTAGGCTGTTAGTGCTGCGCCAAGCCGGAAAACAACCACGCGGTCAAAACTTTAGTTGGATTTCTCCTCGTGCTCTCAGGAGGGTGCAAGAAGAGATAATTAGTCCGACTAAACGGCTTGCTGAATTGAATCGCTCCGATAGCTCCCTCCCGACACTACTCAATTCCTGCTGAATTGAATCGCCCAACAGAATAATTTTATGTATGATAGCTGTGCAATATTACTGTTATTTTATCTTACTTGGCATTGTTGCTATATGAATTGCTGCTGGACATTACTGGTATTTAACATTCCACATCCATTGCTATGGACATAGTACATGCTGCTGGGCCTTATTGCTGGCATATTACATCTTTATTTACGGTTATATTAACAATATACTTTGTTAGGCAACAGTACTGATGACATCTTGCTGGGCATTCTCCCTAGCAAATTAACTGAAAAATGAAATCTGCATTACTGTGTAAGTTACATTGTGCAGGCACTATTGTAGGGCATATGACATTGTGCATTATTAATGGTGTTACTGTTACAACTTGCCCAGCAGTGTTACTGGTATGATGACTTCTGCTGGGCATAGTCTCTCAGAAGTAGCTGTGACAGTGTTATGATGTGATTGTGACAGCCTATAAACACAACAGCAAATCTGTATAGCAGTAATTATTGTAGTAATTTTTATCACTTATATTTCAAGATTTTCAGTTAAACAAAAACATTTTATTAACAACATTGTGGAATAGGGCTATGGCACCATGGTCCGCTGCTTGTTGCCCTACCATGGCCATAAAGGTTTTTCTAGGCTTTTAATTCTGCATATATATATGATTAGAAAAAGGTATTGCACCTGCAAGCTAAACGAAGTTTGTACACTGATTTTTTTTTTTCCCCATTTTTAATATGCAGCTAAACATTGACTAAAAGAAATATTGAATTAAAAAGCTTAACCTTACTAAATTTTAGAACAAACTATACAATTAATATATACTGGGTGATCTTCTGTAGCAAATATTATTGTGCTGTATTACTACCCCCTAACCCAACACCCCTTGGTGTGCATTTATGGCAGCAGTTAATGACTTGACAGACCCAATAAAAAAGGTTTCTGGTAGTGAAGTCTTCCAAATAAAAAAAAAAAAGTTGCCATGGTGACGAGCTGTATAAAATTGTTTTTTATTGAATCAAGTCTCTCCTTTTTCTAGAACCATCTTTATGCCATATGGCAGTTGTGGGTGGGTGAGTTTATATCTAGAATCATACAGTTATTATTCCTAGTCTAGAATAATATTACTCATTTTTTAATAAAAAAAAATAAAGTATATGTAGACATTTTATGAAAACATGATTATCTGGTGAACATTGAAAGGGGATAAGGGACATACAGAATAAAGGGTCTCTAGATTTTAAATAGATCAGATCTCAGATTAAAAATTTATTGTAAACCCAGTTGGAACCTATTTGAATTATATGGCTTTGTAGCTGGCATTTTTTTTTTATGTATTGTACAATACACCACAAAACTGTTGTGTATGTTGAGCTAATTTCACTCCGTAATTCATTGTGCTGATTTAATGCCAATTGCTGTGTTGATTTTTAAATAAATAAAAATAAAAATTGCAACCAATCAGGTGGTTAGTTTTATCTACAACAGAGAGCAGCTTTAAACCCTATAACTTTTCAGAGGTATATATACGGTTTATTTAATGTCAGAAAATAGTTTTTACTGTATAGAATATGCCGCTTGGTGAGAATTGATGTGTTTTTGAGTTGCAGCATTTTATCAGGTACAAAATAGACCACTTTTTTAAATAATTGGAGTATTTGAATGAGAGCAGCACCATTTATTTTCAGCAGTGCTATTATATTTAGAGATGAGCGATTCGGATCCTTCCAGCCAAGTTCGGGTCTCAGAAAGAGGCAAAACGTAATTTTTCACGGACATCTCGGCACAACTGTCCTTGAAAGTGTTTCCTCATTGTGAGATCCGAACTTGTGGTTTCCTCATTGTGAGATCCGAACTTGTGGTTTCCTCATTGTGAGATCCGAACTTGTGGTTGCCTCATTGTGAGATCCGAACTTGTGGTTGCCTCATTGTGAGATCCGAACTTGTGGTTGCCTCATTCTGAGATCCGAACTTGTGGTTGCCTCATTCTGAGATCCGAATTTGTGGTTGCCTCATTGTGAGATCCGAACTTGTGGTTGCCTCATTGTGAGATCCGAACTTGTGGTTGCCTCATTGTGAGATCCGAACTTGTGGTTGCCTCATTGTGAGATCCGAACTTGTGGTTGCCTCATTGTGAGATCCGAACTTGTGGTTGCCTCATTGTGAGATCCGAACTTGTGGTTGCCTCATTGTGAGATCCGAACTTGTGGTTGCCTCATTGTGAGATCCGAACTTGTGGTTGCCTCATTGTGAGATCCGAACTTGTGGTTGCCTCATTGTGAGATCCGAACTTGTGGTTGCCTCATTCTGAGATCCGAACTTGTGGTTGCCTCATTCTGAGATCCGAACTTGTGGTTGCCTCATTCTGAGATCCGAACATGGTGAGAAGATCAGAGCCAAAACCGAACTGCTCATTACTAATTCTAACCTTATTGAGCTGATGAGCCTGTAGTGTGGGCTTGCTTTGTAGTATTGTGAAGTTGATAAGCGATCATTGCTAATAAGTAAAGGATGAGGCTCGATGTGTATATTGATTCAACATAATTTGGCATTTTAAAGGAAACTCAATGGTTTCTCTAAAGCTGCATACACACTGTACGATCTATACCACCAACGACTGAAAGATATCTTTCAGTGAAGTCATCCTGCCACATCTTTGCACAGGCAAAGTTGACAATATTGTGCAAGTTGGCCTGCATGTATGGACAATCATAGGTATCGTTCATGCGGGAATGCACATCGTTGGTTGTTCACCGTATAAAAATTAACGATATGAGCGAGATATCGTTGAACAATATCGTTCATATAATTCATAAATATTGTACCGTGTGTATGCCGCTTAAGAGGATATTATGATTGGGTTAGTGCAAGTATCTGTATAAAGGCTATTTGATCCATCTCCAGACTCCTTCCACACTGCTGAAACCGATCCTTGTGAATTTTGAAGATCAAAGTATCCGTTTTGTGGCTCCTAGTCATGTAACTCACAAGCAGGATAATTTGCAGACAGACTCTGTGTTATTCTGCAAAGATAAAAAGTGTACTCCCATGATATTTTACACTGACATGTGTTTATGCAAAGCAATTGGTGTGGTTTTGTAAGCAGTTGCCAGCATGGCTAATAAGGACTCACTACTAAGCTGATATCAGCCAACTGGATCTGTGAGTAGTACTTTCACTGCTCTCCCTGAATAGCACCAAATTGAAAATAATGATCAGCATTTATTATTATAATATACAGCAGCAGCAGCGGTTCACCATATTATGCAGCCAGTTATTCAGACTATAAAACTGCTCCAGGTAACAGTATATAATAGAGATCACTTTAGGCCTGGGTATAAAAGCAGGTGCAGAGAATTACATCTTGAAAACAAATAGTGTGTAATTGATGATATTGTAAGAAGACTAGGGTAGGTATTTCCCTTAGGTTTCTATGCAATGTTATATAAAGGGAAAAGAATGAGGGGATTAAGGACCTCATTCAGAGGCGCTCGCACTGAATGAGGGCGGCCGCTTTTTTTTTTTTTTAAACCGGCCTTCTGGCCACTCCCTAAGCTGTGGGTGACCATCGGGCTTGCGACGAGACCCTTGTGGTAGGGTCTCGTCTGCCGCAAGCCCCAGTGAGCTTCCTGCTCAAATAGAGCAATAAACTCACTACTGACATCACGAGTGATGTCAGTTGGGCCGCCCACAAACGGTAAGCGTTCCTTCAGAGGAAGGAACGCCTCCGTTTGGCCAGCCACCCTCCCTCCCCACCTACAAAACGGGGCGAACTGTCGATCAACAACAACAGATGCCCCGTTTGTAGTGAGCCCTGGAGCGAGTGAATTACTCACTTGCTACGGGGCTTGCACACGCGCGTGCGCAGTGCCCCACCATCGACTCGCGAGCGAGTCTGAATGAGGGCCGAAGTCCCACTATGTGGTTTTTCATGTGTGGAGTGGGCCCTGAACTTGGAGCATGCAGATGGTTTGGATACACGCTCCCATCCACTCCAGTACTGCCATAATGATGCTTGCTGACCCCCTATTTATAGCTCGTTCAGAGAATTTGCTGGGGATGTGACGCCGTATAGGTCAGATAGAGAGGAGTATCAGAACCTGAAAGCCAGAGAAACAAAATAGACAACATGCTGTACTAGATCATTAGGGCTAATACTGAACTACGGGCCTGATTCAGCATGGATCGCTATTCTGCTTATACGCACGCAACTGCGTTGCTAATATCAGCGATGCTATGTTAATGTTTGCATTCGTATTGTGGACGCAGCCTGATATAAGAACGCCCACTTGCCCTTACTCACATCCGTACACTTGCCCAACATAGTGACACCATCGGCAACATCTAGTAACATCGAACCCAGACGCTGAGTTAAGGAAGCCCAGACCTCACTCAGGAATTGCTAACTTCTGTGCACGCTAGGAGTATTCAGGAGGCATCTGGTATTGCAGTGGATAATTGATGCATGCCCATGCAACGGCATTGAAACGAACTGGCACACCTGCGTTCGCACAGCCACCCCCGTCACCACCAGGGGCGCCGAGAGGGGGGGGGGTAGTGGGTACAAATTACCCGGGCCTAGCTTGCTGAAAGAGGGGCCGGATCTGGCACCGTTCCCACCCCCCCTCTTCCTTCACACAGCAGCCCATCACACGCTGCTGTGTGTTGGGCTGCTCTGTAGACTGCTCGCGGCTGCTAAGAAGCAGCCACAGCGGTCTCCTATGCCTGTGGGGAGAGCGATCAAGCTGATCACTCCCCCCACTGGTTATGCACTGAGCGGGCTCTGCAAAACTTTTTTTTTTAAAGCTAAGGGGGTGTGGCCACGCATCCTGAGATTAGGCCATGCCCCCTTTTTACCGGGACCCAGCACGGCTCTTGACGGGCCTGGTCACCACCCACAAATGGCACTTCCTGTCAATCACACTGTTCATCTGCATAGCCTCTGCGTACGCAGATCTGGCATGCGCCCTGCGATGCATGCGCAGTGCAAATTTATCGACCGATTGCATGCGTATACCAATTGCGTGCGTATGACCCTTGTATATCTGAAAAAAAAGTCTGGCGCTTGCAGTCACATAAGGACATGTCTGTAAGAAACATTAAATATGATTTCCTGCACACGGAATGTAATGCTGGCGGATCAAATACCGACAGCGGCAGCCTGGCAGGTCGAAATTCCGACAGCTGAAGGTAAGTACCCTAACCCTCCCCTCTCCCCCCTCCCCTTAAGGGTGCCTAAAACTAACCTTCCCCAGTTAGTGCCTAACCCTAACCCTCCCTGGGGAGGCTGCCTAACCCCCCTAGTGTGCCTAAACCCCCCCCCTAGTGGTGCCTAACACTGTCCCCCCTGAGGGTCCCTAAACCTAACCCTCCTCCCCCCCCACCCCGCCCCATTCCCACGGCTAGATGCTAAGACACCCGGCATACCTTCGTTGTTGGAATTCCGTAGTGGGGCTAATGATAGGCGGCGGGATTTCGACGCCTATCTTTAGTCCCATGTCGGGATGTAAACGCTGTCCTGCCCGCCGGTATTTTGACTGCATGCCCCTGCACACAAAGCAACATACTATGTTAGTGGCTCTCAACTTCAGTCCTCAAGTACCACCAACAGATCATGTTTTATGGATTTCTTTACTCATACACAGATGATTTAATCTATGTTGCTGGATCAGTAATTATCGCACCTGATTCTACAGAGAGAAAATTTCAAAACCTGTCCTGCAGGGAAAACTTGGGAGTTGAGAACCACTGCTATGTGGCAGAGGGAATCGGTATGTAATGCCGGCTGTCGGGAACCATCCTGTCAAAATACCGACAGTGGCATCCCGATTGTTGGTATCCCGACAGGGGTGGGGTAAGTAATACTTACCCTCCCCCTTCTCCCCCTAACCCTCCCTTCTTTGGTATTGTAACTACATCCCATACCCACTGGTGTCAAAATACATGCAGACTTTAACCATAAAATAAAAGCACCTAAATGTATATGGCAGTGACAATTGTTTCCAATGACCCCAGACACACTACCATAAGTTAAATAAATAAATACCGTGGGCGTATATTTAGTAGTATGTAAAAATAGCAGACTTTTCCAGCTGCCCTCACAAGGTGAGCCTGGGACCATACTTGCCTACTTTTGAAAATGAGTTTCAGGGAGATCATAGTCCGCAGTAGTATGCGTCGTACGAGGGTGTGTGGCATGCTCCGCCCAAAGGGCGTTTCTAGATTCCCCCATGAATTAAGCATAACTCTCAAACACATAATACGCACACAGACACAGCCCTTCAGAACCACTGGAGTACAAAAGTATTGAAAGGAACTGCAAAATATATATAATTGATTCATTAAAATAAAAATACATGTACAGGTGGGAACATACCATATATGCTAATAAGCTACAAAATTATTTGAAATCAACCATATTATAGCAAACTTAGGAGAAATTTTTAGGAAACCTGATTCAAAGAAATAGATTTTACAGCATACTTGATATGACACCAATACATCATGTCACGTCATGTATGTTCCAAGAGCAGCCATACAGTGTGAAATACAGTGTGTCATAGACCTAACAGGTCCCATGAATGGATATCAGATTATCAGTATGCTGAGCATCTTTCTGCCTCCCACAGTAGGTACACTCACCAGTGTAATGGGCATCCCCTTCTGCTGAGCAAGCAGTGCACCATATGAGCAAACCTGACAGATGGTGCAGGACTGTGCTACTTTTACATGACAAGGAAGAGTAACCCTGCTGCTGTATACATTGTCACTGATCACCAACCCATGACTGACTGAGCTTGGGCTCTTCCAGATACTGAACCCATGACTGACTGAGCTTGGGCTCTTCCAGATACTGAACCCATGGACTGACTGAGCTTGGGCTCTTCCAGATACTGAAAGCCATGGGCAGGCAGTGCGCTGGTGGTGGGCAGGCAGTTGAAGTTCCTTGGTGGGCAGAGCCAGGGCTGGATTAACGGGGGCTACAGGGGCGTTCATCCCGAGGTCCCCAAACATAAAAAGCCCCCACACCCACCAGGGGTTAAAGTGAGCCGGAACGGGAGACTGAACCAATCTGCCTCCCCTGTCCACCTCAGCCCACTGAGATTTTACCAGCGGGCACCCGGCTCACTCCCCACCGCACCAGTGGCACCGGAGGCTGGAGCTCATTCCTGAGCTTCAGCTCCCGCAGTGTGCAGTGCACTATGGGAGAGACATCATGACTGCTCTCCCATAGTTCCGATGACCAGCCTGTCGGACAAATGTGGACGCAGGAGCGGGGCTTAAGGTAAGTATTGTGTGGGGGTTTTTTTGTTGTGTTTTTTCCATGTAAGCGCCTTTACTACAGGGGGCACTACTACTGGGGTCATGACTACTGAGGGCATTGCATAAGGGGCACCACTCCTGGGTCACTACTACTAGGGGCACTGCATAAAGGGCACCACTACTGTGGGCTCTGCATAAGGGACACCACTACTGTGGGTACTGCATAAGGGGCTCCACTACTGTGGGTACTGCATAAGGGGCTCCACTATTGTGGGCACTGCATACGGGGCACTGCTTAAGGAGCACCGCTATTGGGGGCACTGCTTAAGGAACACCGCTACTGGGAGCACTGAATAAAGGGTACTAACACTACTGTGGGCATTGCATAAGGGGCACGACTGTGTCTCATAACATGAATAAGGAGATGCAGTTTGGATATCACGACACTGCAAGCCTGAAAGATAGGCGTTAAAATCCCGACGCCCATCATTAGCCCTACTACGAAATCCTGACACCCGGGGGGGACTTAGGGTTAGGCACCCCTCCGGGAGGGTTAGGGTAGGGCAAGGGGGGGGGGGAGGTTAGGGTTAGGCAGGGGTGCCGAGGAAGGGGGGGAGCGGGTACAGATTGCCACGATTAGGCCACGCCCCCTGTTACCCGGGCCCGCCGCAGCGCTTAGCGGGCCTGGGGGTAGGGTAGGGGGAGGGTTAGGGTACTTACCAGCCCCAGTCGAGATTTGCCTCCTACGGTCTTCTGGTGTCGGTATCTGATCCGGCGGCTATTCAGCTGGCAGCATTACATACTGATTCCGATAAGGAACACTACTATGTGGTGTAATGTGAATCAGGGGCACTATGTGCGGTGTAGTGTGGATAAAATTGCGCAACTGTTGAGTAATATTTCATGTGGGTGCCGAATGTGTTTTTTTTTCACCTGTGGGTGTATATTATGTGGGTTTTTTTTCATGTGGAGCCCATGGGCACCATTTCACAATGAGACATAACCCCTTGTGTGCACACTAAAGGGGTTACGTCCTCCTTTCAGTATTTAACAAATAGCGCTTAGCTTATTGCTGTTTGTCAATGTACCACTTATGAGCGATAGTTCCCATTGTGCATACCCCCATTTTATCCATATTTAATAGGGGCCCCCACATGTTTGTTGCCCAGAGACCCCACAGACCTTAATCCGGCCCTGTGCAGAGCAGCTGACTGCACGGAGCAGTGCTTACACGGGAGGCAGCAGCACCCGGGGGGCGGGTCATTGTACTACACTGCTGCTCCTGGAAGTGATAAGAAGAGAGGATTAATGAAAGCAGCCTTGTTCCTGTAGGTCACACATGTGCACTAGTGTCACTGCTCTGAAAGGAGCAGTGAAAAGATTCACGGGGATGGCTGATTTTCGTATCAGCTGTCTCCACGTCAGAGCAATGATGAATTGCTCCGACGTCTGCGGTGAGTTAGAATGTTAATTATCAGGGTCCGGACCCCAATAATGACATCATGAATAGACGCCTTAGTCTAGTGCGTGCTCCACTTGTAACCAAATTACATATGTACTTGTGATATATTTTATCAACATTCATATCCCCAGTTGTTAAGATGTTTTTCAAACACCTGTGTATATACGTTATTCTGTTGTCCTAGGGCTTGAAAATACATGTTTCTTTATAGCATGTGTTAACTGTTAAAGAGAACTAAAACGTTGTGGAAACAGTATGACTGCCTGCCAGGTTTTCTTGTGGAAGGGAGATCTAATACTAAGATCAGTGGCGGGCTGGGCCGGGGGGCAGGGTGCCATGTGCCCCCCGGGCCGCGGGCAGTCTGTGTCTCTGTGACACAGGCTGCACCGCGAGTGTAGCGCTGACCGGACGGAGCTCCAGGGGTGTATCAAAAGAGGAGAGGGCCTGTGTGTAGTCTCTGTCCAGGGGTCCTCCTCCTAGCTAGTGGCACAAAGAGTAGACTCTGGTGCAGTGTCAGTCTACTGTGCATGGCCAGGACTCTGGGAAAAAATGGCATGGCGGAAATTTTTGAAGTGATTTTTTTTTTTTTACATTTTCTTTTTACTGCGTATCTGCAAATCATTTTGAAAATGTCTGTCACACCATTTTCCAGGTGATTTGTGCAGCGCTGCAGCTGCTGACTACAGAGAGGCGAGTATTAAAGGACATGGGTGCAGGGTGTGTGGAGTGCCCCTCTGGATCGACACACCCTGCACCCATTATAGATAAGCCACTGCTCATATTTTTTTTTCTCTGCTTTTCCATTTGACTATTTGTTACATCTATGTCTGCATATTCTGTACCTTGCACTAATTGGAACTAGTGTTGAAGATGGGGGTTGTTTCATATACTTTCTTCTTCTGGGCATTGGTTCGTGACGTCCTCTTGTCTAGGATAATGGACAAAATTAAATGACCTTATCTGTAAGACTGATTGTAGTCCCAACAGTCCAGTGATGAAGTATGCAGTCGTGATGTCGACAACTGAATGGCAAATTTTATGATGTCGACATGTAGACCTTCGAAATGTTGAAATTTTGAAGATGTCTACGTGTCAACATCATAAAATTTGAAATTCTGATGTCGACATCATGTCTACATACTTCATCACTGGACTGTTGAGACTGCAATCACATGTCACGTTGGCATAATGAAAATGTTGACATTTACCTTTAGGGTAACCTAAAAATGCCTTGTTGACATTTCATCTAGACATCTATATGGACATGCTGACATTTGCACTATTTTGACATTCTCATATCATTATGGGGGCGATTCTAATGTTTGTTTTAGGCACCCAATGGAGCAATTCAGCTAACCCTGTCTAAAGTAGTGGTTTGGGAGCCCAAACAGATGATTTTTTGCTCACTACCCCAGGATATGAAAAAGGACCCCAGACTGCACACCCTGAATATATATAATTGGAGGTGCTATCCATTGAAACTATAATTGCAGACACAAAAAGACAAAATACAAGTGCACAACTCCAAATTACTAATTATATATAATACATTTTGCAATAAAACTTTTGCAATAAATAGAGGTAGCACCTCCCATTATGTATATTCAGGGTGTGCAGTCTAGGGTCCTTTTCCATATACTGTATTCAGTGTGCTCCTTTGCACACCTGAAGGCACGAGACACCTTCAGCCTGGACTTGCACCCCTCCCCCACTGGTTTTAAGCAGGTAGTCTGGCATTGTGACTGCATAGTAGTAAATGGCACAATTTAGGTAAGTCCTACAAATTTATATACTGTGTGCAGCTTTGGTTAATTTTTGGAGCATGGGTCCCCTGGATTGCTTTGGTTGGGCTGCTTTAGGGCATCACATTATAACACATTTTTCCTTTTATTGCACTTTTTAACACTTCTATTGTCTGTTTATTATATATGTATTTTCACATCTCTATTCTTATATATGCAGCAGTAGCTGCTCTTATCTATCCAATTTTACACTTCACTTTTCTTATTAGTGATGCCCTGGGGTGGCTCAGCTGGGCTGGTTTGGGGGTGTCCTGCGCTCTGGATTTGAACCTTAGTATGTCAGGGACCTACCCTAAGAGGTTACCGTGAAGTGGTGGGTAGGCCCATAACCTTGGCCATGATTATGCTAATGCCTCTATTTATTGCAGAATGTATTATATATATAATATATATATAATTAGTAATTTGGAGTTGTGCACTTGTAATTTGTCTTTTTGTCACTACCCCAGGATGTTGCGAGAAATGTGCAGCCACAGCTATTCACATTCCGAAAGGAGTAACAATTGAATTGCTCCGTGGGGTGCCCAAAAGAAATAGCCATGGTTAAATCAATTGAATTGCCTCCCCATGAATGTCGATGTGGTAACTGTTGACCTAATACAAAGGACATGACACAAACCTATATAGACTACAGAAACCTATCTATATGCTCCTTTTAACCTGTTGTGCTGTTATCCCTGCCCAGAATGCTGGGAATATGGAGGTGATGAGCTCTCTGTCAGACCAAAAATTGGGTATATACTGTATATACGTAATATAACAAAAAAAAGAAAAACATTGCAGGAGAGTTTGCTGGGTGTCTCTTACTACTTGCTCCAATATATTTAGTGTAACCTGGATGGCAATAGAAGCTGACATGACTGGCTCCCTGCACCTGATCGCTTCCATGGTGACATCATGATCGATCATGCAAAAGCAGAAAATGCGTAAGCAGCATGCAGATGGGGACAATCATGTGACCGGAAAACAAACATGGGCTTCTATCCACTGTACCAAAACTGTAAGATGTAAATATCAGGGAGGATCCAATGGCAGAAACAGTCCATGCCCATGATTTTGTATGATGATTTAAAATATTAAGAAGACCTCTATACATTCACTGCAAAGGCAGCTTTTATAAAGTATATTAATGTCTAGTACTGTGCAATACACAGTACTAGTATGCTCAAATAGAGACTGAACTGTTTATGCAATTAATAAAAAATGCAGGTAATGTTTAATTGTTAACAACATGTTGCTTATAGAACAATGCTAGGTACAAATCTAATCACTGCAAGGCATAGTCATGAACTGGGTGCCATAGAAGCACTGTAGGGCTCATTTATCATTACCACCACAAATAGCATTGCAGAATGCGATTATACCGCCTAGTTGTATTAAATAGCACACACATGGATGTACTGTATCTGCAATGTGCTCGGAGTGAAGTGACCGCATCAGGCAAATCGAATAATGCGTCTAGATAACATCTAGGACCTCATTCAGACCCGCTCGCAAACGGGTCGATGTTTAGGCCCTGCGCACACGCAAGAGAAATTCTCTCGCTCCGGAGCTCACTACAAAAGGGGAGGCTGTCGATGGTGATCGACAGCTCGCCCCATTTTGAAGGCGTGGCGGGGGGGTGGTTTCACAAACGGAGGCATTCCTTAACGCACACCTGCCGTTTTGTGGGCGGCCCCACTGACATCAGCAGTGATGTCAGTGGGGAGCTTCCTGCTCGATCAGAGCAGGAAGCTCCCTGGGGCTTGCGGTTGCCGAGACCCAACCTTAGGCCACCCACAGCTATAGCGAGCGGCCAGGAAGATGGTCGCGATGGTCAAGACCGATGAGACCCTTGTGGTAGGGTCTCGTTGCCGCAAGCCCTGGAGTGCTTTCGGCTCAAACAGAGCCGAAAGCACTCCCACTGACATCACTTGTGATGTCAGTGGGGCCGGCCCCAGACGGGCCGGATGTCAGTGGGGCCGGCCCCAGACGGGCCGGATGTCAGTGGGGCCGGCCCCAGACGGGCCGGATGTCAGTGGGGCCGGCCCCAGACGGTAGGCGTTCCCATGGGAACGCCTCCGTCTGGGCAGCCACGCCCCTGGCACGCCCACCAAAGGGGGCGTGCTGTCACTCAACATCGACAGCACGCCCCCTTTGGTACGAGACCCGGAGCGACTGTTTGCCCGTCGCTATCCGGGTCTCACGCATGCGCACGACGGAGCCACCACCATCGACCCGCTTGCGAGCGCTCAGCGCTCGCGAGCGGGTCTGAATCAGGCACTGTGTGCTCTGCTAGAGAAGCATGAAGTTGCACCTAAGGTTATACGTGTGTGTAGTCTGTGCGATGAAAGTCATTGTTTGGGTCAACAGGCTACATACAAATGGTAACAGGACAATGGACAGACCTTTTGGTGCTGGGATGGTGTGAATGGCTACTCTGCTGGCTTCAACTCCCGCTGAGATGTAGTAATTTGCAGTGCAAACTACCATGATATTTGTTTAATACAATCGTAAAAGGATTAGCAGGCCGGTTGATTGCTTGAGAGCTGACATATAATTATTTTGTTTTGTTTTTTTTTCTACATCTCATATATATAATTTTGAGTTACCAACACATTAAGATATTTTGATATTATTTGCGCATCTTTTTATTTGTTGAATATGTATATTTTGTAGTGTTAGCATATATAATTTAATTCCCAAATATCACTTTATTTCTGTGTAGTCTAAGCTCTATTTATCAAGTCTGTTTTTCATACAATTACGCAGAAACTGCAGTTTCTGCATAATGTTATATATCCTAGCTATGTAAAAACAGCCTAATGCAGGAGATTTCATAGACATCTCCTGCAAAAGGCTAACTGTCGTTGCCGACCTCAACCCCATTAATGGTAAAGGGGACTGCAGTCTTACCCCTTATGTACCAAACTCCAAAAGGCAAAGCTTTTCGGAGTTTAATTCCTTTTGGCATGTCCCATTTTATTTTTGGGGTCCCCCTTTCCGCAGATTGCCAGCCCTGAGATGTCTAGTTTGAGGTTGGCTAATTTGGCAGAGGGACCACACACTGTGCAGGATCCGATCGGGCCCCCTCCTCTCCATGCGGAGATCTCCAGGAACATGGTGCCCGCGCTGCGCTCCCAGGGCGTCTCTACTGCGCATGCGCAAATCACAAGGGAAAAGGCCGCGGTGGCCATTTTTCCAGTGATTTCTGCGGCCAGCGCTGGGCTGATGGAGAGGTGAGTGTATTTAATTGGGTGCAGGTGTGCGGTGTGTGGGCCCCCCACACCCATTATAAATACGGCCTTGCTGCTATGGCATTATCACACAAGCTTTTTCAGCCTGGTGTTGGTTAGAGGAAAATAGGGTGAACCCCACGCTTCTGCAGAACACTCAGCTCACAGACACTTCTATTGAAATCTTCCATTCTGTTCCATGTCCGTGTTTTTTTAACATGATTCTTAGTAAATCCGGGAGTTGTATTTTTGTTCCTGCAAGTACTATCGGTTTGGTTCGATGGTCTATTGACTTCTATTTGCGTGTTTTGCCGTTTCTTTTAGTGCAGAATCCTGTTTTTGCACACGTGTTTGCCTTAGTAAATCTCCAAGTTTAAAAAACAGGGAAAACTCTCATAGGAATGCAATCTTGGCCAGACACGATTCTTAGTAAATATACCCCTTAGACGCTAAGGAATTCTGTGAGTGAAGGTGATATGTAAGAGACTATCTGTTCTATTAGATGGAAAAGGTGTGTTCAATTTGTTTTTTTTTGGGGGGGGGGGGGCAGGGGGACTGGGGGGGCGGAGTCTTCCCTGAGAATATGCCACCATCCGAGTTCTAGCTTCTGGGCAGGACAGGGGCATCATTCCTATACTGGCCCTTAGGTCAAAAAGTAGGGAAGTATGAGATTTGATTAATCTGTTGTCCATGAGATGTGGTTTGTTCAGTCTCCTGCTGATGGGGACTATCTTGCAATGCGAAAAGGTATGCCTTCCAACAAACTGCAAAGTATGAAAAACCGTCACTATTTGTTTAATTAGAATATACTATAGAATCAGCAGTGTCTGCTGCACTTAAACTATAATCAAATATCTAAATATGTTTTATCGGATGTGAAATTTCAATTCTTTTACATTGCAAAATGTTTAAATATTGACATTTTATTTGGTTTCCCTCAAAAGAGCAGTGTCTTTAAAAGTGTTTAACAGCTTCTAATTCAGCTTACAATATTTCCGTCATGTATACAGTATATGTTTGTTATGCTGCATAAAATATATGGATCATCTATATGAAGTGCTACATAACATCACAAAAATCCTTGAGGTGTTCAATAACCAATGTAATTTACAAAGACTTCCCCTGGGATATAAATTAGTCTCAGACTAGGACTTTGCTAGTAATTGCATTTGTAACCATTTGCTCCCCTATCCATCTCTCTCAAAATTCACCAATTACGTGGTTTCAGTATTTTCCAGTCCATTGGGTCGGCTAAAATGTAATTCTAATTTCAAACAAGCAGTTTCTTGAATGCACTCTGCATTAAGTATGCAATGGAGAATACAGCCGACAGAAACAATTTTGTTCTGTTTATCTCTTGAGAGAAGGAGAAAATTCCTTATTGTTAAACTTACGTATTATGGAGATTAGCATCTGGGGATTGCTCTGTTTTGATTAGGACACCTGACAGGCCCTGTGCTACAAAAAGCTGATTAATACAATCGCTATATATTCACTTGTGCATGCATTGTCTTGCATGATACAGAAGTGACACAACTGCAGATCTGTTAATTACCCAGTGATTCTTTGGATCTTCAAACTGAGTGAAGCCTGAATATAGATCTTGAAAAGATTGTGTAATTAAGCAGTGCAGCATGAAATCAAGGCGATTTTCCTTTTGTAATCATCACACTAAGGGGTCTATGTATTAATAATTGCGGTACTGCCGCGATTTATGAACGGTCCAACTCGCCAGGGATATTTTCATTTGTAATAAAAATATCCCGGCTATGAACTACCGGGAACTTGCACAGACAGCGGTTGTGGTAACCGCTGTCCCCACAAGTTATATCCTCGGCATTTAGGAGGTCTTTCACAGAAGTGAAAGAATTTCCCAGGGAGACCCCAAAGACATGCAGTAGTTTACACCATCTGAAGACGGTGTAAATTACCGATGCTAAACTCTGAAAAGCTCCGCTTTTTGGAGTTTAGTACATAGGAGTCAGATCGTAGTCCCCATTGATAATAATGGGGACTGCCATTTGCAATGCTAATTAGCACTTTGCCGGAGATTTCTGTGAAATCTCCTGCATTGTGCTATTAGTACATTGGATCAATACATAAAATTATGCAGAAACTGCAGTTTATTAATTTTTTTTTTTTATACAAAAATCAGCTGGATACATATGACTCCAAATGTTAAAGTATTAACACAGTAGTTTTGTATTTCGTTTCAACTTATTTTTTTGTGTATTCAAAAAGACCTGTTCCATTTCTTCAATTAACCATGAAGTAGTTTGGATACTACTGGCACTCTGCACCAGCCTAGCATTAATGTTCTGTTCACCAAACATTAAAAAATACTTGTTCATTGAGGTTAAACAATAGTCAAAATTCCAGCAGGTTATTTAGGGGTTGGGCATCATTCATTACATTTCAGTACAGTACACATCACTGCTTTGCATCAGCCTCTTGGTTTTTAGGTTAATGATTTTTTAATCCTTAACAGTTTTTCTATGTATAGACCTTCATCAAGTTCAACATACAGGCAAGCAAATTTTACACCTACAGTATACCTTGTACTTACATTCTTTTGTTGGCTGAGATATGGAAGTGTTCTTATGGTGTGCTTTACCTGTGGCCTAAGTGTTTTATCATAGTCTGGACCGAAGTATACATTTGTGACTTGTCTAGCTTTAGAACAATCAGCTGCTCTATTTGGAATGTGATTGATATTTAGGGCAAAATTTACTAAGCGGCGGGTTCTCACCACTGGCGGTTTGGCGGTGGTTTTGCTATCTGCAGATTTACTAAGGCCAAAACCCCTGCAAAACCACCGTCAAAACAAATTTTAGAATAGAACAGAGCTGTCATTTAGAAACCACCACCAAACCGCCACTAAACCCTGGGGTTTAGAACCTGACGTTTAGTAAATTTTGCCCTTAATTGTCCATTGACATCTGAGGTAATTGAGTTAATGTCACTGTTTCATGTTTGTGTAGCTCACCACCTGTATGTGTGTGCTCCATGACATCAAGCTGGTGATGGCCTCAGACCAACCAACCCGCTGTAGCTCAGTCTCTCTCATATCTCAGGGTATACAGGTGAATGCAGGCTAGCAAAAGTACCCGCTCACCACCCACAGGTGTGGTATATATCGCCCGCTTCTATGGTGATTATTATATATAGTGTCTCTTTCCATTTTCTTGCCTAAACTACTTATAAGGCATTTGGATTAGGGGTGAGCGGGTTCGGATTTCTGAAATCCGAGCCCCCCGATCCGAGGCAGATCCGAGTAAGGCTCGACTTTTCCCGCCTGACTCGGATCTGAAATCGAGGCAAAACGTCATCATCACGCCTTCCGGGTCTCGCGGGTTTTGGATCCTATATAAGGTACCCGCGTCGGCGCCATTTTCTCACTCGGCTGTGGACAGTGAAGAGGGAGGGTGGGAGTTAGGGCTGGCTGGGCTGTGTAGTGTAGTGTAGTGCAGAGTAGTGTTGTGCTGTGCTTCGCTGTGCTGCTGTTGTCCATAGGGGCTGTGTCCACTACTTCAAAGTCCATAGGGGCTGGTTGTGTTGTGCTGTGCTGCTGTTGTTAATAGGGGCTGTGTCCACTACTTCAAAGTCCATAGGGGCTGGCTGGACTGTGTTGTGCAGTCAGTTCTCCATAGGGGCTGTGTCCACTCCAAAGTCCTGTGCAGTGTCCCAGTCCTAAAGGGGTGCTGTAGTGTTGTCCAGGGGGTGCTCTGTCCATCAGGGGTGCTCCCCCCAAGTGCTAAAAAAATTATATTTTTTCTGTGTTTGTGAATTGTGTGCGCAGTAGCCACACGTGCATCAACAAAGTAGTGCCAAGCGTGCGCCTGTGTCATAAGTAAAGGGCCGGCTGGCTTGACCGTTAAAGGGTGCTGTAACCCCCAAAGTACACTCCAAACCAAATAACAAAATATTTTCTGTGTTTGTGAATTGTGTTCGCAGTAGCCGCACGTGCATCAGCAAAGTAGTGCCAAGCGTGCGCCTGTGTCATAAGTAAAGGGCCGGCTGGCTTGACCGTTAAAGGGTGCTGTAACCCCCAAAGTACACTCCAAACCAAATAACAAAATATTTTCTGTGTTTGTGAATTGTGTGCGCAGTAGCCGCACGTGCATCAACAAAGGAGCAGCGCCAAGCGTGCGCCTGTGTCCCATAAGTAAAGAGCCGGCTGGCTCATTTCTTAAAGGGTGGTGTAACCCACAAAGTGCACTACTCTCCAGCAAAAAGAAAAAAATATTTTCTGTGTTTAGCCGCACGTATATATCAAATCGATATAACATAAATGGAGGACCAAACTTTCTCTGATTAAAAATAAAATAGAGAAAGATCAAGAACCACTTCCTCCTAGTGCTGAAGCTGCTGCCACTAGTCATGACATAGACGATAACATGCCATCAACGTCATCTGCCAAGGCCGATGCCCAATGTCATAGTAGAGGGCACATACAATCCCAAATGACAAAGTTCAGGAAAATGACCTTGAAAAAAACATTTAAATCATCTGAAGAGAAACGTAAACTTGCCAATATGCCATTTACGACACGGAGTGGCAAGGAACGGCTAAGGTCGAATCCTAGTATGTTCATGACTAGTGGTTCAGCTTCACATGACGATGGAAGTCCTCCTTCCACTAAAAAAATCAAAAGAGTTAAGCTGGCAAAAGCACAGCGAAGAACTGTGCTTTCTAAGAAGATATCACAAATCCCCAAGGAGAGTCCAAGTGTGGTGGTGGTTGCGATGCCTGACCTTCCCAGCACTGGACGGGAAGAGGTGGCTCTTTCCACCATTTGCACGCCCCCTGCAAGTGCTGAAAGGAGCACCCACAGTCCACTTGCTGATATGCAAATTGAAGATGTCACTGTTGAAGTACAACAGGATGAGGATACTGGTGTAGCTGGCGCTGAGGAGGAAGTTGGCGAGGAGGATTCTGATGGTGATGTGGTTTGTTTAAATCAGGCTCCGGGGGAGACAGTTGTTGTCCGTGGGATGAAAAAGCCCATCACGGTCATGTCTGGGCAGAAGACCAAACATTCCACCTCTTTGGTCTGGCAATATTTCTATCCAAATCCGGACAACAATTGTCTTGCCATATGTACCATATGTAAAGGTGGAATAAGTAGGGGTAGGGACGTTAACCACCTAGGAACATCCTCCCTTATACGGCACCTGCAGCGCGTTCATAATAAGTTACTGTCAAGTTCAGAAACTTTGGCTAAGACTGTTAGCAGTCCAGGGACACCTAAATCCCGTTGTCCTGTTGTATCCAAGCACCTGCAAACCACACTGTCAACTCCCTCCTCGTCAATTTC
Source organism: Taudactylus pleione (assembly GCA_031769625.1). Lineage (NCBI taxonomy): Eukaryota > Metazoa > Chordata > Amphibia > Anura > Myobatrachidae > Taudactylus > Taudactylus pleione. The sequence continues at coordinate 8,778,092 of JAUIMM010000340.1, read as the reverse complement.
CTCCTTAGTCAGGATCGGAAGTAGTCCTGCAGGCCATGGCACTGGCATGACTGACTCTCCTATCCGGGATTCCTCCGGAGGATCCTGCATTGCTACGCCTCCTGCTGCCGCTGCTGCTGTTGCTGCTGCTGGGAGTCGTTCATCATCCCAGAGAGGAAGTAGGAACACCACTACTTTTACTAAACAATTGACCCTCCAACAGTCCTTAGCGAGGAGGATGAAGTACGACAGCAGTCATCCTGAAGCAAAACGTATAACTGAGGCCTTGACTGCTATGTTGGTGTTAGACGTGCGTCCGGTATCCGCCATTAGTGCAGTGGGATTTAGACAATTGCTGGAGGTAGTGTGTCCCCGGTTCCAAATCCTGTCTAGATTCCACTTCACTAGGCAGGCGATACCGAGACTGTACAGAAACGTCAGAAAAAGTGTCCTAAGTGTCCTGAAAAATGCTGTTGTACCCAATGTCCACTTAACCACGCACATGTGGACAAGTGGAACAGGGCAGACTAAGGACTATATGACTGTGACAGCCCACTGGGTAGATGTATCACCTTACGCAGCAACAGCAGCAGCGTCACCAGTAGCAGCATCTCAGAAACGCCAGCTCGTTCCAAGGCAGGCTACGCTGTGTATCACCGGTTTCAGTAAGAGGCACACCGCCGACAACCTCTTAGAGAAACTGAGGGAAATCATCGTCCAGTGGCTTACCCCACTTAGACTCTCCTGGGGATTTGTGATATCTGACAACGCCACCAATATTGTGCAGGCATTACATCTGGGCAAATTCCAGCACGTCCCATGTTTTGCTCACACAATAAACTTGGTGGTGCAGAATTTTCTGAAAAGCGACAGGGGCGTGCAGGAGACGCTTTGGGTGGCCCGAAAAATTTCTGCCCACTTTCGCCATTCAGCGACTTTGTGCCGAAGACTGGAGCGCCAGCAAACCCTCTTGAACCTGCCCCGCCATCACCTGAAGCAAGAGGTTGTGATGCGGTGGAACTCAACCCTCTATATGCTTCAGAGGATGGAGGAGCAGCAAAAGGCCATACAAGCCTATACATCCACCTATGACATAGGCAAAGGAGGGGGTATGCACCTGACTCAAGCGCAGTGGAGAATGATTTCCGTATTGTGCAAGGTTCTCCAGCCCTTCGAACTTGCCACACGTGAAGTCAGTTCAGACACTGCCAGCTTGAGTCAGGTCATTCCCCTCATCAGGCTTTTGCAGAAGCAGCTGGAGAAAGTGAAGGAGGAGCTAAGAAGGAGCAATTCTGCTCGGCATGTGGGACTTGTGGATGAAGCCCTTCATTCGCTTTGCCAGGATTCCAGGGTGGTCAATCTGTTGAAATCAGACCACTACATTTTGGTCACCGTGCTCGATCCTAGGTTTAAAGCCTATGTGGTGTCTCTCTTTCCGGCCAACACAAGCCTGCAGAGGTGCAAAGACCTGCTGGTGAACACACTGTCAGCTGAAGCAGAACGTGACACGTCAACCGCTCCTTCTTCATTTTCTCCCGCAACTGGGGCTGCCAGGAAAAAACTTAGCTATCCTAAGCAACCCGCTGGCGGTGATGCAGGGCAGGCAGGACCAAGTTTGGACATCTGGTCCGGACTGAAGGACCTGGCAACAATTTCTGACATGTCTACTGTCACTGCATATGATACTGTCACCATTGACAGAATGGTGGAGGATTACATCGGTGACAGCATCCAAGTAGGCAAGTCAGACAGTCCATACCTGTACTGGCAGGAAAAAGAGGCAATTTGGAGGCCCCTGTTCAAACTGGCTCTATTTTACCTGAGTTGCCCCCCCTCCAGTGTGTACTCCGAAAGAGTGTTTAGTGCAGCCGGGAACCTTGTCAGCGAAAGGCGTAGGAGGTTGCTTCCACAAAATGTGGAGAAGATGTTCATCAAAATGAATTATCAGCTCTTCCAGGGAGACCAGCCTCCAGAACGTACAGAGGGACCTGTGGTGGTGGATTCCAGTGGGGACGAGTTAATACTCTGAGGATGAGGATGTACACAACACTGAAGAGGGTGAGGAATCAGTGGATGAGGAGGATGAGGATGACATCTTGCCTCCGTAGAGCCACTTTGTGCAGGGACAGATTAATTGCCAGCTTGTTTTGTGAGGGCCCAAACGAACCAATCATTTCAGCCACAGTCGTGTGGCAGACCCTGGCGCTGAAATTATTGGTTTGTTAAAGTGTGCATGTCCTGTTTATACAACATAAGGGTGGATGGGAGGGCCCAAGGACAATTCCATCTTGCACCTCTTTTTTTTCTTTGCATTATGTACAGTTTGGGGCCTAGCTTTTCAAACTGCCATCCTGTCTGCCACTGCAGTATCACGCCTAGATGGGTCATGTGTTTGTGCCGCCCACTCGTGTCGCTTAGCATAGTCATCCAGCTACCTCGGTGCAACCTTTTGGACATAAAAACACTATTGTGAGGTGTGAGGTGTTCAGAATAGACTGGAAATGAGTGGAAATTAAGGTTATTGAGGTTAATAATAGCATAGGAGCAGAAAAACCTACAAATTCTGTGATTTTAGTGGTTTTTATGCTTTTTTTAAAAAAAATACAGATCAAAAACACAAAACCCAGAACCCAAAACACGGAAGGGTGGTTTTGGCAAAACCAATCCAGATCCAAAACATGAAGAAAGATCCTGATCCAAAACCAAAACACGAAAAGTGGCCAGTGCACACCCCTAATTTGGATATAGATGACTGTTAATGCTAAACTGATAGTAAATAATACATTCTGCATCATGCTTATTACTGAATACCATTGTCACTTATATCAGGAGCTGACCATCAGTAACTGTATGGTCTACCCTTCTGGTCTGTGACTTATGGGGTAGTCTAATTACTCCAGCTTGCGGATTTTCTCTGTTTAATATACAGGACCATCCTGTGTAGTGGAGTGCTTGGGTTGCCCATGGTAAATCTGGCTTAATTCTCTCCTTCAGTAAAATGTACCCAGGCACTTGGATTGTGTTGCTCACATGTCCACAGGGTTAGCTGCTCTTTGACCTCACTCCTTCCCGTATCATCACATGCTGTGTCTCTGCTCTCCACTTAGCCACAC